>RYFJ01000686.1:0-215859 GCA_003991445.1 Oryza meyeriana var. granulata | reverse complement strand
TCAAGGAAATAACACCAACAAACTGGACTAGGCTATACCTCACAATTGCCGGGCCTGTATGGCGAACAACCAGAAATAATAAAAAATCTCCTTGTGTTCCTTTTGCAATCACGAGCCATCCACCGACTAGCCCATTTATTTTATTTGCCGGTGTTTAAACATCGACATTGGGGCATTGCCAGTAAGGCGGGCTTCGGCGCCTCTACATTCTACAAGCTCGATGGAATCTAGCAAACCAGCGACGGCGGGGTAAACTCAAAATCCCCAGAGATGAATCAATTCTTCAATCGAGGAAAACCTTCGACTTTCAGCTCCGCCGACAAGTCGGGCAATCTCACCTTGGCCGACCACGGACCCCATCCGCAACACCGCCCGAGAAACCGCCGACCCCGCAGTCACCCACAGGGATGCCAGCAATCTTTTGGCACATGCTACGTGCGATCCCAATACCGCCATCGAGCTCAGGACACTCTTCTTTCGTTCGACTCGGACTCATCGATGTTGAGCCGGCTGAACCAGCCAAAAAAAGGGAGAGATCGTCAATTTTACCCGTTCGAGCACAGTGACGCCGTGGATATCTCAGACAACATCCGACGCGGCCAACCCTCCTCTGTGTGTTCGACTCGTTACGCCCAGAGCCGCTCGAATCGATAAAAGTAATGAGTCGAGGGATACGTAATCACCCCCACCAATATTCCGCTTAACTCTCAGTGGACTCGGACCTTATTCAGTCGAACGCGAGCCCGTCAAGTCGGGAGCAGCGCGGCCCACGCAAGCTGTTCGTCTCTCCGCCGCTACGGAAATCTCGGCAATTTCCAAATGGCTTCTTACTCTTACTCAGGAAATCACGCCCGATACGCTGACAGCAAAGAGGAAGCAAGCCGACGCCAAGACAACAGGAGGGGAAAGAGCGACCCAAAACGGCCCTACACGCCCGCAAAACGACAATCTACGCAGGCTGACGAACCGATACCTCATGCCGCCGATACGGATCTCAAACCCGATGTGCGACCACCAACGTCCTCGCCACGCCCGTCCGCAAGCAGAACAGGGGAACCTCGTGTCGCCCGCTTGCGACTCTGCGGACCATGCTTCCTTTCCAGGTTTGCGCTGTTGATCACCAGCGCCACCCCGACAATCGCCAAGGATCATAACCGTTGATCACCACTCCTGCATGTTAGCAGCACCAACAGTCGGAAATACCCCATACGAACCAACGACGTCGACATCTCCCAACGTATAGTCTCGTCACCTCAAAGACACTGGGCGGCTCTAGTCGTCTACATTGGAGTCGTGCCAAACGTCACTCGGCAACCCCAACACACGAACTGGCGCTCCGAGACCACCACGCCGTGACCTTCAGCAAGACATCAACGCTCAGTTTACCAGTCGTCGACGATGAGAGATGAGCAACGCCCACTGGGTGGAAGACGAGAAACGGCGCCTTCGCCCTCCACCTCATGTAGCAGTTCGCCCCGTAGTCGGATTGGAGGCCCTCACGAATATGAAAAAGGGTAAATATATAAAAGAGTACCGCCACTTCACCCTACCGAGCAAACAACAGTTGACTGGCGTCGTCGGCGGGTTTCAAGCGTACGGAAGCGAAAAAAAAATACGGACGGCAGGACCAAATCCCGAGTCCGGGCTCACGTGTCACACCCGCATTCCGAGCGCTGGAGAATCACAAAAGTCATGGCCTACGACTCCCAATCCTTTTAGCCGACCTCACAGAGGACGATGCTAACAAGGACTTCCCAAGCAATCAATCCGTCTCCTGGAGAAATCCGGCGAGGGACGTTTCTTCACGCCACTTCCAGGGGACATAGAGACCATCTTCCGGGAAGTACGATGTAATACCAGTTCATCAAAGAAGAACGAGTCTCTTTTGTGACTTCATTAAGAGGTTTTCTGGAAGAAAACTCATCCCTACGTCATAGGCATGAGGTCGGTTCATCGCCGCCTTTTTTTGAAAAGGAGTCAAAAAGACACCTCGTTCATCGACCAAATTTACAGGAAGCCTCCTAACTTGTTCAAGGCTTTTTTATTCACCATGGCGAAACAAATATGCCGACTCAGCCCACTGCTGTTGCTGCCCTTAAAAGATAAAAGCATCCTGACAGAAGGCGGATATAAGGCAACCAGACGACGCGTCCCGACTTAAATTGGAATGGCAAATGGCAAGTCAACGGCTTCATTGTGGCAGCCGTCCCAACCGTCTTGACTTTCAACAACTTTTTGGAAAGGATTATCAGACAACAAGTGGACAAGTCGGGGGCTCAAACCAACTAAGGATGGCATCCCCACTCCAAATACCGAACGCTAAGTCGCTTCTGATAAATCTTTCCATTACTCGGCTTTAGCATTGCTGCAGCCGCTTACACCTAAGAGGTGCACAGCTGACACCTTCCGGTTTTTTCTCTAATATTCGATTGCAAAAGTATTCGAACAAGTATATGCATAAATCCTGATCGTGAAAAACTTTGCCATCCATGAAAGAGAACTCAAGTCACCCAAACGCGTCGTCTTGGGAAGAGCCATGAGCCAACTCCCCGACCTAGGGGGCTTGACTATGCGGCAGAGTGTTTAAACGTAAGGGAGTCAACTCTCGAGGAAATTAATATCAAAAGAGAAGAACACGTATTTACATATATTGTAAATACATTACTTCGGGTGATTGTTTCATCATCATTGCTACTCATCCGATCTTTAATGCAGACCGCCAAAGCGTGACAGGAACTCGGGCTCGAGCCCATCTCCTACCCCTCAGGGCGGGACCTGTCACCAAGAGTATAGCTCGGAACGCTCCATGAGGGCTATTGACCGCGTATTTGCACAGTCGGGACGTCACTTCCCGGACTACGCTCCATGTGAGTGACAACCGAGCCTCGGCGCCAGTCGAAGCTCGGTACAATGCTGCCGAGGGGTTATGCCCATGAGGGGTCGCCAGCCGAAATCCTATAGTAAATGACGGTTTCGGGTACCTAGCTGTCACAACTCTTCAGGTAGACGCCCGCATGAGAGAGTCGCCAGCCGAATTCCTATGCTAATGCAGTTCGCGGTACCGTAGCTGCATAACTCTGTTGGTAGGGTATGCCCCATGAGGGTCGCTGCCCGATCTTGCTAATGCAAGTTGGTACCCTGCTCGCTCTCCTGAAGTCAGAGAACTTACATTTCAAAGCGCATCCGAAGTTCTCATGCACTGTCACACCTAGGAGGGCAAGCGATCCTCCGAGATACCTACGCAGACTTCTTGGCAACCAGTGCATCCAGAAGTAAGTCGAAGCTTGCGAATAAGGATTCCTCTGGCTGATTTGGTACCGACACCAAAAACTCATCCTGACAGCGATGGATGTACTTTTATAGAGCTATGCTGGATAGGCGGCTCAGGCCGGCTTATTTGTAACAGCCACCAAGATATAGTTCCTACAGTAGCATGTCATGGGGGCCGCCCGTAGGCTGAGTGAATATAGCGCTGGCTACAACAGGAGCGATGAGGTAACAATATGCTTCATGAGATCTTATTGCAAACATATATGTATTGGTATCTGTTATCACCAGGTCTGCGGGATATATCCTTACAGTATCACAAGCTGGTCTTCATTAAATTGGGAGATGCAGGTACTTTTCTCGGGTACATTGACCACGCGCTGATTATTTCAGAAAGTGGTACTCGGCCACAGCGTGGCACAGTTGCCATGAGAACATTATTCCAGTCGACATGATGCTGCAGAGTCTAACTTTCGAGTAGTGCACGACTCGGAGAGACTATAAACTCTTCTTCCCCTACCATGATGCGGAGGAGTCTTAACTTCGGGTGGGACGCCACCGGAAAGACTATAAACCTCTTTTCCAGCTACGGAAGCTGAAAGAGTCCTTATACGAGTACGTATCACTCGTAACTATAACCACAACATTCCGACTGACATAATCGAAGATCCTACATACGAATGTTTCCTACTCGCAGACATAAATATCTATTCGGTTGACATGATACCAGAGTCTCATATAAAGTAGTATACTACTCGGAAGACTACAAGGTTAAGATCTTTGACTTATGTTTAATTTGCTTCACAATTAAGCACAAAGTCGGGGGCTAAACCTAATAGGTGCGCCTATTCGGGGCACACTATCTACATCTACATGAGCCCTTTCAAGCCTCCTGCAGTGACATGAAGCAGGACTCGAGAAGACATACTCGACAAAGATACTCGGGGCAATTGCACTCGGGCAAGACTTCACCGTGAGGATGAGCACCGGCTCAGCTGTGACTCAACTATGAAGGTCTCATGGGGCTACTGTGGTGCCATGGGCCCCGGGTAACCTTCATGACAAAGCATATGGCCACTCGTAAGGGATGGGACCGAATCGAGCAATTAGGATAGATAGCATCGGCAACTTACTTGTTTATAAGGAAAAACACAGTCTAGTCGGCAAGTTCTATCTCTAAGAGGATATCTCTTGGCGTATCCTGGGATACCTGATCATGTACCCCTGTCCCTAGTATATAAAGGAGCAGGGTGCCCTGAGGGCAAGTTGAGTTGGTTATCAGAATCACCACCACAAATCCTCAAAGATAAACACACAACTGGAACGTAGGTTTACCTCACATCGAGGCCTGAACCAGGTATAAATCTCCTTGTGTTCCTTTGCAAGTCCACCGAGTTTTCCATCTGCCGAATAGCCCATATATTATTGCCGGTTGTAAAACATGAGACACTTAATGTTTCAGAAATGGTATGCATATCTGCCCTAGCACACTGCGTTTTACTTATTCTCCCTGGTAAGGCATCTTTAGCCCCGCCTTGCAAAGCCCCGCCTGCAAAATGGCTGACGGCCGTCCGCCGGGGGGCCGACGGACCGTTAGCCACATCATCAAAATCGCCTCTGGAAGCGATTATTAACACGCCCTCCCAGAGGGCGTTAGGAGTCTATTTTTTGTCATTCTTTCAAACAAAAATCAACTTTTGTAAATCTTTTAATAAATAATATAAAAATAAAAAACTTTTCCCGAAATAAAAGCTAGATTTTGAATCTAGCCGTTGCAGGACAAAAAAAATCCGAAAAAATTTCAAAAAAATCCGAAAATTGTAAATTTCCTATAAATAGAGGAACCCCCAGCCACATTTTTGCTCATCCAAACCTCCCAATCTCTCCTCTTGTGCTCTATTCTCCTCTCCTTTGCTCTCTTTTTCAAAATTTTGATTCTTAGACAAAATTTTGCTAAAATTCAAAAATTCCCACATTCTCATAGTATAGCTGCAGCCTCCGGGCCCTGTCCTGCCGAAGGTAAAAAAAAAATCCTAAATTTTCTTCTTTGTTCCTACTATTTTTTTAATACTAATTTTCTCTATTTATATTGCAGGATGATCTGAACTAGCCGACGTTCCAACTGAGCGACGTCGACCCGAGCTATCTGTCGATGTCACAGGAGACGACTCTGGGTCGGCTCCTACACCGCAAGAAATCCGGAGGAATACATGCGGCTTCAGAAGGATCTGGAACTGCGAGCGGGTAGCCTATCAACGGCAACCGGTTCAAGAGATCAAGAACTTCCTCTGCCTGGCAACATTTTGATGAGATCAAGAGAGACCGCCGCGGATGGAAGGGAGACCTTACACAAAAATGTAAAATTTGTAAAACTAAACTCTCTGGAAAATCTTCTGTGGAACAGGGCATTTGAGGCGGCATGCTGAGGCATGTGCGAAGAAGCAAGCTACCAGCTAAGACAGCAGCAACTGAGTACTCAATCGGACGTACGGTACATTCATGGAGTATAATCTCAGTAGCACGAGATTCCCTTACCCGTTTAATTGCTAGACAGGATCTACCCTAAAACTTTGGTGAGTCTCCTGCATTTTGAGACTTACATTAAACTGCTCATAATCCTAGGTTTCAAGCTTAGTAGACAAACTACAACCCGGGACTTGTGAATGTTTACAACCAAGGCCGGATATATTAAACAATTATTGCTACTTGCACATTTTCTATTAGTATCACATCTGATATTTGGATGGTAGGGCTAAGGAAGACTATATTAGTGTATAGTTGCTCATTATGTGATGATGAATGGGAGCTACAAAAGAGTAATAGCTTTAAAATTAATTGACGTTTCACATATGCAGAAAATATTTGTCGAGGACAGAGCTCCGACTGCGGGAGGTCAGGAGACCCCCCTTTTGAGATTTGGCCAGGGGAGTCGTCTCAGGCGAATGCGGCGTCCGTGGGTCGATGATCGGTGGATGGTTGGAAGAATGGATCGGCACAAAAAAGAGGACAGAGGATTTATACAGGTTCGGGCCGCACGGAGGCGTAATACCCCTACTCCCTGTGTGCTGGCTATGTGGAGAGAACTATGGCTTGCCGTTACAAGGTGAGCTTAGCTCGCGGCCGAGCCGAAGAAGACGAACAGCAACTAAGGGAGCGAGCCAGAGAGTGGAGCTACCCGGAGGCCTCGGCGGTTGCTAATGCTGACCCCCCTGGTGTCGGAGGCATGGATCCTCCTTTATAGAATCAGGGGAGTCAACGTGCCGGACACTGAGAGAGAGCAACATGAGAGGGCTAGGTATGGTTTGTCTTCTTACTGTCTTGTCACCATCTTGTCGCGCACGTCCGCCTGCTGCTCCCACGTCCTAGACACGCCCGCCTACTGCGCCATGCCGGAGTTGGTACGCAGCGGCGGTGAAGTCGTGGAGATGTGACGGCGTGTCAGGTCATCTGGTTGTCTGCTGGTTTGACTCCAGCGCACGCCCTCACCACCGAAGTCAAAAGTCTCTGACTGGACAGGAGCGGGTGATAGGCGAGTCACGCCTCATTGCCTCATCATTAATGCGGGTGGTTGTGAGCTGGTCCGCTTCTGGAGAACGCGCCTCGGGACTGAGCGTGTGGTCCCGGAACCGGGGATCCCTGGAACTCGGGACCCGAGGAAGAAGCACCCGAGCAAGGCGCACCGGGCACGGGGTGGCTCTCCCGGGCCCGGCACTGCCCGGGCACTTAGCAGGAGAGCCAGCCGTCGTCGATGCAGGATGTGGCCCGGGGGAGTTGACGTGGCCGTAACCCACGCGTCCCCGGGGATGTGGGACCCATATCCCGTTTCGCCGACAATATTGCTGAACGAATTTCTAGAGTTTGTGAGGATTTTGGCATCACAAATAAATATTTGCAAATCTAGATAATGCAGCTGCAAATTCCAAAAGCAATGAAAATTTTGCAGCCTTTATTCAATGCTTATGCTGAATCATTTCTTTTACATCAATGTTGTGCTTGCCATGTTATTAATCTTATAGTTAAATCCAGTTTTAAAAGAATAACTATATATCTTGATTCTATCCGTGAAGCCATAACATGGCTGAATGGTTCCAATCCTCGACTTGCGACCTTCAAGCGATTCTGCATCGCTTCGGACAAGCGTCCATGCAAGTTCCAAACGGATGCGGACCATCGGTGGAACTCGACTTATTTAATGTTGAAACATGTCTTGCCTACAAAGATATACTAACTGTTTTCTTGCTGTCCAAGAATGTTGTTACCAGTGACGGGCAACCGCTACTGACAGAACAGTCTTGGCATGTTGTAGAAAGGTTTTATTACTTTCTTGAAACATTTTATAATGCAACTGTTACTTTGTCTGGTGTTTACTATCCAACTGCTAATTTAATTTTGCATAAAATTTTTGAGATTGCCACTTTATTCAAAGAATATGAAGATGACCAACTACTAGGACTTGCAGAATTTCACATGAAACAAAAATATCTTAAATACTGGAGGAATATTCCATACTTGTATGCTTTTGCAACAATTTGAAACAATGCTGTTCGGATGGTCCGGACTGTATAATGTGAAGTGGCAATTTGTACAGTTCGGACCATCCGAACATGGTGAGGATATAAGGGCCTTGGAGGATCTCACATATGACAAGAGAAGGGACTTCATCTCCAACCACAAGCTGCCTGTCGATGAGCTGCCGATCATCTCCTTCCACACCGAAGCCAGGACTGCCCCGACGATGCTCGCGTCATTGTCACGCGTCGCCCAAGCCGAGCTCCTCCCATGGCTCCCATTGCCATGGTTCTTGTCTGCACCCGAGTACGCCGAATCGGTGCTCGCCTCTCTGAAGCTCCCCGTGGTCGTGCCTGTGTCGGCAGCCATGGCCATCAGCGCGCTTCACCTGAGGCTGCGCTACGGCGACAGGAGCGACGGGCTGGTGACGCGGCGCGACGCCGAGGTGCCCGGCTCGGTGGTGGTGAGGCCAGAGAGGAGGCTGGACCATGCGTGGATGGTGCACTCCACGCTGAGGAAGGATCGTACCGAGGCGGATGCCACTCAGATGTGTGAGTTTCTGATGGCCATGCTTGTTGAGATTGGAAAGAAGAAATGCTGCAGATCATCATCTATACGACCCGCTTCAGTTTCTCAGTTAGATTCTAGTTTGAACTTGAAACTTACTATCAATGTTTTCTTTTGAAAAACTTACTATCTAATGTCTTAATCATAGATAATGTTACAAGAAACAGAGACAAATAGAGAATGAATTTCACTTTTAAGGACCAATACAAAATGCTCTTTGTTTTGGGAACGAATCCTATACACACAAGTTTTCCCGTGCACAACAACTAACAAATATCATAAAAATTCTAAAAAAATTGTACATGTACTTCCAATAATACTATACCTATTTATAAAGTCTTATCCTCAAATTCAAATTTATACTCTTAAAACTGTTAGATTTTTTTTTCAACTAAAATATAATGAATTTGAAGGTGTAATACTATTGAAAGTACATGTACAAATTTTTCTAGATATTTTTGTGATATTTGTTATTTGATATACGGTGTGCGTACGAAAAGCATAAATCTATAGGATATATTCTCCTTTATTTTTCCCTGAAAATAAATACTACAGTATTATTATTCTTCCCTGAAAACAAATACTATATGATGACTGGCCGAATTGTTTTTTTAGACGATAGACTGTACGGTTTGTTTCATATGGATCGTACAATTTCTGCAATTTTTACAGTCTTGTATGCTGATGAAAGATTCTTCTATCAAAACAAAAAGTACGGAAAGAAGGCAACGGATGCCACAAATCGAGGATTTGAGGGTTTACAATCTTAACAAAAACAGATCCAAAATCGTAAAATTTTGAACCGGTCTGAAAGTCCATCTCGAGGGGTAATTCCAATGGCTTTTCAGAAATTTAACTTTGAAATTGTAATTTCGATCAAAATTGGTTGAAATTTCCTAGGTTTTGACATCTCGATGGGGTCGAAATTCCCAACGATATATCGTGAACCCTAGAGAGTACGCGTTATGTTCCGACGTATTACGCTTCACCACTAGAACGCGAAGATTTGATGTTTCTTCCCGGTACGTAATGAAGAGGGCCCACTGGCAGTGTCACTCTCCGCGCGTCCTCCCCTTAAACCCTCGTTAAAACCGCTGCTTCAGAGAATATTTCCATTTCTACCCCTTCCTCCCCTTCACCTCCCTCCGCCGCAGCCGCAGCCATGGCGACGCGGCGATGCCTCCTCCGCCTCCTCTCGCGCCGCCTCATCGCTCACAGTCCTCAGCCCCTGGCGCCAGCCTCTATCGCGGCACGAACCCTAACGTCCTTGTCCCAGCCCCTCACGCCGCACAGCCCCGGCGTCCTGGTCCGGACTATATAACGTGGAATGGCAACAATTTGTACTTTACGGACCGTCCGAACATAGTGAGGATAGTCCGGACTATATAATGTGAAATGCCAACAATATGTACAGTACAGACCGTCCGAACAGGGTGAGGATGGTCCGGACTATATAATGTGAAATAGCAACAATTTGTACAGTGCGGACCATCCGAACAGCTTGAGGATGGTCCGGACTATACATTGTGAAATGGCAATTTGTACGGTTCGGACCGTCCGAACAAGGTGAGGATGGTCCAGACTTTATAATGTGAAATGGCAACAATTTGTACATTACGGACCGTCCGAAAATGGTGAGGATGGTCCAGACTATATATTATGAAATGGCAACAATTTGTACAGTGCGGACCGTCCTAACAACTTGAGGATGGTCCGGACTATATAATGTGAAATGGCAATTTGTACAGTTCGGACCGTCCGTACAGGGTGAGGATGGTCCGGACTATATAATGTGAAATGCCAACAATTTGTACAGCGCGGACCGTGCTAACAACCTGAGGATGGTCCGGACTATATAATGTGAAATGGCAATTTGTACAGTCCGGACCGTCCGAACATGGTGAGGATGGTTCGGACTATATAACGTGAAATGGCAACAATTTATACAGTACGGACCGTCCGAACATGGTGTAGATGGTCCGGAGTATATAATGTGAAATGGCAACAATTTGTACAGTGCGGACCGTCCGAACATCTTGAGGATGGTCCGGACTACATAATGTGAAATGTTGATTTGTACAGTTCGGACCGTCCGAACAGGGTGAGGACTGTCCGGAGTATATAGTGTGAAATGGCAAAAATTGGTACAGTACGGACCGTCTCAACAGGGTGTGGATGGTCCGGACTACATAATGTGAAATGGCAACAATTTGTATAGTGCGGACCATCCGAACAGCTTGAGGATGGTCCAGACTATATAATGTGAAGTGACAATTTGTACAGTTCGGACCGTCCGAACAAGGTGAGGATGGTCTGGACTATGTAATGTGAAATGGCAACAATTTGTATAGTACGGACCGTCCAAACATGGTGAGGATGCTCCAGACTATATAATGTAAAATGGCAACAATTTTGTACGGACCATCCGAACAGGGTGAGGATGGTCCGGACTATATCTTTTACATGTTGATTTTCTTTTTCATGCCAGAACATGTGTTTGGGTACATCGACTGGATCCCAGAACATCATGAATTCCAATTCTCCTTGGTATAAAAGATCATTGCCTGCCACCGAAAGGTACATTCATGGAGAGGCTTCTTTGCTGCCCATTAGTAATTCTACAGAAGACCAGCACCCAAAGGGACTATCTGAAGCCATTGTTGTCAGAAAAGGCTTGTCCTGTATTTGTCAAAGGTTTAGTTTTTCTAATTTCCCTAACCATAATGTTAATACTATAAATAATTAGTTATATTCACTTTGCAACTATTTGTTCTGTCAGATCATATGCTAGGTTTCCCCTTTTTTTGCATGGCTTCAGATTGGGACAACAGTTGGCATTCCATTTGCGAAAAGTGTGCAGTGCTTTTGCAAGCGAGGCTCATGCTAAACTAGCCAGGTTAGTTGCTGCCGTCAAATTTCCATCTTTTATGTGTTGCCTCCGTTCTTGACCAGCTGAGGAAACTTTGCCATCCCAGAGGTCGACTCCATGTAGTGATTTCCGCTTATTTTAACTAGGTGCTAAAAAACAGTTGTATGCTCGCAGGTTCTTTCATCGTTTCTAGACAACAGTACAGGGATCTTCTAAAGATATAGGATGGTTACAAAGAACAAAAACACTGCCTTGTTCAGTTGAGGGTACAAACCGTTTCAAGGAGCTTTTGAATAGTGTTAGGTGATTTTTTTTTTGCTTATGCAGTTATGCCTATTAAAAGTAACAGCAAATTCATTTCGAGAGGAATATTACAGATCCTTTGGGTAGAAGTAGAGACTACTCCCATTTGTAACAACTAGCTAAATACACA
The DNA here is from genome assembly GCA_003991445.1 of Oryza meyeriana var. granulata. Classification (NCBI taxonomy): domain Eukaryota; kingdom Viridiplantae; phylum Streptophyta; class Magnoliopsida; order Poales; family Poaceae; genus Oryza; species Oryza meyeriana. Next base: position 204,214 of record RYFJ01000686.1, on the reverse strand, counting down.
TAATTTACTCTTAATTTTATATGGAGCTATCCATTTAGATTTAGTTGCGAAAGTAACAGATTTGTTCCTGGTATTAGTCCATATGGTGATATGGAGGTCCAACTTTCAATTATTATCAGTTCACGCAAAGACCAATGATACTAAAAGAGGCTTAATGTTTCAGAAATGGTATGCATTATCTGCCTAGCACACTGGTTTACTTATTCATCCCTGGTAAGGCATCTTTATCATTTTGCACATAATCTTAAAATGACTAGCTTAAAATTGATCTGCCCTTATGCAGGACATTTTAGTAATCACAGTCCACTCTACTTTGTCAATACTAAAAGAATCTTTTCGAAGATGGGGCTTACTTGCCATACTGCAAGGATTCAGAGTGAGGTAACTGAGCTCAACAAGGGTGCATGCAAGGCTTTTCTCATCTTTGTCAAGCACTAGATTTTTGTGTTCCTATCTGTTTGTCCCTGTATCACCTTTCACTTCACTCAGGCATCAGTGGAGAAAAATGCGCGGGAACTGAAACTATACATTGAAGAGCTCTACTGGGGTTCTGGTAAACAGGTGTTGCTCCTGGGACATAGCAAGGGTGGAGTTGATGCGGCTGCGGCGCTTTCATTGTACTGGTCTGAACTCAAGGGCAAGGTTGCCGGACTGGCATTGGTTCAGAGCCCATATGGTGGCACCCCGGTAGCTTCCGACATCCTTTGGGAAGGCCAGCTTGCTGACAAGGCGACAAGGAAGATCGTGGAACTCATCATATGCAAACTCATCAAGGTCCTCATTATCCTGGTCTCTGTGTTACCTAATCAAGATCAATCCTTTATGAATTGTTCATACAATGACACTGTTTATTCATGCCTTGTCCATTTCATATGATATTCTTAACAAGTAAACAATTGCAGGGTGACACAAGGGCCTTGGAGGATCTCACATATGACAAGAGAAGGGACTTCATCTCCAACCACAAGCTGCCTGCCGATCATCTCCTTCCACACCGAAGCCAGCACTGCCCCAACGATGCTCGCGTCATTGTCACGCGTCGCCCAAGTCGAGCTCCTCCCATGGCTCCCATTGCCATGGTTCTTGTCTGCACCCGAGTACGCCGAATCGGTGCTCGCCTCTCTGAAGCTCCCCGTGGTCGTGCCTGCATCGGCAGCCATGGCCATCAGCGCGCTTCACCTGAGGCTGCGCTACGGCGATAGGAGCGACGGGCTGGTGACGCGGCGCGACGCCAAGGTGCCCGGCTCGGTGGTGGTGAGGCCGGAGAGGAGGCTGGACCATGCGTGGATGGTGCACTCCACGCTAAGGAAGGATCGTACCGAGGCGGATGCCACTCAGATGTGTGAGGCTCTGATGGCCATGCTTGTTGAGATTGGAAAGAAGAAATGCTGCTGATCATCATCTGTACGACCCGCTTCAGTTTCTCAGTTAGATTCTAGTTTGAACTTGAAATTTACTATCAATGTTTTCTTTTGAAAAACTTACTATCTAATGTCTTAATCATAGATAATGTTACAAGAAACAGTGACAAATAGAGAATGAATTTCACTTTTAAGGACCAATACAAAATGCTCTTTATTTTGGGAACGAATCGTATACACACAAGTTTTCCCGTGCACAACAACTAACAAATATCATAAAAATTGTAAAAAAAATTATACATGTACTTCCAAAAATACTATACCTATATATAAAGTCTTATCTTCAAATTCAAATTTATACTCTTAAAACTGTTAGATTTTTTTTACAACTAAAATATAATGAATTTGAAGGTGTAATACTATTGAAAGTACATGTAGAAATTTTTCTAGAAATTTTTGTGATATTTGTTATTTGATATACGGTGTGCGTACGAAAAGCTTAAATCTATAGGATATATTCTCCTTTATTTTTCCCTGAAAATAAATACTACAGTATTTTTATTTTTCCCAGAAAACAACTACTATATGATGATAGGCTGAATAGTTTTTTTAGACGATAGACTGTACGGTTTGTTTCATATGGATCGTACAATTTCTGCAATTTTTACAGTCTTATATGTTGATGAAAGATTCTTCTATCGAAACAAAAAGTACGGAAAGCAGGCAACGGATGCGGCAAATCGAGGATTTGAGGGTTTACAATCTTGACAAAAACGGATCCAAAATCGTCAAATTTTGAACCGGTCTGAAAGTCGATCTTGAGGGGTAATTCCAATGGCTTTTGAGGAATTTAATTTTGAAATTGTAAATTCGATCAAAATTGGTTGAAATTTCTTAGGTTTTGACATCTCGATGGGGTCGAAATTCCCAACGATATATCGTGAACCCTGGAGAGTACGCGTTATGTTCCGACGTATTACGCTTCACCACTAGAACGCGAAGATTTGATGTTTCTTCCCGATACGTAATGAAGAGGGTCCACTGGCAGTGTCACTCTCCGCGCCTCCTCCCCTTAAACCCTCGTCAAAACCGCTGCTTCAGAGAATATTTCCATTTCTACCCCTTCCTCCCCTTCACCTCCCTCCGTCGCCGCCGCAGCCATGGTGACACGGCGATGCCTCCTCCGCCTCCTCTCACGCCGCCTCATCGCTCACAGTCCTCAGCCCCTAGCGCCGGCCTCTATCGCGGCACGAACCCTAACGTCCTTGTCCCAACCCCTCGCGCCGCACAGCCCCCACGTCCTGGTCCGGACTATATAACGTGGAATGGCAACAATTTGTACAGTGCGGACCGTCCGAACAGAGTGAGGATGGTCCGGACTATATAATGTGAAATGGCAACAATTTGTACAGTACAGACCGTCCGAACAGGGTGAGGATGGTCCGGACTATATAATGTGAAATAGCAACAATTTGTAGAGTGCGGACCGTCCGAATAGCTTGAGGATGGTCCGGACTATACAATGTGAAATGGCAATTTGTACGGTTCGGACCGTCCGAACAAGGTGAGGATGGTTCGGACTATATAATATGAAATGGCAACAATTTGTACATTACGGACTGTCTGAAAAGGGCGAGGATGGTCCGAACTATATAATGTGAAATAGCAACAATTTGTATAGTGCGGACCGTCCTAACAATTTGAGGATGGTCCGGACTATATAATGTGAAATAGCAATTTGTACAGTTCAGACCGTCCGAACAGGGTGAGGATGGTCCGGACTATATAACGTGAATTGGCAACAATTTGTACAGTGCAGACTGTCCTAACAGCTTGAGGATGGTCCGGACTATATAACGTGAAATGGCAACAATTTTTACAGTACGGACCGTTCGAACAAGGTGAGGATGGTCCGGACTATATAACGTGAAATGGCAACAATTTGTACAGTACGGACCGTCCGAACATGGTGTCGATGGTCCGGACTATATAATTTGAAATGGCAACAATTTGTACAGTGCAGACCGTCCGAACATCTTGAGGATGGTCCGGACTAGATAATGTGAAATGGCAATTTGTACAGTTCGGACCGTCCGAAAAGGGTGAGGATGGTCCGGACTATATAATGTGAAATGGCAAAAATTTGTACAGTACGGACCGTCCAAATAGGGTGTGGATGGTCCGTAGTATATAATGTGAAATGGCAACAATTTGTACAGTGCGGACCGTGCGAACATCTTGAGGATGGTCCGGACTAGATATTGTGAAATGGCAATTTGTACAGTTCGGACCGTCCGAACAGGGTGAGGATGGTCCGGACTATATAATGTGAAATGGCAAAAATTTGTACAGTACGGACCGTCCAAACAGGGTGTGGATGGTCCGGACTATATAATGTGAAATGGCAACAATTTGTACAGTGCGGACCATCCGAACAACTTGGGGATGGTCCGGACTATATAATGTGAAGTGGCAATTTGTACAGTTCAGACCGTCCGAACATGATGAGGATGGTCCGGACTATATAATGTGAAATGGCAATAATTTGTATAGTACGGACCGTCCAAACATGGTGAGGATGGTGTAGCACCCTGAAATTTTCCCTGTATAAAATATTGTGCAAAAATGGAATTTTTAGAAATTGAATTAAAAGTCTCAATGAGTGAAAAGAATAAAATCAGGGAAAAGTCTGAAGTAAAATGGGCTAGAAAATAATTTTATAAAATTCTTTGCCTAATTATTGAATTTCTGGAATTTTCTGGGAATTAATTGATTAGGGGAAACATTTTGGGCAAAATTAATAAGCTCACAGCAGAAAAATAAAAAGAAAAGGTTTTAAAACCCCTTTCGTTGTCGCTGGGCCAATTGTCGGCCCGTTGCTGTGCACAGCCCTCTCCAGTTCCCGCGCCCGCGCCCTCTCGCCCGTGCCCGTGGCCGCGCCCCGCCGCCGCAGTCGCCGACAGGTCGTCGTCGTCTTTCTGGTGCCCGAAGGCACTGTAGCACCCGAGCGCCGCCGCCGCGGATCTCGGCAAATCCGTTCGCCTGGGACCAGTTCTCTCCAAATCCGTTGAGGGGAAACCGAGCCCTTATCCGCCTCTACCAAATCCCCAAGAAAACCGGAGTACAATCACGCGTGGAGCGGAGCCCCGAAGTTTCCCGAGTCGGTCCTCTCTCTCTCTCTCGTCGCCGCCGCAAAAACCGCCGCATCCGAGCCGAAGTCCTCTTCTCTTCGCCTTAAATAGCGACCCCGGAACCCCTAGGCTAGTTTTCGCCCTTAGATCGAGCTCTAGCCAACCCTAGCCGCCTCCCCGCGCCGTGCGCTTGCTCCGTCGCCGCCGCCGAGTTTCGGTTGCGTGCTGTCGTCGCCTCAACCGCTGTTGAAGCCCGCCGCCTCCTCGGTTAGGTTCGCCGGACGCCGCTGAAGCCAGGCCACCGCTTCCCAGCCCTCGGGAACCGCCGGAACGCCGCCGTCGACGAAGACCCGAAGCCCTCCACCGCCTCGAGCTCGCCGCCGGCCGTCTCCGTCGTTGTTCTTCGCCGTTTCACCCTCGGTAACGATCGCCTCGACCCCCTTTACCCTTTCCCGCTCTCCCCGTGCGTCGCGGTGCCGCCGTTAGCCGAAGACCATCGGGTTTAGCGCCGCCGCCGTCGCCGCCATCGCTGTGGCCATCGCCGTGGTCGCCGATGTGGGCGCCAACTCGGCGCCATCTCGCCGCCGTAGGCTGATCCTTTCAGGATCGATGTAAGCCGTCGGATCTTATCGGTTAGATCCCACCTGTCCGATCCAAACCCTAGAGCCCTAGCCGTCAGATCTGTCCCGTGGACCGCGGTGGACTCGGTTCACCTTGGACCAGCCTCTTCCTCTCGCCGCCAGTGGGCCCCACTGGTCAGCCGAGAGCCTCCTCCCTCCTGTGGCGTCGTAAACCCCTTTTCCAGAACAAAAATAATTCAATTAATGACGCAATAAATCGGTTAATTCTTTTAAATATGCTAAAATGGTTAAAACTTCTAAAAATCATAACTAATTCATACGAACTCGGTTCGAGGTCGTTCAAGTCTCTAATTTCTCTAAAAATCATGAACTATCCATTAAAAATACAATATTGTACTGTTCTTGTGTGTTGATGTACTGTTTTTGCTGTTTTGTTATTTGCCTATAGCTACCGACGTTCAGGAAGTGACGCAGTTTGTCGAAGCAGGTGTCGAAGACTGTGGGGAGCTGCAAGGCAAGTCACATGGATTCCTCTTTCTCATTGAACATATTGATCCTATGATTAAAGCTATGTTTTCCTTCAACGTTGCATTTATTTTGGAATGTCATCGGGACAGGGAAACCCTAACCTTTGTTATGGCCCTTTTGAATTGATTACTTGACCTTGTACCTATGGGATAATCTTGACTAGCTACCTTTATTTACTGGTTAGCTAGAATAACTTTAGGACTCTGCTTAGCCATGCTTAGCAAATAATAGCATAACTTCTGGGATGTCACATTAATTTCTATACTATCACTCAGTCACATGAAATGATAAATCCTGTGCGACATGGTCGTGCGAGGACAACTTAATGGTCCACTAAAACTTGACTAAAAGGTGGGTTGTGAGCACCAGGGTTGGTGTTGTTGCTAGTGGTGCTCATGACAGTTAAGGACCGGTTCGCGGACTACTTGTTGCGAAGCATTATTCGTGCTAACCACAAGCTAGTATGGGCTAGCAGGAGGTTGAAGTGTGACGAGTTCAATAGGAGGCACCAGGGCGTGTTTGTGGCTGGTATAAGTCCACACATGGCAGTGACAATAAGTCCATGCATTTGGGCGTCGAGCCGTCTTGCGGGGAGGGCATTGATCACCCCTACCGGAGACCGGAGGTTCGGCGGGAGGCTCTCCTATTGGGCGAGTTACATGAATAATCCTGTCACGACTTCTGTCCGAGATACCGTGGTGGTATTAAGGGGCACAGTGATGTGCTAGGGAGTGGTGTCTTGTGGGTAAATTGGTACACCTCTGGCCAGAGTAAGAACTGTTCGAATAGCCGTGCCCACGGTTAAGGGCAAGCCTAGCAATGTTTTCTGTGATTAGTCCCACATTATCTAAAATTGGATGTTTGAACAATGGAACATGTGTAGCTCCAGGTTGGAGTGGTTGGGCCTATACCGTTTTGGTGAGCGGTATAGTGTTGATTAATACTGCTACTTAACTAATGTTTTATTACTCTCTCAAATGTTTTATTACTTGCTTTTACGCAAACTTGAGCCATATTATGCCATCCTTTGTTATTCCGTGCACTTGCATATTTGCTGTGTGTCTTGCGGAGTATGTCATATGCTCACCTTGGAATCAACAATCATTCAGAGGAGGACTACAGTGAAGAGGATTACCTGGAGGACTAAGAGGGAGCCCAGTCAAGTACGTGGAGTGGGAATCGTCACGCTGTTGTTTATTTATCCGCTGTTAGAACATTATTAATTGAGAGGTACCATTCACCTCTGTAATAAATGCGTACGCTGTGTAAACAATTACTTTGATTATCAATTTTGTCATGTGTGCCTCGGTTGATTCCTGGACGAGGGTTTACATACAATAAAACTCCAGAATTTTGGATGGAAATTCTGGGCGTGACAGATGGTCCGGACCATATAATGTGAAATGGCAACAATTTGTACAGTACGGACCATCCGAACAGGGTGAGGATGGTCCGGACTATATAATGTGAAATGGCAACAATTTGTACAGTACAGACCGTCCGAACAGGGTGAGGATGGTCCGGACTGTATAATGTGAAATAGCAACAATTTGTACAGTGCGGACCGTCCGAACAGCTTGAGGATGGTCCGGACTATACAATGTGAAATGGCAATTTGTACGGTTCAACCGTCCGAACAAGGTGAGGATGGTTCGGACTATATAATGTGAAATGGCAACAATTTGTACATTACGGACCGTCTGAAAATGGTGAGGATGGTCCGGACTATATAATGTGAAATGGCAACAATTTGTACAGTGCGGACCGTCCTAAAAACTTGAGGATGGTCCGGACTATATAATGTGAAATGGCAATTTGTACAGTTCGGACCGTCCGAACATGGTGAGGATGGTCCGTACTATATAATGAGAAATGGCAACAATTTGTACAGTGCGGACCGTCCTAACAGCTTGAGGATGGTCCGGACTACATAACGTGAAATGGCAATTTGTACAGTCCGGACCGTCCGAACAAGGTGAGGATGGTCCGGACTATATAACATGAAATGGCAACAATTTGTACAGTACGGACCGTCTGAACATGGTGTAGATGGTCCGGACTATATAATGTGAAATGGCAATAATTTGTACAGTGCGGACCGTACGAACATCTTGAGGATGGTCCGGACTAGATAATGTGAAGTGGCAATTTGTACAGTTCGGACCGTCCGAACATGGTGAGGATGGTCCGGACTATATAACATGAAATGCAACAATTTGTACAGTACGGACCGTCCGAACAAGGTGAGGATGGTCTGGACTATATAATGTGAAATGGCAACAATTTGTACAGTACGGACCGTCCAAACAGGGTGTGGATGGTCCGGACTATATAATGTGAAATGGCAACAATTTGTACAGTGCGGACCATCCGAACAACTTGAGGATGGTCCGGACTATATAATGTGAAGTGGCAATTTGTACAGTTCGGACCGTCCGAACATGGTGAGGATGGTCCGGACTCCCAGAACATCATGAATTCCAATTCTCCTTGAGATCATGCCACCGAAAGATACATTCATGGAGAGGCTTCTTTGCTGCCATTAGTAATTCTACAGAAGACCACCCCCAAAGGGACTATCTGAAGCCATTGTTGTCAGAAAAGGCTTGTCAGTATTTGTCAAAGGTTTAGTTTTCTACTTCCCTAACCATAATGTTAATACTATAAATAATTAGTTATATTCACTTTGGTCAGATCATATGCTAGGTTTCCACTTTTTTTGCATGGCTTCAGATTGGGACAACAGTTTGCATTCCATTTGCGAAAAGTGTGCAGTGCTTTTGCAAGCGAGGCTCATGCGAAACTAGCCAGGTTAGTTGCTGCCGTCAAATTTCCAACTTTTATGTGTTGCCTCCATTCTTGACCAGCTGAGGAAACTTTGCCATCCCAGAGGTCGACTCCATGTAGCGATTTCCGCTTATTTTAACCAGGTGCTAAAAAACTGTTGTATGCTTGCAGGTTCTTACATCATTTCTGGACAACAGTACAGGGATCTTCTAAAGATATAGGATGGTTACAAAGAACAAAAACACTGCCTTGTTCAGTTGATGGTACAAACCGTTTCAAGGAGCTTTTGCGTAGCGTCAGGTGATTTTTTTTTTGCTTATGCAGTTATGCCTATTTAAAGTAACAGCAAATTCATTTCGAGAGGAATATTACAGATCCTTTGTGTAGAAGTAGAAACTACTCCCATTTGTAACAACTAGCTAAATACACATAATTTACTCTTAATTTTACATGTAGCTATCCATTTAGATTTAGTTGCAAAAGTAACAGGTTTGTTCCTGGTATTAGTCCATATGGTGATATGGAGGTCCAACTTTCAATTATTATCAGTTCACGCACAGACCAATGATACTAAAAGAGGCTTAATGTTTCAGAAATGGTATGCATTATCTGCCTAGCACACTGGTTTACTTATTCATCCTTGGTAAGGCATCTTTATCATTTTGCACATAATCTTAAAATGACTAGCTTAAAATTGATCTGCCCTTATGCAGGACTTTTTAGTAATCACAGTCCACTCTACTTTGTCAATACTAAAAGAATCTTTTCGAAGATGGGGCTTACTTGCCATATTGCAAGGATTCAGAGTGAGGTAACTGAGCTCAACAACGGTGCATGCAAGGCTTTTCTCATGTTTGTCAAGCACTAGATTTTTGTGTTCCTATCTGTTTGTCCCTGTATCACCTTTCACTTCACTCAGGCATCAGTGGAGAAAAATGCGCGGGAACTGAAACTATACATTGAAGAGCTCTACTGGGGTTCTGGTAAACAGGTGTTGCTCCTGGGACATAGCAAGGGTGGAGTTGTTGCGGCTGCGGTGCTTTCATTGTACCGGTCTGAACTCAAGGGCAAGGTTGCTGGACTGGCATTGGTTCAGAGCCCATATGGTGGCACCCCGGTAGCTTCCGACATCCTTCGGGAAGGCCAGCTTGCTGACAAGGCGACAAGGAAGATCGTGGAACTCATCATATGCAAACTCATCAAGGTCCTCATTATCCTGGTCTCTGTGTTACCTAATCAAGATCAATCCTTGTCCATTTCATATGATATTCTTAACAAGTAAACAATTGCAGGGTGATATAAGGGCCTTGGAGGATCTCACATATGACAAGAGAAGGGACTTCATCTCCAACCACAAGCTGCCTGTCGATGAGCTGCCGATCATCTCCTTCCACACCGAAGCCAGCACTGCCCCGACGATGCCCACGTCATTGTCACGCGTCGCCCAAGCCGAGCTCCTCCCATGGCTCCCGTTGCCATGGTTCTTGTCTGCACCCGAGTACGCCGAATCGGTGCTCGCCTCTCTGAAGCTCCCCGTGGTCGTGCCTGCGTCGGCAGCCATGGCCATCAGCGCGCTTCACCTGAGGCTGCGCTACGGCGACAGGCGCCGGGCTGGTGACGCGGCGCGACGCCGAGGTGCCCGGCTCGGTGGTGGTGAGGCCGGAGAGGAGGCTGGACCATGCGTGGATGGTGCACTCCACGCTGAGGAAGGATCGTACCGAGGCGGATGCCACTCAGATGTGTGAGGCTCTGATGGCCATGCTTGTTGAGATTGGAAAGAAGAAATGATGCTGATCATCATCTATACGACCCGCTTCAGTTTCTCAGTTAGATTCTAGTTTGATCTTGAAACTTACTATCAATGTTTTCTTTTGAAAAACTTACTATCTAATGTCTTAATCATAGATAATGTTACAAGAAACAGTGACAAATAGAGAATGAATTTCACTTTTAAGGACCAATACAAAATGCTCTTTATTTTGGGAACGAATCCTATACACACAAGTTTTCCCGTGCACACCAACTAACAAATATCATAAAAATTGTAAAAAAAAATTATACATGTACTTCCAATAATACTATACCTATATATAAAGTCTTATCTTCAAATCCAAATTTATACTCTTAAAACTGTTAGATTTTTTTCAACTAAAATATAAGGAATTTGAACGTGTAATACTATTGAAAGTACACGTACAAATTTTTCTAGAAATTTTTGTGATATTTGTTATTTGATATACGGTGTGCGTACGAAAAGCTAAAATCTATCTGATATATTCTCCTTTATTTTTCCCTGAAAATAAATACTACAGTATTTTTATTTTTCCCTGAAAACAACTACTATATGATGATAGGCTGAATAGTTTTTTTAGACGATAGACTGTATGGTTTGTTTCATATGGATCGTACAATTTCTGTAATTTTTACAGTCTTGTATGCTGATGAAAGATTCTTCTATCGAAACAAAAAGTACGGAAAGGAGCAACGGATGCTGCAAATCGAGGATTTGAGGATTTACAATCTTGACAAAAACGGATCCAAAATTGTTAAAATTTTGAACCGGTCTGAAAAGTCGATTCCAATGGCTTTTGAGAAATTTAATTTTGAAATTGTAAATACGATCAAAATTGGTTGAAATTTCTTAGGTTTTGACATCTCGATGGCGTCGAAATTCCCAACGATATATCGTGAACCCTAGAGAGTACGCGTTATGTTCCGACGTATTACGCTTCACCACTAGAACGCGAAGATTTGATGTTTCTTCCCGATAAGTAATGAAGAGGGCCCACTAGTATTGTCACTCTCCGCGCCTCCTCCTCTTAAACCCTCATCAAAACCGCTGCTTCAGAGAATATTTCCAAGTCCAAATGGGCCGTACCCCGTCGGGCCGGCCGGGCACGGTGCTACAGTAACCGTGCCCGGGAAGTGCCGGCACGGCCCGAGTAGCCATGCCGTGCCTGGGCCGGTGGTGCGGCACGGCGGGCCAGCACGGGCACGGGGCACGGGCCGGTACGGCCCGCCCGGAGGGCGGGGGCGGAGGCCGTGCCGTCGTGGCAGGCGTCTGCGGCCGAGGCCGGGGAGGCATCAGCCGGGAGGAGGCGGGCGCGAGAGGAGGCGGGCGTCGGCCGGGAGGAGGCGGCGGGAGGCCGAGAAGGGCGGCGGAGGCTGAGGCCGGCGGGAGGCGCGCAGAGGAGAGGGCGGCGCCGAGGCGAGGCCGCTGCCGCCTCCCACCGGCCTCGGGCCTCCTCCCTCCTCCCGCCCGCCCTCCTCGGCTCCTCGCCTCCTCCTCCCGCCGCTCCCGCCGGCCTCGGCGGCCTCTCCTCCTCCGCCCGATGCCTCCGACGCCCGCCTCCTCGGCTCCTCCGCCTCCTCCCTCCTCCCGCCGCCTCCCTGGCCTAGCCTCGGCGCCGCCGCCCTCTCCTCCTGCGCGCCTCCCGCCGGCCTCGGCCTCCGCCGCCCTCCTGCGCGCCTCCCCGAGGGAGGAGGCCGAGGCCGGCGGGAGGCGGCGGGAGGAGGGAGCAGGCCGAGGGAGGAGCGGCGGGAGGAGGGAGGAGGCGGAGGAGCCGAGGAGGGGCGGGACTGGAGGCGGCCCGGAGGAGGCGTCGGGAGAGGCCGAGGCGGAGCAGCCGGCCGGGAGGACATCTGCCCGTTGGACACATATGACCGTTTGGTACAGTAATCGAACTCGTTGGCCCAGTGGAAAATTGACACGTGTCCCAACGGTCTGAAATAATGAAATTTTTTTATTTTTATATTTATTTATTAAAAGATTTACAAAAATAGATTTTTGTTTGAAAGAATGACAAAAATAGACTCCTAACGCTCTCTGTGAGGGCGATTTTAATAAATCGCTCTTCCAGAGGGCGAGACGTGGCTGACGGCCGTTGCCCCTCCGGCGGACGGCCGTCAGCCATTTTGCAGAGCCCCCTCTGCCTCCCAAAAGCCGCCCTCTCAGAGGGCAGCAAGGGGCCCGCCTGGAAAATGGCGGGCGTGGGCACGGGCGGCGGGCGGCGCGGGCGAGGGGCGCGGCCGAGGGCGCGGGCGAGGGTCGCATTTTGCAGGCGGCCCCCTTGCCGCCCTCTGAGAGGGCGGTTTTTGGCAAACCAGGCCCCGCCTGCAAAATGGCTGACGGCCGTCCACTGGGGGGCCGACGGCCGTTAGCCACGTCATCAAATCGCCCTCTGGAAGGGCGATTTATTAACATCGCCCTCCCAGAGGGCGTTAGGAGTCTATTTTTGTCATTCTTTCAAACAAAAATCTACTTTTGTAAATCTTTTAATAGATAAATATAAAAATAAAAAATTTTCCCGAAATAACGGCTAGATTTTGAATCTAGCCGTTGCAGGACAAAAAAATCCGAAAAAATATCAAAAAAATCCGAAAAATTGTGAAATTTTTTCCTATAAATAGAGGAACCCCCAGCCACATTTTTGCTCATCCAAACCTCCCAATCTCTCCTCTTGTGCTCTATTCTCCTCTCTTTTGCTCTCATTGCTCAAAATTTTTGATTTAGACAAAATTTTGTCTAAAATTCAAAAATTTCCCACATTCTCATAGGTAATAGCTGCAGCCTCCGGTGCTCCTGCAAGGTAAAAAAATCCTAAATTTTCTTCTTTTTTCCTACTATTTTTTTAATACTAATTTTCTCTATTTATATTGCAGGATGGATCCGAACTAGCCGACGTTCCAATTGAGCGACTTCGACCCGAGCTATCTGTCGATGTCGCAAGGAGACGACTCTGGGTCGGCTCCTACACCGCAAGAACATCCGGAGGAAATACATGCGGCTTCAGAAGGATCTGGAACTGCGAGCGGGAGCCTATCAACGGCAACCGGCTCAAAGAGATCAAGAACTTCCTCGGCCTGGCAACATTTTGATGAGATCAAGGAGACCGCCGCGGATGGAAGGGAGGTAACTTACGCAAAATGTAAAATTTGTAAAACTAAACTCTCTGGAAAATCTTCTGGTGGAACAGGGCATTTGAGGCGGCATGCTGAGGCGTGTGCGAAGAAGCAAGGTTACCAGCTAAGACAGCAGCAACTGGTACTCAATCCGGACGGTACGGTACGTTCATGGAGTATAATCCTCAGGTAGCACGAGATTCCCTTACCCGTTTAATTGCTAGACAGGATCTACCCCTAAACTTTGGTGAGTCTCCTGCATTTGAGACTTACATTAAAACTGCTCATAATCCTAGGTTTCAAGCTGTTAGTAGACAAACTACAACCCGGGACTTGGTGAATGTTTACAACCAAGGCCGGGATAATATTAAACAATTATTTGCTACTTGCACATTTTCTATTAGTATCACATCTGATATTTGGAGTGGTAGGGCTAAGGAAGACTATATTAGTGTAGTTGCTCATTATGTTGATGATGAATGGGAGCTACAAAAAAGAGTAATAGCTTTAAAATTAATTGATGTCTCACATAATGTAGAAAATATTGCTGAACGAATTTCTAGAGTTTGTGAGGATTTTGGCATCACAAATAAAATATTTGCAGTAACTCTAGATAATGCAGCTGCAAATTCCAAAGCAATGAAAATTTTGCAGCCTTTATTCAATGCTTATGCTGAATCATTTCTTTTACATCAACGTTGTGCTTGCCATGTTATTAATCTTATAGTTAAATCCGGTTTTAAAAGAATAACTGTATATCTCGATTCTATCCGTGAAGCCATAACATGGCTGAATGGTTCCAATCCTCGACTTGCGACCTTCAAGCGATTCTGCATCGCTTCGGACAAGCGTCCATCCAATGTTCCAAACGGATACGGACCATCGGTGGAACTCGACTTATTTAATGTTGAAACATGTCTTGCCTTACAAAGATATACTAACTGTTTTCTTGCTGTCCAAGAATGTTGTTACCAGTGACGGGCAACCGCTACTGACAGAACAGTCTTGGCATGTTGTAGAAAGGTTTTATTACTTTCTTGAAACATTTTATGATGCAACTGTTACTTTGTCTGGTGTTTACTATCCAACTGCTAATTTAATTTTGCATAAAATTTTTGAGATTGCCACTTTATTAAAAGAATATGAAGATGACCAACTACTAGGACTTGCAGTATTTCACATGAAACAAAAATATCTTAAATACTGGAGGAATATTCCATACTTGTATGCTTTTGCATTTATTCTTGATCCTAGGGGTAAAATACGGGGGTTTCTAAATATTTTGAATCTTATTGGGGATGCAATGAATATTGATTACACTAACTATTATTCTGATTCTAAGACAAAATTGTATGAAGTATTTCGAAAGTATGAAACTAAGTTTCAGGGAGTTCGCGTGCAAAGAGCCCCACCCGTCCCTGTCCCAGGTAAGAAGAAATTGCAGTGGGGCCGAATTTGGAGTGGTTCCTCTTCTTCTTCGAGCACCGGTGGTGGAAGTTCGGCCGCAGCAAGTCCTGCACACGCTTCGCTTGAAGCTCTTGAGCTGTCCACCTACTTGGACAGCGACTCGATCAACCAGGAAGATCTCAACGTTCTTCAATGGTGGAATGATCACAAGACCCAATATCCCGTGCTCTCAAAGCTAGCACGGGATGTGTTCACGGTGCCTGTGTCTACGGTATCATCCGAATCGGCCTTTAGTCTTTGCGGAAGAATTATTGAGGAGAGAAGAAGAAATCTCCGCAGTGAGGTGGTAGAAATGCTACTTGCGGTTAAAGACTGGGAGCTAGCTAAGGAACGTGCCCAACACACCACGGAGAACCAAGATTTGGCTGAGCAGTTCGAAAATCTTTACCTACAAAATGAGGAACTAGAGTAATCTTTTTTATTTTTGAGTATTGACCTTTAGCTGTACTCTTTTTTCTTTGTCATGGTTTTCTCAAAATTGAGTTTTTACATGACAGAGTTTTTAATGAGGCAGCTGTGTAATATCAAAATCAATAAAGGTCATTGCGTTTTTTTCCCTATATCTATGTAGAAATTAAATTGCATAACTATATATGTTCTTCTATTTTGCTTGTTTAAAAAATATAAAAATTTCCTCCTCTAATATCATCAAAAAATACCCTCATATTTTTTTACTCATCTCAGATAATGTTTTCACATTTTTTCATATTTTTTTACCACTCCTCTAAAAAGATAGCTAAAAAGATAAAAGTACTTATATTTTGTAATGCAAAACAAAATTGCCATTTCACATTATATAGTCCGGACCGTCCGAACATGGTGAGGATGGTCCGGACTATATAATGCAAAACAGCAATTTGTACAGTTCGGACCGTCCGAACATGGTGCGGACGGTCCGGACTATATAATGTGAAATCTCAATTTGTACGGTCCGGACCGTCCGAACAGTCGGGAGTCGGGACTCGGCGCAGGCGGAGGGCGGCGGCAGGCGGTGGAGGCCGGGGAGGCGCGCGCGGGAGGCGGCGGCGCGCAGGGCGGCGGCAGGCGCCGGAGGCCGGGGACGGCGGAGGGCGGAGGAGGGCTGGCCGCCGGCGAGCCGGCGCTGGCCGGACCGGGCACGGCGGGGGGCGTGGCCGTGCCGTGGCCGGGGGGGAGGCAGGCGCGGACGGGCCGCGCAGGCAGGCAGCGCCGGCCGTCCGCCGGCGGACCGTGCCTCGGGCCGTGCCGGCCCGGTCCGTCCGTTTGGCCAGCTATAATTTCTACCCCTTCCTCCCCTTCACCTCCCTCCGCCGCCGCCGCCGCAGCCATGGCGACGCGGCGATGCCTCCTCTGCCTCCTCTCGCGCCGCCTCATCGCTCACAGTCCTCAGCCCCTGGCGCCGGCCTCTATCGCGGCACGAACCCTAACGTCCTTGTCCCAGCCCCTCGCGCCGCACAGCCCCCGCGTCCTCGCCTCCCCCCGGCTCTTCCCCTCGCGCTGCCACTTCGCGTCCTGATCCTCCGGTGACGAGGAGGAGGGGGACGATGACGATCACTGCGACGAAGAGGGGAGCGAGGACGAGTGGGGGGAGGAGGAGGCGGTGGCGGCGAAGCCTCCCAGCGGGAAGACGGAGGAGGAGAAGGTGGCGGAGGCGGCGGAGATAGGGTATAAGGTGGTGGGCCCTCTCGGGGCCGATGAGAAGCCCTTCAAGCCCTACGAGCCCGTCTTCGCCGTCGTCCAGGTCAGCTCCATCTGTTCCCAAGCTTTCGTTTTGCGTTTGGGCGTGGATCTGGTGGGTGATTGGATACGGTTGCTTCTTCCTGCAGATTGGTTCGCATCAGTTTAAGGTGAGCAATGGCGATTCAATCTTCACGGAGAGGTTGAAGTTTTGCGATGTGAATGATAAGGTAATTGTGCACTTTGAACGCAACTGTTTACTTTTATTTTGATTAAGGATGCGTTAGATAACTTGATGTCTAGCAAGCTGCACCTTATAATTGATACGGTATAGTTGAGGTTATGAGATCATGATTCAGTGCAGAGGTTTATCGTCTTTGCCCATATGGTGATGGTGATAAATGAATACCTATTGTTGTGAAACTTCGAGTTCTGGATCATAGAGGCACTTGACATGTTAAGATGTAGAATTGTATGCAATGCATGATCTAATCTTGGTACAATGATCCCACTGTTAGCTCTTTTGATTACTGGATTTTGTTTCATTTATGATGAGAGCTTTGAACTTTCATATTAAGAAACATTCCAATTTAAGCTTGTAGAGTATGTGGACGTGTTAGAAACATGAACTGTTGTGTAGGGTTAAGTGGAACCTTAATGAGCGGATACTTGTTTTAGTTGCATTAATGTTAGTTCTGTCACTACACCTTATTTTCATATCATAATACACTTCCATTAGTGCCAGCCCCAGTGGTCTCTACTTGCTTCTTATATTTTCCAATTCTATCGAAAGTTTTGCTGATGTTGTTGGCATGGTTACTTGGTGTAGTTAATTTTGAATCGAGTTCTCATGCTTGGCTCACAAGCTCAAACAGTCATTGGGAGGCCAATTCTTCCTGATGCTGCTGTTCATGCTGTCGTTGAAGAGCATGTAAGGAAGACACTTCTTGCAAGCATTTATTTCACGTTTCAGGGAGCATGTTATTCAGTCTGACAGTCTTTGCATTAGCATTTAGTTCATGAAATGATTGCTAGTCTTTATTTGTTGAAACAAGTTTCCAAGCAAATCGAAATGATTGCTACTATTTATTTGTTGAAACAAGTTTGCAAGCACATCAGTTAAGTACTAGATCTGCATTTTTGCAAATAATGCGATCAGCAATATGTATGCAGATTTCCTATTTATCTGAATCCATATTATCAAGGAATCATTAATATGCATGGAAACTGTCTTTGCATGGCATAGGTATACAAGTGATCTATGTATTTAAAGGCTGATGGTACCCTTGGTACTTTTTTATTGTATGCTGTCATTAAGGTTGGAAATGTGTGTTGTAGTAGGATTCTCCACACTAAAGGACTACACATTACTTGATTTATTGTGCTAGAAAATTCGCAAAAACAAGTGGTGCATATTTTTACAGTTTCCTTTGTTATGCTACCATCAACTGATGATGTTAACACGCTAAAGATCTACATTATGTATGCTGAGCATGTTCTGATCGCTATATTGGAAGTCTGCTTTACATATAGTTTGTATAAGATAGCAGACACTATGGTTTTTCATTACTTTTGAAGGACCATGAACTAATTTATTGGCCAGCATCATTCCTATTGCTACTTCACATGATCCCTCCAAACTACGAAAATTAACTAAAATGAAATGATTATAAGCTATATCATGAAATACATATGGGGGTTAATTTCTGCTACTTTTACTTCTGGATTTTCCTGACATCCATCTGTCCTAATGTGTAAAGAAACATTTGATAACAAAGAACTTTCACCAGCTTTGTGTTCAATTTGTTCATGTTGCAAGACACTATAACACATTTTTTGACTCAAATATTCTTGATGTTGGTTTTTCAGGCCCTAGATGCAAAAGTTATTATATTCAAGAAGAAAAGAAGAAAAAATTACCGCCGAACAAAGGGCCATCGTCAGGTAATTTCATATCAGTTGTTTTCATTTTTTGTGTTCTTAAAATAAGAGATGCTACTATTGATCGTATTCCCTGCATTACTTAGTAACATAGTTACTTTATGCCCTGACAATTTTCAGGAGTTGACAAAGCTGAGAATAACCAATATTGAAGGAATTGATAAGTCAGAGGCTGCTGCTGTTGCTGCTTAAATTAAGGCAAATAATCAAGGACATGGCTTTCTTGTGTTTATGTTGACACTTTCGAGGGCAGTCCTACATGATGTCCTTCAATCAAATCTTGATGCGCATGCTGTGGCTTATTCTCATTCACAAATTGAAAGAGCCAAAATCTGACGCTCTTGTCTATGTATCCACATTTTGTGCACGGGCTACTCAAGCTATGCTTTCTCACACAATGCCAATGTCTTGACCAGTTTGGAACTTTGGATATTCTGATGTGGATCATATCTTGTAGTTACAAAGATAACTGACTTTCCATTTTCTTTTTGCATTTACTGGCGTACCTCCTTGAATGTCTTCTGGTGCATCAGTGCCATGTATACTGTTCCAGACATGCATAATGAAGCTGAAAGTTTGGTTCCCATTTGGTTAGAAATCTGAACTGAAACTGTAAATGCCTGCTAATATAACTAAAATATGATGATATATACATAGTAGTAAGATGATGGAGTAATAAGAATATCAGGATATCAAAACAAGAATTGAAAGCGCGATATCGATCTGATATTCTAGAGGATATCAGGCTTACTCATATCCATATTTGCAAAACTGACACCACTCTGTTTTAGCTGCTATTATATGCTTTCTTTCAGAAGAAGAGACATTACAGAGCAAAATAGAGAATGAATTTCACTTTTAAGGACCAATACAAAATGCTCTTTATTTTGGGAATGAATCCTATACACACAAGTTTTCCCATGCACAACAACTAACAAATATCATAAAAATTCTAAAAAAAAATTATACATGTACTTCCAATAATACTATACCTATATATAAAGTCTTATCTTCAAATTCAAATTTATACTCTTAAAACTGTTAGATTTTTTTTACAACTAAAATATAATGAATTTGAAGGTGTAGTACTATTGAAAGTACATGTACAAATTTTTCTAGAAATTTTTGTGATATTTGTTATTTGATATACGGTGTGCGTACGAAAAGCTTAAATCTATAGGATAAATTCTCCTTTATTTTCCCTGAAAATAAATACTACAGTATTTTTATTTTTCCCTGAAAACAACTACTATCTGACGATAGGCTGAATAGTTTTTTAGACGATAGACTATACGGTTTGCTTCATATGGATCGTACAATTTCTGCAATTTTCACAGTCTTGTATGCTTGTCGGCGAAACGGGAATGGGGGTCCCACATTCCCCGGTGCTCTCCCCGGGCCCGGGGCCTGCAGCCCCGGCGCCCCATGCGTGCGGCGCCCGGGCACGAGGCTGACCCGAGCGGGTCGGCCGCCAACTACCGCATTAATGGCGAGCTGACGGCGAGGTGACGGGGCATGTCGCCCCTGACGCCCGCTCTGCTCCCTGTACAGTCAGAAGACCTTTTGACCGAGTGAGCTTCATTTTCCCACGCTCTGGCAGCCACAGTACGCCCTGTCACATCCACAAGACTTTAGCTGCCTGCAACGGCCGCGCCACGAGACGACCTACCCGCCGTGCTACACCAACTCCGGCGTGGGCTCGGCAGGCGGACGTGCGCAACATGACACATCATACCCAGCTTCCTCCGTCTGGTGGGCACTGTGGACTCCCCTTACCTATAAAAGGAGGATCCATGCCAACCGGAAGGGGGGTTCGAAGGGTTCGGAAGGTTGGAAGGGCTGGAGAGTTAGTAACCTTTTTCTGCATTAAAGCCTAGCTCCATAGTTCCCAAGTCAGGGCAAGGGGCCGAGCTCCCCTTAGTAAATCCTTGTAAAACCAAATCACATTCACCTCCACATAGCTTATACACAAGAGTAGGGTATTACGCTCCCGAGCGGCCCGAACCTGTCTACGCCTCCTGTCTCTCTTCCGTGTCATTGTCAGGATTCAGACGGTCCGATCCTAGAACGGACGGTCCGAACCCCACTATCTCTCAGCCCGGGTCCCCGGGCCCGAGCACAGATCGTCCTTCGGACGCCGCATTCGTCTGGGGAACAGCCCCCCTGGCCAAATCTCAAAGGGGGGTCTCCTGACCTCCCGCGGTTGGAGTTTCATCCTCCGACAGCTGGCGCGCCAGGTAGGGGGTTTTTTTCTTCCTCAGGTGACACGCCGGCGTCCTTGACACCGACACCCTCCATGGCAGGAGGCCATCGTCCACGAGACTCCGACGAGGAGTCTAGCGGCTTCACCCCGCCGGGCAACATTAGCCTTGCGGTGAATCCGCCACGTTCCCCCTCATCTTCCTGGGGGCGCGCGGCGCGTGCTCGGCGGGCCGAGCTCTTTCCGCGGCGACCTGGCCGTGCGGCCTCAGCCCCTTCCCTCGCGGAGGGGGCCGGTAAGTGCCCCGCCGGGTCTGCCGCGGCCTCATCTATGAGGCGTGAACGGACGCGCCGTACCACGGCGCGCCGTACCCTCAACTTTCAGTCAGCGATGCCGCAGGGAGCCCTCTTGGCGGCAGAAGCCCTCCTGCGCCACCCCCCGGCCTTTACCGGGGGAGGAGGCCTGGAGCGGCGTTGGCTCAACGAGGTCGCTGACCTGGTGGGCGCGGCCCATCGTCGGGTCGCCGCCGACCGCGCGACTTCTAGCGCGAGCCGGCCTACCGCCCCGAAACAGAATCAAGCCCGGGGCGCAGCGCCTCATGCCCCGCCTAGGACCAACAAGGGCGCGGGCGACCTCCGCAATCGGCTGAACCGGTTGCGGACTCACGAGGACGCCCGTGTCACTTTGGAGCGGCAGCGTGAGCGGCGCGTGGACGCCGCCAAGCTTCCCGAGGCCCAGGCCTCTAGCTCCAACCCGCCGACGGGGAGCTGTCGTCCATCGCCCGAGCTTGCCCACTACGGCGCCTCGGGTTGCCTGGCCCTCTCCCCTGGCCTCCGGCAGGTGCGTTGGCCGGCCAAGTTCTGGCCCAACCTGCCGGAGAAATACGATGGCTCCATGGACCCCACGGAGTTCTTGCAGATATACACCACTGCCATCCAGGCGGCGGGCGGAGACGAGACGGTGATGGCGAACTACTTCCCCGTTGCCCTCAAAGCCTAGGCTCGCTCCTGGATGATGAACCTCCCCGAGGGGTCCATCTACTCGTGGGAGAACCTTTGCCACCAGTTTGTGGCAAACTTCCAGGGCACCTTCCCGCGCCCTGGAACCGAAGCGGACCTCCACGCCCTACGTCAGAGTAGGGGTGAGGCGCTGAGGTACTTTCTGCAGCGCTTCAGCCAGGTGCGCAACACCATCCCTCACATCGCCCCCCACGCGGTTATCCACGCGTTCCGCTCGGGCGTGCGCGACCAGCGCATGCTCGAAAAGTTGGGCACCCGCGACGTCCAAACCACGGCCGAGCTATTCAGTCTTGCCGACCTCTATGCCCACAAGGAGGAGGCCCGCGCGTGGAACAAGCCACGCCCTGAGGCCCCCGACGAGGGCCCTGGAGAAGGCGGCGAGACCTCACGTTCCGTGGCACGGCGGGACAGGCGGAAGCGCTAGAAGGGCAAGGAGGTCACCGAGAACTTCGCCTTGGCGGCGTCCGGCGGCCCCCAGGGCAGTGTCGCCCACCAAGACGACTACGGCAGCAAGCGGCAGAAGGCTGCGCGTGCGCCACCGCCACTGGCTGCGGGCAGGAAGTGGTGCTCCGTCCACGAGACGGACCGCCACGACCTCACGGAGTGTCGCGCCGTCCAGAACTTGGCCGAGCACACCAAGAAGTTCTAGCAGGAGCGGCAGCAAGCCAAGCCCGCTGCCGATTCGGAGTAGCCTCTCGAGTTCCAAGAACCTGAGAATGTCCTCGCCACCCTCGACGGCGGGGCACACGCTCACTCCTCGCGCTGTGGCTTCAAGGCCATGAAGCGCGAGCTATTGGCAGTGACCCTGGGCCCAGCGGAGTCCCAGAGGCTAAAGTGGTCGGACATTCCGATCACCTTCGGCCCCACGGGAGGGGCAGTTCGCCTTGGCGGTCTCCCCCCCCATCTGCAACGTGAAGGTGGGCCGCGTCCTCATCGATGGGGCGCCACCCTCAACATCCTTTCCCCCGAGGTATTTGAGAAGATCAAGGCCCCGGGGATGAATCTTGCGCCCTCGTTGCCCATCATTGGGATTACGAAGGGCCTCACTTGGCCTCTCGGCCAGGTCTCATTGCCCGTCACCTTCGGTGACCACGGCAACTTCCGCACCGAGCACGTCATTTTCAACGTCGCCGAGTGCAACCTCCCGTACAACGCAGTCCTCGGGCGCCCCGCGTTGGTGAAGTTCATGGCGGTTAGGCACTACGCGTACCTAACCATGAAGCTCCCGGGCCCCTCGGGCCCGATCACAGTCCTCGGGGACGTGAAAGCCGCCCTCTCGTGCGCCGAGCAGCGCGCGGCCGACATCGCCCCCGCAGCTCTTGACACAGCGGGCGGCGCGGGGCCTTCGCTGCGTCGCGCCCCCAAGCCGCGCATCGTCGCCACCGACGCAGAGCTAGTCAAGGAGGTCGTCCTCGGTGATCACCCGTCCCGGACCGTCAAAGTTGGCGGTTCGCTGGACGACAAATAGGAAAGCGCGCTCATCGCCGTCCTTCGGGCAAACATCGACGTCTTCGCCTGGCAACCGTCGGACATGCCCGGGGTCCCTAGGGGGGTGATTGAGCATCGCTTGGCCATCCGCGCGGGCTCGCACCCGGTGCGGCAAAAGGTACGACGACAGGCCCCGGAGCGCCAAGCCTTCGTCCGTGAGGAGATCGACAAACTTCTCGCTGCCGACTTCATCCGCGAAGTCGTCCACCCAGAGTGGCTGGCTGTCACACCCTGAGTTTAGCCACACTAAATATTACCTGTGAAAAATACCTAAAAAAAAGAATTTAAAAATAGCAACAGGAAAATAATTAAAGGTGTAAAGTGCAAATAATAATTTATCATGGCCGGGAATATTTTTCTTGTATTCTCTGTGCCAAAATACATTAACTGGATTTTTAGTGGAATTTTCAGAGCACAGGAACTATTTTTAATAAATTAAATACGCTTATTGGAATTTAAGTCGTCCTGGAAATCTTTTTTCCTTTTCTTTTCCCTTCCGTTTTCTCTGTTTCCTCTTTTTCTCCATCGCTGGGCCGCCGGCCCAGCACTGTGCCGCAGGCCGGTTTCCTCCCCGGCCTTCTCCTCTCGCGCCCTGCGCCCGCGCCATCGCCCTCGTGCCCGTGCCCGCGTGCTCATGCTCGTGCCCTCTCCCTTGCCCGCGCCCCGCGCTCTCTCGCGCTCGCGCCCACGCCCACGCACCTCCCGCTGACAGGCCGGGCCCGCCTGTCAGCATCATCTTCCTCCTCCGTCCGAATCGGGCGGAGGGGAAACTCCCCGGGGCCGTCCGATCCGCCGCCGCCTCCTGCCTCATCCTCCCACACTCGCACTCGTTCAAACGGTCGCGGACCGAGTCCGCCCCACTCCCCCGAGTTCTCCGGCGTCCACGTCCCCTCTCTCCCGTAAACCACGCGCACGATCTCCACGCCGTGACCCACTCACTCGTGCGCGTTTGGAGCCGTTCGGCCTCGATCTCTCCCGGCCGACTGTATAAAAACCATCTCCACCCTCTCCTCCATCCTTTTCCCAAACACGCGAGCTTTCTAGTGCCCCCAGAACCCCGTCGCCACCGCGCACCCGAGCTCCACCGTTTTTTCGCCGCCTCCGGTCGCCGCTCGCCGCCGTTCCGGACGCCGCCAGGCGACTCCGCCACCGCCTGCACCTCCGCCGCGCCGCGCCGCCACCTCCGCCGCCCACTCCGTCGAAGCGAAGCTCGCCGGACCGCCTCGCCCGCGCGCACGGTGAGTATCGGCCCTCCGCCTCCGTTCCGACTGGTGATTCCCGCCGCGCCGTGTCTCCATTCTCCGCTCTAACTCCTCTCCCGTCCTCCTCATCCTCCAGGACACCTCGGCAGCCGCCTCTCGCCCGTTCCCCGCCGTCGGAGCTCCGTCGCCGACGTCGTCCCGGGGCCGCCGCCGCCTTTTCGTCGCCACCGTCGTCTTCGCGCCGTCGCTCGCCGTCGCGAGCCGCCGGTGAGAATCCCCTCCGTTTTCCCGTTCATTTCCGCCCCTCCGTGTGGTCGTCGCCGCGCCAGGTGGTTGCCGCCGGCGACCATCGGGTCGCGTGCGCGCCGCCGCCTCCCGCTCGGGACGGCTGGCTTCGGCCGCCGCTCCCCGGGGCCGTCTGATCTGCCGGGTGGCAGATCGGGGCCGCCCGCTCGCTCGCCCGCGTGGTTGCCCGCGGTGGCGCCGCGTGGTGCGCCCGCCTCTGTGCGCCATCGCCTCCCCCCCTCCGGTGACGTCTTTAAATCGGTTCATGCGCAATAAATCGTCTGGTTAATTATATTTACACTAAAAATAGCAGTAAAACTTCAATAAATCATAACTATTTCATGCGAACTCGGATTAAGTCCATTCAAATTTCATTAAATCCAGAAAAATGCCGAGAATCCATTAATAATACTTTCAGCCCATGTTTGTCGACCCCATGTACTGTTTTTAATTGTTTATGCATTGTTTGTTGTAGAATCCGACGCCGGTATTTCCCCTACGTATTTCGAGATCGTAGCCGAATACCTTGAGCCGGAGCAAGGCAAGTCGCACTGATACTTTGATCAATTTGTACCCATTTTTCGCTAAATTGCTTTGTTTACTTAAATAAACTGCATTATTTTAATAATTCATGTGGATTGGTATTGCCTATACAATGTTAGGTTTCAGCCTTAGTTTTGATAACTAAATCCTTGTCACCTGGGTAATAATGTGACTAGTTTACAATTCTTAGAATGCTTAGCCATGCTTAGCAACATAGCTCACCTGGAATTAAATAATGTCTTTTTATATGATTCGACTCAATGTCGGAAAAATGGAACCTTGGATAGGCTGTTGTTTAAATTCCTAAAATTTTGACCTAAATGGTGGGCTGTGGTGTATGGTTTTGCTTGTCACACCCATGGCAATTAAGGACCGGTTCGCGGGAACCACTTGGGCAACTTCCCGTACTTTCCACAAGCCAGCGTGGGCAACGGCTGGGCTTGAAGCGTTTCTTCTCCCTCTCCTAGGCACCGAAGAAGAGGGTGGAAGAGATGGAGTTGGGTCGGCCCGGGGTAGGGTTGATCGGCTGCCGGATTCACTGTGGCGCAAGGGGGGCAGCCTGGCCAATATGGCGTGCCCTGTCGGCAGGTGCAACCTCAGCGTGGTGTGGATGGTTAGGGAGAGGTTGCGTGAACGGGCCTGTCACAGCCT
The DNA here is from genome assembly GCA_003991445.1 of Oryza meyeriana var. granulata. Lineage (NCBI taxonomy): Eukaryota > Viridiplantae > Streptophyta > Magnoliopsida > Poales > Poaceae > Oryza > Oryza meyeriana. Next base: position 178,472 of record RYFJ01000686.1, on the reverse strand, counting down.
CTTGCGGGGTGTCGTGGTGACACATCGACGCACGGAAACGTGTGTGAGGCCGTGTCTTGTGGGTAAAGTTGTACACCTCTGATCAGAGTAAATCTATTTGAATAGCCGCGCCCGCGGTTATGGGCTCATTGGCCAAGACTCACCGTGATTAGTCTCACCCTAGATAATTAATCTGGTTTTATCAAACTGGTGTTGTGGAAGGTGTTGTGTCTGGTCGGAGTGGTTGAGCTGACCGGGGGTGACCGGTTAGCGTGGTTTAACGCTAATCGGTGGAGACTGGTGAGTGTGGTTTAACTCTCATCAGTTACGCCTGGTGGATGTGGTGTAACTTCCATCAGCGCGGCCTGGTCAACGTGGTTTAGCGTTGGTCGGGAAAAGCTGGTCAGCGTGATACGTTGTCCGGTGGTGACTGGTTAACGTGGTGTAGCGTTAATCAGTGGAGTCCGGGTAACGTGGTGTAACGGTACCCGGAGGTGTCTGGTGAACGTGGTGTAGCGTTCATCAGTGGAGACTGGTTGACGTGGTTTAGCGTCCATCGGTTGGGAATGGTTGGGCCTGGTTAACGTGGTGTAACGTTAATCAGTGGAAGTTAATATTGTTAATTAAATCAACTTTTTACTGTTTGCGAACTACTCCCTTTTGCAACTGCTTTTCCGCAAATAAACCCTGTCCCATCTTTGTACCCTGTGCATTTGCATATTTGTGGGTGTGATTTGTTGAGTACTGTGGGTGGTACTCAGCCTTGCTCCATTTCCCCCCCCAATGTTGGAGAACGCGTCTAACGAGGAACGTTCTGAGGATTAGGCTGGCTCCGCCGTCAAGGTGCCTGTGGGAATGGAAGCGGCTGCTTGGCCAGTTGTTTATAGACTTCGTTTTACCTTTTTCCGCTGCATTTATGTAATATACAGTTTGCTCTGTTTGTAAGACACTCTGTATGGCAACTTGGTTTGTGTACCCTGGCTTTCCTGGGTAGGGATTTATTACACATTAATGTTCAGAATTTCGGTGCGAATTTCTGGGCGTTACAAGTTGGTATCAGAGCTGAGCTTGACCGTAGGACCAGCCAAATGGAAACCCTAAGAGCCCTCTGAAATTCCCATCTTGCATATGCTTCTCACATTTGGAGTTATTTTGGGAAAAGTGGGACTTTGTTTGCAGATTGGGATAAAATCTTGGCCGTTATATCGATCGGAAAAATTTGAGTCAAGTTAAATCTGGGGTTAAAAATTTTATTTTTGGGGTTTGTATGGGTGTCCAAATTTTGGGAAAACATTGGTTATTCTTGGGGAAGGTTCGGTTTACAGCATGCATAAATCTCTTTATTTGTGTTGAAAATTATTATGTGAATTTTATTTGGTACTACTTGGTTTCGCAGTGGTATTTTGTTGGTTTCAAATTTACATACAAAATTATTTACTGCATAAAATTGTTGTTGTTTCCAAATTATTTATTGTTTACTTGTTTGGATCTGAGCATACATTGATTCCCCTCCTTGTCTTTCTATAGATGGACAACCTCCCTAACCAGCGTGGTACCGACATGGGTGGTTTCGTGGAAGAACTACGGATGATGAGCTTCACCTTGGGGTACAGCCGTGCCCCAGAGTACACCGCAGTGGAGCCCTTGGAGGGTGAGCTACCACACCGGGTTCGTTTGGAGTTACCTGGCGAGATGTACCTCCTGCCTGCTATGGAGGTAGAGGTTGGCGGGCGTACCTTCAACCACGCATGTCAGGAGGCCGCTTTCCGCCTGCTTGGAGAGCTGCGCCGGAAGCATCACTCTACCCTCCGCACCACTTCTTACCGCTACCTCCCCTACCAGACGCCCGACCAAGAATACAGTTATTTCCAGCTGGCAGACAATGAGAACGACACCACCATTGTTCACATGAGGCAGGCAATGATGGCTATGGACTACATGCATGCCAACTGGGTGCGTGCAGCTCATGACCGGGAGGACGCCAACAGGATGACTATCATGGGACTCCAGAACCAGGTCGACCGCCTGAAGAAGGAGGTCGCAGAACTTAAGGGATAGCCGCCACCCGGTGGAGCCAGGACCCGGCTGACTCCGAGGAAGAGGACCCTTCCTCCGGTGGCGTGTTCAATTGGCTCCCAGGAACGGGCCTCACGCACCACCCCATCGGCACCAGCTCCAGCACCAACTCCAGCACCAGCTCCAGCGCCTGCACCGCTCCAGTACCAGACCGACGGGTGGATGGATTAGTGGCATCGTCTGATGGCGATGGCTCTTAAGGAGGCAGCAGCATCCATGGACGGCTTCAACTTCTAGGACGACAGCAGCTCCTTCAGCGGGTCGCACCCGCAGCGAGGCAGTTCTTCGGCCCACGAGTGTGGATTATGTGGGCGGATCCGAGCCGCACAGAGACGAGGCCGAAGACGAGTAGGAACCGGAGTACGACTCGGATGACGTCGAAGCCGCTCAGAGCATTAGACGTGCAACCCTTAGCTTTGCGTTTTCTTAGTTTGATTTCCTGTTTAGTTGTAATGTTAGGAATGGTTGTTTTGTTTGGGTTAGTGGTGGCATGCCGTCTGTTGTGGTATGTCGCCGTAATTAGGAGTTGAACTGTTTTCCTATGTTTCCAACCCAGAAGATCAGTTAATTTAATTCAGCCACTTAATTATCACTCCTGTTCTGAGCCACCTGTTTTTCTCCTTCCTTCCTCTAACTCTTCCTTCAGATGGTGAACACCAGGAGTGGAGCCCGTGCTGCCAGCGACGCCAGCACTCTAACCAGCGTGAAGGAGCACCTCAGAATCAGGGAGCACCCAACCACATGCCACCGCCACTACCGGAGAACCCTACCTTGGAGCAGGTTTTGGCCAACCAAAACCAAGATGATGGCTCTGATGATGCAGCAGATGCAGCAGCAACACAGCAATCTCACAACCCGGCCGTTGCCCTCAGTCCAAACTGCCAGAGTTCCTGAGGGTCAGGCCGCCAACTTTCTCCAGCACCCCCAACCCATTGATGCCAACGACTGGTTATTGGCATCGAGAAGAAGGCTCAACTCCTCCAGTGCACCGACCAAGTGAAGGTCACTTTTGCTACTCACCAACTCCAAGGTCCCGCATCGACTTGGTGGGACAATTTCTTGGTGACCCGCACCGCTACCACGGAGGTCACTTGGGCAGAGTTCTGCTACAATTTTTGGAAGTCGCAGATTCCAGCGGGAATTGTGGCACAAAAGAAAAGAGAATTCAAGGACTTGGTCCAAGGGAATAGGACAGTTACAGAATACCTCCACGAGTTCAACCGTCTAGCGCGCTACGCGCCAGAAGAGGTCCGCACCGATGCGGAAAGACAGGAGAAATTCTTGGATGGATTGAACGACGAGCTGACCAATCAGCTCCTCTCAAGCGACTACCCAGACTTCGAGAAGCTGGTGGATAAAGCTATCCGCCAGGAGAGCCAGCATAATAAGGTGGATCGCAAGAGGAAGGCAGCACAGTTCCGGACTCACCAAGGACAGCTTCAGCGACCACGGATGATGATGGGCCCGCATGGTGGACCAGCCACCCTGATCGTCCGTCAACAACGCCCGTTCCACCCGGGGCACTCCGGAAGCAGCAGCAACAGCGGGCAGTACAACCGTCAGTCTGCTCCGCGCCCACCAATGGCGCCAGCACAACAGAGTCAGCCACGGAAGGATACCGGGGGCAAGAGCTACGTCTGCTACAACTGCAACGAATCGGGCCACTTCGCCGACAAGTGTCCGAAGCCGAGGCGAATGGGATCCAGACCTGCAGCTCCCCAGCACCCCAACGCCAATCAACAGGTGGTAAAGGGGCGTGTCAACCATGTCTCCGCTGAAGAGGCACAGGCCGCACCGGAAGTGGTATTGGGTACGCTTCTTGTGAACTCAACACCTGCTACTGTACTTTTTGATTCTGGTGCAACGCACTCTTCCATATCCAAGAAATTTGTGGGGACACATGGGATAAACGTAGTGGAACTTAAAATCCCCATGAGGGTTCATACGCCTGGGAACCGAATGGTAACCGCTCACTATAGCCCTTCAGTGAGCCTCGAAATCAAGGATCACTTTTCTAGCCAATCTCATCCTCTTGGAATCCAAAGACATAGATGTCATCCTAGGAATGGATTGGTTGACCCGACACAAAGGGGTGATCGACTGTGCGGACCGCACCGTAACGGTGACCAGCCCAGAAGGAAAGGTGGTTATCTTCAAGTCACCAGTGCCGTTGCATCAAGAAGCAAGCTTGAATCAAGTCGCAGCAGAGCAATTGACGGAAGGTGGAACAAAGCCAGAAAGGAAAATACAGGATATTCCAATAGTACGGGAATACCAGGATGTGTTTCCGGAAGACCTACCAGGGATGCCACCAAAAAGGGAAATTGAATTCAGGATTGATCTGGCACCTGGAACAGCGCCAATATACAAGAGGCCTTACAGAATGGCACTGAATGAGATGGCCGAAGTCAAGAAGCAAGTCGACGACCTGCTACAGAAGGGTTACATCCGACCAAGCACATCACCTTGGGGAGCACCAGTCATCTTTGTGGAAAAGAAGGACAAGACAAAACGGATGTGCGTGGACTATCGCGCACTAAACGATGTCACCATCAAGAACAAGTACCTCTGCAAGGATTGATGATCTCTTCGACCAATTGGAGGGTGCCACCGTCTTCTCCAAGATAGATCTGCGATCAGACTATCACCAACTCCGAATTCGAGAAGAGGATATACCAAAGACAGCCTTCATCACCCAGTATGGTTTGTATGAGTGCACTGTTATGTCCTTTGGGCTGACAAATGCACCTGCCTTTTTTATGAATCTGATGAACAAGGTATTCATGGAGTTCCTGGACAAGTTTGTGGAAGTGTTCATCGACGACATCTTGATCTACTCAAAGTCAACGGAAGAGCATGAACAACATCTTCGTTTGGTTTTGGAAAAGTTGAGAGAACACCAGTTGTACGCCAAGTTCAGCAAATGCGACTTCTGGTTAAGAGAAGTGCAATTCCTCGGACACATCATCACCGCTCAAGGAGTTGCCGTGGATCCAACGAACGTGGAATCTGTCACCAATTGGAAACCGCCTAAGACAGTGACACAAGTAAGGAGTTTTCTTGGACTTGCGGGGTACTACCGCCGGTTCATCGAGAACTTCTCGAAGATTGCCAGACCTATGACTCAGCTACTGAAGAAGGATGTTAAGTTTGTCTGGACCTCTGCATGCAATCACAGCTTTGAAGCACTCAAGAAGAAGTTGGTTTCAGCACCAGTTTTGATCTTACCAGATCCCAAGAAAGATTTCCAAGTATACTGTGATGCATCCCGCCAAGGGTTAGGGTGCGTGTTGATGCAAGAAGGCAGGGTTGTAGCCTATGCATCGCGTCAGTTACGCCCCCATGAGAGCAATTACCCAACACACGACCTGGAATTGGCCGGCCGTGGTCCATGCTCTAAAGATTGGCGGCATTACCTCATCGGTAACCGCAGTGAGATTTATACGGACCACAAGAGCTTGAAGTACATCTTCACCTCAGCCTGACCTGAACCTCCGCCAGAGAAGGTGGCTGGAATTGATTAAGGACTATGATGTGGGGATACATTACCATCCAGGGAAAGCCAATGTCGTGGCAGACGCCTTGAGCAGGAAAAGTTACTGCAACACCGCTCAGGCAGAGGCAATGTGCAAGGAAATGCAGCAAGAGTTTGAACACTTGAACCTGGGCATTGTCGAACACGGATTCGTGGCAGCCCTAGAGGCTCAGCCCACGCTTTTAGATCAAGTTCGCGAGGCACAAGCGAACGATCCAGAAATCGAAGAACTTAAGAAGAACATGAGAGTCGGAAAAGCTCAAGGTTTTACGGAAGATGAGAACGGGACGGTATGGATGGGGGAACGTTTGTGCGTTCCAGAGAATAAAGAACTCAAGGGCCTAATACTCCGGGAAGCCCATGAGACGCAGTACTCCATTCATCCAGGTAGCACCAAGATGTACCAAGACCTTAGAACTCAAGTTTTGGTGGGCCAGCATGAGAAGGGAAATCGCCGAGTTTGTGGCACTTTGTGATGTGTGTCAGCGAGTCAAGGCAGAACACCAACGGCCTGCAGGACTGCTACAGCCACTCAAGGTCCCAGAGTGGAAGTGGGAAGAGATCGGGATGGATTTTATCACCGGGTTGCCCCGGACATCATCGGGGTATGACTCAATCTGGGTGATCGTGGATCGACTCACCAAAGTTGCGCATTTCATCCCCGTGCATACCACGTACTCGGGTAAGAAACTGGCGGAACTGTATATGGCTCGCATAATGTGTTTACATGGAGTACCCAAGAGGATCGTTTCTGATCGTGGTAGCCAGTTCACTTCCAAGTTTTGGCAGAAGCTACAGTTAGAGTTGGGAACCAGATTGAACTTCAGCACAGCATATCATCCGCAAACAGATGGTCAGACTGAAAGAGTCAATCAGATATTGGAGGACATGCTGAGAGCTTGTGCACTAGACTTCGGAGGAACATGGGATAAGAGCTTACCATACGCGGAGTTCTCGTACAACAACAGCTACCAGGCCAGCTTGCAGATGGCACCGTTTGAGGTTCTGTATGGCAGGAAGTGTCGCACACCCCTTTTCTGGGATCAGACAGGTGAACGCCAGGTATTCGGAACCGACTCACTCAGAGAGGCCGAAGAGAAGGTAGCCATAATACGGGAGCGCTTGAAGACGGCTCAATCCAGACAGAAGAGTTATGCTGACAACCGTCGCCGAGACTTAAGCTTCGAGGAAGGAGACTACGTGTACCTTCGTGTCACACCACTTTGCGGAGTACACAGGTTCCAAACCAAAGGGAAGCTAGCGCCACGTTTCGTGGGACCCTACCAAGTGCTAGCCCGAAAAGGTGAAGTGGCATATCAGTTGAGCCTTCCAGCTTCAATGGCAGGCATACACGACGTGTTTCACGTATCACAGTTGAAGAAGTGTCTGAGGATACCAGCAGAACAGGCAGATCCGGAACAGATCGAGATCCAGGAAGACCTCACCTATGTGGAGACGCCAATACGAATCCTGGAGATCAGTGAAAGAAACACCAGGAGCCGGGTAATCAGATTCTGCAAGGTACAGTGGAGTCACCATTCAGAGGAAGAAGCCACCTGGGAGCGAGAAGACGAATTGAAGTCCGCCCATCCCCACCTCTTCGCCAGCGCTTCCGAATCTCGGGGACGAGATTCTGTGTAAGGGGGGTAAGTTTGTCACACCCTGAGTTTAGCCACACTAAATATTACCTGTGAAAAATACCTAAGAAAAGGAATTTAAAAATAGCAACAGGAAAATAATTAAAGGTGTAAAATGCAAATAATAATTTATCGTGGCCGGGAATATTTTTCTTGTATTCTCTGTGCCAAAACACATTAACTGGATTTTTAGTGGAATTTTCAGAGCACAGGAACTATTTTTAAATAAATTAAATACGCTTATTGGAATTTAAATCGTCCTGGAAATTTTTTTCCTTTTCTTTTCCCTTCCGTTTTCTCTGTTTCTCTTTTCTCCATCGCTGGCCGCCGGCCCAGCACTGTGCCGCAGGCGGGTTTCCTCCCCGGCCTTCTCCTCCGCGCGCTCGCGCCCTCACCCTGCGCCCGCGTCCCGCACCCTGTGCCCGTGCCCGCGCCATCACCCTCGTGCTCGTGCCCGCGTGCTCGTGCCCGTGCCCTCTCCCTTGCCCGCGCCCCGTGCTCTCGCGCCCTCACGCTCGCGCCTGCGCCCTCGTGCCCGCGCCCCGCGCTCTCTCGCGCTCGCGCCCGCGCCCACGCACCTCCCGCTGACAGGCCGGGCCCGCCTGTCAGCATCATCTTCCTCCTCCGTCCGAATAGGGCGGAGGGGAAACTCCCCAGGGCCGTCCGATCCGGCGTCGCCTCCTGCCTCATCCTCCCGCACTCGCACTCGTTCAAACGGTCGCGGACCGAGTCCGCCCCACTCCCCCGAGTTCTCCGGCGTCCACGTCCCCTCTCTCCCGTGAACCACGCGCACGATCTCCACGCCGTGACCCACTCACTCGTGCACGATTGGAGCCGTTTGGCCTCGATCTCTCCCGGCCGACTGTATAAAAACCATCTCCACCCTCTCCTCCATCTTTTCCCAAACACGCCAAGCTTTCCAGTGCCCCAGAACCCCGTCGCCACCGCGCACCCGAGCTCCACCGTCTTTCGCCGCTTCCGGTCGCCGCTCGCCGCCGTTCCGGACGCCGCCAGGCGACTCCGCCACCGCCTGCACCTCCGCCGCGCCGCGCCGCACCTCGGCCGCCACTCCGTTGAAGCCGAAGCTCGCCGGACCGCCTCGCCCGCGCGCACGGTGAGTATCGGCCCTCCGCCTCCTTTCCGGCCGGTGATTCCTGCCGCGCCGTGTCTCCATTCTCCGCTCTAACTCCTCTCCCGTCCTCCTCATCCTCCAGGACACCTCGGCAGCCGCCTCTCGCCCGTTCCCCGCCGTCGGAGCTCCGTCGCCGACGTCGTCTCGAGGCCGCCGTCGCCTTTTCGTCGCCACCGTCGTCTTCGCGCCGTCGCTCGCCGTCGCGAGCCGCCGGTGAGAACCCCCTCCGTTTTCCCGTTCATTTCCGCCCCTCCGTGTGGTCGTCGCCGCGCCGGGTGGTTGCCGCCGGCGACCATCGGGTCGCGTGCGCGCCGCCGCCTCCCGCTCGGGACGGCTGGCTTCGGCCGCCCCTCCCCGGGGCCGTTCGATCTGCCGGGTGGCAGATCGGGGCCGCCCGCTCGCTCGCCCGCGTGGTTGCCCGCGGTGGCGCCGCGTGGTGCGCCCGCCTCTGTGCGCCGTCACCTCCCCCTCCCCTCCGGTGACGTCTGTAAATCGGTTAATGCGCATTAAATCACTGGTTAATTATATTCACTCTGAAAATAGCAGTAAAATTCAATAAATCATAACTATTTCATGCGAACTCGGATTAAGTCCATTCAAATTTCATTAAATCCAGAAAAATGCCGAGAATCCATTAATAATACTTTCAGCCCATGTTTGTCGACTCCATGTACTGTTTTTAATTGTTTATGCATTGTTTGTTGTAGAATCCGACGCCGGTAATTCCCCTGCGTATTTCGAGATCGTAGCCGAATACCTTGAGCCGGAGCAAGGCAAGTCGCACTGATACTTTGATCAATTTGTACCCATTTTTTCGTTAAATTTGTTTTGTTTACGCAAATAAACTGCATTATTTCAATAATTCATGTGGATTGGTATTGCCTATACAATGTCAGGATGAAGCTTTAGTTTTGATGACTAAATCCTTGTCACCTGGGTAATAATATGAGTAGATTATAATCCCTAGGATGCTTAGCCATGCTTAGCAACATAGCTCACCTGGGAATTAAATAATGTCTTTTTATATGATTCGACTCAATGTCGGAAAAATGGAACCTTGGATAGGCTGTTGTTAAATTCCTAAAATTTTGACCTAAATGGTGGGCTGTGGGTGTATGGTTTTGCTTGTCACACCCATGGCAATTAAGGACCGGTTCGCGGGAACCACTTGGGCAACTTCCCGTACTTTCCACAAGCCAGCGTGGGCAACGGCTGGGCTTGAAGCGTTTCTTCTTCCTCTCCTAGGCACCGAAGAAGAGGGTGGAAGAGATGGAGTTGGGTCGGCCCGGGGTAGGGTTGATCGGCTGCCGGATTCACCGTGGCGCAAGGGGGGTAGCCTGGCCAATATGGCGTGCCCTGTCGGCAGGTGCAACCTCAACGTGGTGTGGATGGTTAGGGAGAGGTTGCGTGAACGGTCCTGTCACAGCCTCTTGCGGGGTGTCGTGGTGACACATCGACGCACGGAAACGTGTGTGAGGCTGTGTCTTGTGGGTAAAGTTGTACACCTCTGATCAGAGTAAATCTATTCGAATAGCCGCGCCCGCGGTTATGGGCTCATTGGCCAAGACTCACCGTGATTAGTCTCACCCTAGATAATTAATCTGGTTTTATCAAACTGGTGTTGTGGAAGGTGTTGTGTCCGGTCAGCGTGGTTGAGCTGATCGGGGGTGACCGGTTAGCGTGGTTTAACGCTAATCGGTGGAGACTGGTGAGTGTGGTTTAACTCTCATCAGTTACGCCTGGTGGATGTGGTGTAACTTCCATCAGCGCGGCCTGGTCAACGTGGTTTAGCGTTGGTCGGGAAAAGCTGGTCAGCGTGATACGTTGTCCGGTGGTGACTGGTTAACGTGGTGTAGCGTTATTCAGTGGAGTCCGGGTAACGTGGTGTAACGGTACCCGGAGGTGTCTGGTGAACGTGGAGTAGCGTTCATCAGTGGAGACTGGTTGACGTGGTTTAGCGTCAATCGGTTGGGAATGGTTGGGCCTGGTTAACGTAGTGTAACGTTAATCAGTGGAAGTTAATATTGTTAATTAAATCAACTTTTTACTGTTTGCGAACTACTCCCTTTTGCAACTGCTTTTCCGCAAATAAACCCTGTCCCATTTTTGTACCCTGTGCATTTGCATATTTGTGGGTGTGATTTGTTGAGTACTGTGGGTGGTACTCAGCCTTGCTCCATTTTTCCCCCCAGTGTTGGAGAACGCGTCTGACGAGGAACGTTCTGAGGATTAGGCTGGCTCCGCCGTCAAGGTGCCTGTGGGAATGGAATCGGCTGCTTGGCCAGATGTTCATAGACTCCGTTTTACCTTTTTCCGCTGCATTTATGTAATATACACTTTACTCTGTTTGTAAGACTCTCTGTATGGCAACTTGGTTTGTGTACCCTGGCTTTCCTGGGCAGGGATTTATTACACATTAATGTTCAGAATTTCGGTGCGAATTTCTGGGCGTTACAAGTTGGTATTAGAGCCGACCCTCGCGGTTGTGCGTACGGGTCAGTGTGCGGGCATATGGCGCATGGCGCATGTGGGCTCGGTGTGAGGCACATGGCATGGCATATGACGCCGGCACTGGACGTACGGACGTGCGCTAAGAAGGGGCGCGTTCCTGGACATTTGCCTATATGCCTGTGTGGCTATGCGGGTAAGTTGGACTGGCGGGGATGCCAGGTCCTTTGAGGGGGGGTGTGTGTGACATCCTGGCCCAATTAGGATTTGGGCCTATGTGGCCCATGAGTGCGGTGTGCACATGATTAGTACCACCTTGCTAGTTGAGCAAGGGTTGAACCAACTTATAAGGCCTTGTCCCTCCAACCATAGTACTTCCGGGTTAACCCTTTTACACGAAGCGAGGACGAAAGTGTAAGTGGGGTGCTGTGTGTAAGTGGGCCCGCCCGTCGGTTGGGCTGGGCTGTGCGGTTCTGGAGGGCAGGGTGTTACACTCATCCATTGAAGACACCATGGTTGTGAGATCCTTTCATCAGGACAAAGACCCATTCTGTCCTAGGAGTGAGATTGAGAAAGTGTTGGGACTAGAAATCCCATAATTAAGTGCCATTGAAGCACTAATGTACCTTACGAACTGCACCAGGCCTGATATTGCTTTCGCAATAAATCTGCTAGTAAGATACAGTTAGGAGACATTGGGTTGGCGTTAAGACAGTACTTAGATACCTCTAGTGTACGCAAGATCTCGGTCTCTTATTTCCAAGGCAACAAGACTTAATCACGGTGGGCTATGCAGATGCAGGATATCTGTGTAATCTTATTTCCAAGGCAACAAGACTTAATCACGGTGGGCTATGTAGATGCAGGATATCTGTGTAATCCCCATAATGCCCGTTCTTAAACTGGTTTTGTATTTCTTTGTGGTGGTACAACCATTTTGTAGCAGTCTAGTAAACAGACTTTGATAGCGACGTCTACAAATCACTCAAAGATCATTGTACTATATGAAGCCACACGAGAGTGTATATGGCTTAGAAGGATGACTCATCATATTGAGCGATCATATGGTTTGAGTATCCTCGATACCCCCACCATTATCTATAAGGATAATACAGCATGTATCATACAGATGCAATTAGGCTATATCAAGAACAATATGACGAGCCATATTGCTCCAAAATTCTTCTATCCTCATGAGCTTCAGAAGCAAGGGGAAGTGAAGATCCTGCAGGCTAAGTCGTGTGACATCTTGTCAGATTTGTTCACTAAGTCTCTCCCAGCTTGTACTTTTTAAAAGTTTGTTCGTGAAATTGGGATGAGAAGATTTAAAGACTTGCATGGTTCAGGGGGAGTAGAACCCCTGAACACAATCTAGTCAGTGAATCGGCGAGTTCACAACGTTGTACTCTTTTTCACTTAGTTGAGTAGAGCTTGTGATCCTCACAAAGATTTTTAACGAGGCAACGGTGTGTGACGCATGGCGGCAACTATGTACTGTTTCTCCTAGCCTTTTTTTTTCACTTAGTTTTGGTAGGAGCTTTGACGAGGCATGATTTGGTCGCGCATAGGTCCAAGGGAAAGTGTTATGAATCATTATTTCTTTAGGATATAAAATTTTTTTTTGGATCAATCCGAATTAGTTAAAGATAAATTTATGATTCTTATCTCTAGCCTCCTCTATCTATAAATAGAGAGACAGGGGTATCTTCATTGTACGCATTGATCATTTATTAATAAAGAGAGAGCAACATCCCTGTATCTGTATCTCCTATGTTTATTGTCTTCTTCTGTGGTATGATTATACGGAAAGAGATACGGTCTTTTATATCTTCTCAACGCCTCATCTGCTACGAAAGGAAAGAAAGTAGATCTGGACGATCCATCGACATAGCCGTTCTACAGCACTTAGAAGGGTGCCTAGCTCAAGGTGACTATGTAACCAGTATTGGAGTATTGGCTGTGCAGTCGAGTCATAAATAAATGGGCCGTGTGAGGCAGGCCCGTTGGGCCTATTCAGCCCATTGGATTCTACGCTCGTACAGGCGAGGCGTCGACGACAAGGAAAGGGAGACCAGGGGGGCGACAGGTCAAAACGCCGCGTCAATACAGAAGGAACTTGGCGGCGAAGAAAGCGACGGGCCCACCCACCTCACGCCTCCGCGAGCCGCACTATAAATGCCGTTTCCGGTGGCCCACCTGCCATGTCACAGCGCGGCACCCCGTTGTTCCGGAGAGTTGGAGTGGAGAAGGGGAAGAAGAAGAAGCAGCAGCAGCTGCTCGTTCTAGAGCGCACCGCCATCTCCGAGGGCCTTCCCCATCTTTGCCTTGCGCACCAAGTATGTATGGATATCCATCTACTACTATCTCTGTATCTCATCGCTGGGAATGTGGCACGTCTGGGTGAGTCTCAGGCCTTCGATCTCGTTGTGTCCAGGTTTGGAGTAGCTAGATTGAGCAGGAGACGGACGGGCGGCGGCCGGAGGGGTTTGTGTTGGTCGGTCGCGAGGATGGCGATAGGAGATCGACAAGCTGTCGTGGGGATGGAGAGCAAGGGAATGGAGGTGGAGGAGGCGCCAGCGATGCTGCTGCTGTCGTCGTCAAGGTAAGAGTATAATTTTGGCGGCCTGATTCAGTGATTGTGTGCGAATTCAGAGAAATACGGGCGGTTTAGAAATTGTGCATCACCGCGGGTCGCAAGGGATATTTGGGCCTAACTGAATGCTTGAATGTGTGGATTATGTCCACAATGTGATGGTGAACTGGTGCAGGATTGGTGTGTAATCCAAGGGTTTGATAACTGTGAATTTCGTAGGACGTGCAATTTTGACCCTTTTTTGTTGAGATAAGGGGACAAAATTGGGCAGAAATGGGTTTTTCTCAAGAGTCAAAATTTGCTCTTTCTTCATGTCCCCCTTGTTGCTATAGGTTACATTGCCTAGAAAAGTTTCAGTTTCCACCATAAGGATCGGCCCTAATCCCCTAAGCAGTTGAACTGATCCACCCCAATGTAACAGGGATGTACCTCTGCTTGGGATAGTTCCAAAATTCAAACAGACTGTTAAATTCAGTAGTTTGTTCTCAGTTGCAAATTTGTAATCCGATCACGCACGACAACATAGCCAGATGGTTGTCCTTCCAAGGAGTCCTTGGCAAGGATCACGAAAAATTTTATGTGGGCAAAACAGAGATGGTGAATAAATTGCAGGCATAATGATCAGCATGATACAAATTGCTGCAAACAGTCTTACAATTGAACTTATAAAATCGATATCGTGTTGTAAATGCGTCGGCTTGCCTTCTTCTAAAAAAATGATCCATAATGTGGTTGAGTTGAGATACGTGCTCAGATGCATCCTCTTGTTGACGTGCAGCGCGGCCAGGAAGAAGCAAAGTCGCGCCAAGAACAGCGCCACGCCTGACGCCGGCAGTGCTCGGGCGGCTCGGCGGCCGCGAGTGAAGGGGGCTCCGGACAACTACCGCGGCGTGCGGCAGCGCCGGTGGGGCAAGTGGGTCTCCGAGATCCGCGAGCCCAACCGCGGCAAGCGGCACTGGCTGGGCACCTTCGAGAACGACGTCGACGCCGCCATCGCCTACGACAAGGCCGCCGCGGCCATCCACGGGGATCACGCGGTCCTCAACTTCCCAGCATCCAGTCCTCCCGCGGCCGCCGCTGCGCCAGAGCAACACCAACCCCCATGCTGTTCTTCTGCCGCCGCCGTCGTCACCGCCGCAGCCTTCGAGGAGCGTGAGGTGAAGCCGGCGGTGTTGCCGGCCATACTACAGGGTGGCGGCACGGAGACAATGGCGCAGCAGTGGGAATGGGATGCGTCTTGGGCCGAGCAGGAGATGTTCGAGCATTTGGATGACATTGCCATGTACCTCGACGTCGACGCTGTGAAGACTCACGATTGCCAGATTGAGGAGCTCGACACCGACGTCGGCGACTCGCCGCTGTGGACTCTGTGGGGCTGAAACGGCAGCCATCTATACAGGTTTCTAATAGATGAGTTAGCTTTGTTTTGCTTCGCTGGTAGCCATCTCCCGTCTAGAATTCTAGACCGTTTAGCTAGCTTGATTTATCATGTAGTACTACTTAGTTGCTGGACCCTCATATTGCCAATTAAAAGTAGAGCTGAGAGCATTCCCATGTAAATAGTAGAACAGACTAACAGAGACCAAAATATATATGTCTCTTCATTAAGCTTAGACTGTTTTGTGTTGATTATATTATATGGATGTGTTCATTGGTTCATAGCCATAATCCACATTAAAAGTACACTAAACCAATTTTAGATTTACTATTATTAACAGCATAGATTCTCCTACACGAACGCTCTACAGCATCAGCAATTTACAGCCACAAAAATCAAGCTAAACAAACTGATTTCAAAAAATTCTCGAGGATACCATGTTCTGAACCTTTTTGACATGTCCCCATTGTTTTCTCATCTCTTCTCGCCCTCCGATCACTCCTCCATCCACGTTGCAAATCTAAACACCCTGACGAGGTGGACGGGGAGCAAGAAGAGCCAGACGCCGGCGCATGCAGGCGCAGATGCAGAGGAGGCAGACGACGCGGAATTGTTGGAGATGGACAAGATCGACTGCTACGTCGTGCCGCAGACCACGGGCACCGGCCGGAACATCTTCCAGGGCGGCAGCCCGCTCGCGTCGTCGCTGCCGCTGCTCGGCGTGCAGCTCGTCCTCATCGTCGCCGTCACCCGCGTCCTCTACTTCCTCCTCAAGCCGTTGAAGCAGCCCCGCGTCGTGTCCGAGATCATGGCACGTCCACCATTCGCGTTTTTCCATCCTTGTTTGCCACGGTGACGTCGACATGATCGATCAGCTTGTGCGTGTCAGATTGAAGATTCTGTATGTGCGTTTCAGGGCGGCATCATACTTGGGCCGTCCGTGCTGTCGCGGCACGCGGCGTTCAGGGAGGCGGTGTTCCCGGCGAGGGGCGAGCCGGTGCTGAACACGGTGGCGACGTTCGGCCTCATGTACGTCATCTTCCTCATCGGCGTGCGGATGGACCCGAAGCTCGTCGTCCGCTCCGGCAGGAAGGGCGTGGTCATTGGCCTCTCCGGCTTCCTCCTCCCGCTGGCCATGACCGGCGCGGGCTCCTCCGGCGAAGCCATGGCGACGGAGCCCGACGTGTCGAGGCGGTCCACGTTCTTGTTCGCGCTCGCCACCTCGCTCTCGGTCACGTCCTTCGCGGTGCTGTCGCCGATCCTGTCGGAGCTGAGCCTCCTCAACTCGGACCTCGGCCGCATCGCCATGTCGGCGTCGATGACCACGGACGGCATCGCGTGGATCATCATGGTGGTGTACATCCTCGCCGAGGCGTTCCTCGTGTCGCCCGCCACGTCGATCTGGGCCTTCCTCTCGGTGGCCGTGCTCGCCGCGTTCATGCTGTTCGTGGTGCGCCCCGTCGCGCTCCGGGTGATCGAGCGCACGCCGCCGGGCAAGCCGGTGGAGGAGACCTACGTGTTCGTCTTCCTCCTCATCGTCCTCCTCGTCGGCTTCTACAGCGACGTCATCGGGACAAACTCGTTCCATGGCGCGCTGATGCTGGGGCTGGCGATCCCCGACGGGCCGCCGCTCGGCACGGCGCTCGGGGAGAAGATCGAGGCGATGGTGTCCGGCCTGATCCTGCCGCTCTACTACGCCATGACCGGTCTCAGCACCGATGTGTGGCGCATGCACTGGGGCAGGCTGCAGCTCGTCGTGTTCCTCGCCTGGGTCGGGAAGTTCGTCGGCGTCATGGTGTCGTCGCTGTACCTTGAGATCCCCCTCCGCGACGCCGTCTCGCTCAGCCTCTTCATGAACTCCAAGGGCATCGTCGAGGTCATCACCTTCAACTTCTTCTTGACCAACAAGGTGATTGACCATTCCCCGATCGAGGCAAGAAATTTCATTACGCCATTGAGTTGACGAGTGTATGATAGACTTCCTTGCAGCTCGTCGGCAAGAACACGTTCAGCATCCTGATATGCTTGTCCGTGGCGATCACGGCGGTGTCGGTGCCGGTGGCCGGCTGGCTGTACGACCCGGCCCGCCGGTACGCGGTGTACAAGCGGCGCACGGTGCAGCACCTCAAGGCGGACGCCGACCTGCGGATCCTCGCCTGCGTCCACGACCAGTCGCACGTCCCGGGCACGCTCGCGGTGCTCGAGGCGTCGAACGCGACGCCCCAGACGCCTCTCAGCCTCTACCTCCTGCAGCTCGTCGAGATCGCCGGCCGCTCCGCGCCGGTGTTCATCCCCCACAAGCTCCGCCACAACGCCTCCCGAGCCGGAGCAACAAGCAACGCGCCGCCGTCCACCGACTCCGACCGTATCATCAACGCCTTCTTCCAGCACGAGCTCCGGCACCCGGAGGGCGCCGTCTCCGTGCATCCCTTCACCACCATCTCCCCCTACTCCTCCATGCACGACGAGGTGTGCCGCCTCGCCGTCGAGAAGCGCACGTCGCTTATCCTCCTCCACTACCACAAGCGTCACATGCTCGCCGGCGGCGTGCGCGCCGCCGTGGGCCTCCGCGTCGTGAATCGCAAGGTGCTGGAGGTCGCGCCGTGCTCCGTCGCGGTGTTCGTCGACCGCAACGCCGGGAGCGTTGGACTGTGCGCTTTCATCCCAGGGCCGCTGCAAGATCACTCGACGTCGTCCAGAAACAGGAGCGGGCACGCGGCGAGCGGTCACGGCTTCCGCGCGGCCGTTGCGGCGCTCTTCTTCGGCGGCGGCGACGACCGCGAGGCTCTGGCCTACGCGACGCGCATGGCGCGCCACCCGGGCGTGACGGTGGGCGTCATGCGGTTCTTGCCGGCGCGGGGCATCAAGGACGACCCTTCGGACCGGCGGATCGACAACCGCGCCATCGAAGAGGTGAAGGCGCTCGCGTCGAGGAGCAGGAACATCAAAGTCCAGGAGGAGCTCGTCGGCGACATGGAGAGGATCGTCCAGGTCCTAAGAGGGCTCGACGAGGCCGGCTACGACCTCGTCCTCGTCGGCATGCGGCACAGGTGGTACCCGGTGATGCCGGCGAACGGGCTGTCGGAATGGAGCGAGTGCCCGGAGCTCGGCGTCATCGGCGACCTCCTCGCGTCGTCCGATTTCGACACGCCGTACTCGGTGCTCATCATGAAGCAGCAGGACCAGGGCGGGCTGAACGCCGCCGTGCCGGGCGCCCAGGACGTGTGGCACGTGAACGACGGCGGCGCCGAGGCTGCGCCAGCGCCACCGAGAACCATGTCAACCGCCGGATCTAGCAGGTTCAGGCAGTAGTCAATTCTTCTTTTCTATCCTCTAGGATGTGATTCAATGTAGACCAGGACGTGTGGCACGTGAACGACGGCGGCGCCGAGGCTGCGCCAGCGCCACCGAGAACCATGTCAACCGCCGGATCTAGCAGGTTCAGGCAGTAGTCAATTCTTCTTTTCTATCCTCTAGGATGTGATTCAATGTAGACTTTCTGGTTCCATTCTGCGTCCCGTATGTTGTGATGTATAGCTCTCAGTATTAGCATCGATCCTTAAACAGAGATGAGATCTTAAGATTATTTCTATGGAAACAGCACTGTTTATAGCATGCTAGCAGCAATGGAACAAATGCATCCAACGTTAATTTGACAACACAGTCACTGAGTACGGTCAATATCAACAAAGCCTTTTCAAATTTAGTCAACGGTACCTGAATCTGCAGATAGTTTATGCTATGCCCATCAGTCCATCACAATTCACAGTACACAGGTAACTCATCCAGAAGAAGCTTTGGTATTGATAGTTTTAAAAACTTAAACATGTCACATTTACCTCTTTTTCTTGGAGATGGATGGAGTAGATTGGTTCCAAGCATATGTCGGATGCAAAACAGCGAACTTATAAACAGAAACCCGCTAGCTCATTTCTGCAAAACACCTGAGAGAATATAAAACCAGTAGACATTCTGAAAAGAATGGTACAGAATGGAGCACTCCAAAGAGCTGCCAGCCAACTTGGGGATCAACTTGTTTAAATTATCCGATTCTCGGCAATGAATGTCATCTCACCCATGGATTTCATCATTTGGCATCCACCTTAAGCTACGGACATTCTGATCATAGAACTAGATCATATAGAGTCATAGTAACTTTAAACCAATTTTTTCGAATGTTTAAGCACTTCATGAAACTTCATAATACAGAAATTCACACATAAACACTTAGCAGTTAATCTCAAATAGTTGAAATAAGAAAAAAAAATCCTGATATTGTTACAAAATAATCACCTTACTAATTGGCACAGATACACCTACAGTGGTCATGTACAGTTGTACAGCATTTGTCTTACCTCATGATTTCTTCATGGAGGCCAAAATACAAACAATAGAAGATGCCAGGTTAAGCTATGAAAATCACCAATAATGAGACATATTCACCAGGATCTATGATAGAACTCCACAAACCCCATAGTAGAAGCTGCAGGCTGCGGCACGCAGGTACCATAAAGTACTGCTGATTAACTGATCACTTGGCTGCTCCTTCAAACAAGTGCTGGATGCATGCCTCAACATCTTCTGGAGTGTATTTGATGTACAAGTCATTCCTGGCTTCGGGGGACGATTTCAATCTAGAAATCAAGGCTGTATATACTGGCATTACAGCTTCCGCCACTGCTGCCCTAACATCCACCCGCAGTTGTTCATCTGTTATCACCCACTCTGATTGTACTTCATAGATCTCCTGAAAGTAGGAATTAAACATCCGGAGCTTCTGCATCATTGCCTTGGCAGGGAGTGCACCTACTCCAGGACCACCAGTCTGCAATACAGTTGTGACCTTTCCCCATGTTATCCGCTGGTAATCCATGCTCCAACGCCGCGCTCTGTTTGTCATTTGCTTGATCCACTCGTCTCCAAGTAAAACACCTAGTTCGCTATCATTCACCTTCTGAATGATGTACTTGCCATTGTTCATCAAGAAGATGCAAGCGAGTGATGGATCTCGGTATATCTTCGACTTTATATCTAAATTCTTGTGCAAGACGTCCATGATCCATGCTATGTGCACAGCAAGCGATGAGGTGGGACGATCAGGGTCAACTGCAACAGCCGCTCCACCAACAGCACCGAAATCACCTTCCATCACCTCTTCCAATGTCTGCCGCGAGCCACAAGCAGCACGGAGATAGTTCATGACATACCGAGTGATGGGGTGTATGCCACCACCTTGGGCTGCAACTCGAGCGGGATCACGGCGGATGAGATTTTCCAACTCCATGAATATGCCTTTGATTGAGGAGCCAAGAGTGTTGCACACCGCCGTGACCTCTGCACGGAGCGCAGCTGAGTACGGGTCGGCGAACACGGGATCAAGGTCGGGGAGAAGGTCCCGCACAGCCTCGTACATGTCCACCACTCGGAAGAGGCGCTCCGGAGCACGGCTGGAGGAAGAGATTGCGTCGCCAAATGATATGAGCTGAAGGGCTTGAGTGCGCACCGCGGCGACGAAGGCTAGGTCGCCAAAGGGGGCGAGGCCGTCGAAGACGCGGTCACAAAGCCGCCGCTCGCTGGGAATCAGGATACGGAACACCATGTTGAAGGCCGGGATCCAGCGGGCGATGTCGAATTCGAGCTCCTCCCAGGAGGAGGTATGTACTTCTTCAGCAGTTCGTGGGCGGACGCCGAGGCGCGCCACGCTCTCGTCGACGAAGCCGCGTCGCGCAGCGGCATAGACCTCAGCGCACTCGCGGCCGAAGCCGGCATCCACCATCCTCCGTGCGATCTGGTGCACGTTCGCGACCGACCCCGGCGAGAGTGCGTCGATCACCACGTCGTAGTCCGTCACCGGCTTGGCGATTGGGATCGGCTCGTCGCCGTAGCCATCCCCGCCGCCGAAGTCCTCCTCGTCATCGCTCCCGTCCGACCGGAACCCGCCGGGCGCCACGGGGGCCGCGTCGTCGGGGCGCTCGATGAGGGCCCGGAACTCCTCCTCAAGCCGCGCCATGCACCTGCTGAGAAGCTCTTCCGCGCGGTCGAACAGGCCGCGGTTGGTCCCCGCGGCTTCCAGCTCCTGCACGGTTCCGATGAGGTCGTCGATCGCCTCAAGGAACGCGTCCGCGTCCGCCGAGTCCGCCCATATCAGCCCGTCCATCGCCACGAACTGCGAGATCTGGCGGTCGAGGGTGCGCACGGTCCGCTCCATCGACGTCACCGGCGGCGGCCTCCCCGCGCCCGCCGACACCGCCGCTGCTGGCGGTGGCGGCAGCGTCGGCGACTCCGGCATCGAGTGCTCCCCTCCCCCTCCTCCTACGCCGTCGCCAGCTGCCGCGGCCGCCGCGGCCCGCGCGGCGTAGAGCTTGTCGAGCGAGAGGCGGCCGTCGTAGTTGGAGAAGACCCTGAGGATGTCCTCCGTCATGGTGTCGCTGCTTCCCAGCGTCTGCACGATGTGCTGCACCGTCGCGAGCAGCTTCTCCTCGCCGTCCTCCGCCATCGCCTCAGTATCCCGGATTGAATAAAAAAGGCGTCGAGCTACCTCACCTCCGGGGCCTCCAACGGCATCCCACGGCGAGCAGGCGGGCGGCTCAGCTCCGATCTGGACTACGGCTCCGCCTCCACCTCCACGCGGCTTCGCGGCGGTGGTTGGGCGCGGCAGCGGAAGGGGATGAGGAGGAGAGGGAATGACTTCCACGCAGCAACGCGGTGCGGCGGTGGCGTCTGGCCGAGGGCGACAGCGCGTGGACCGGACGCTTTACCTCTCCGCCTTGTGTGCCCGCACGGCAGCTTGCAGCGGCGCAAGTGGCAGCCGCATCGGGGTGGACTGAGGTGACCGGTAAACCGCTTCCGCCGTCGGATGCGACGGAACGGACGGTCGGATGGATGGCCTCGGGGGACGCGAAAGGCGAAGGCCGCGCGTGACAGCGTGAGGGACAGCGGCAAAACGCATTCCTGACGAGGTGGGGCCCGGATAGTAGTATCAGTGGAGCGGTGGGACCGGACGGCCGGTGTGGTTTGAGGCGGAAAGGTAAGAGAAGCTGCGGCGTTGGGAAGGGGGGCGTGATTGACGCGGAGGTGGACGCTGACCGTCGGCGTGGCGGACGAAGTGGCGTCCACGGTGTGTTTGCACTGAGGAAAAATACTTGTATCACGCGCACGCGCACGCGTACGCGTACGCCTTCTGCGGTGAAGAGCCGCGACCCAGCGTATGGGCTAGTAGTGGTAGCTGTTGACTTCTCTATAATGTGTGTTTAGAAAATTAGAAATGTGGAAAAGCCAGCTCACTAGCAGGGGTACTCCCTGGGATTGGTGGATGATTCGTTGTCCGTCCACATGGATCATTCGTTTGCTGTGGGCTGCTCCACCGATAGCACCGGGATGTCGCACATCATAGATGATTCATGGAGACCGGTAGCATGTCGCACATCTCCGTCCACATGGATGATTCATCGAGACCAGTAGTATCGGGATATCGCAAATCCATCATGTCCATCCACGTGGATGATTCATTGGCTCTGATTTGCTATCAGAGTTGTCAAAATGCAGGTGTGGTGAGCTAGCAAACCTTATTTTAGGTGGTTGGCTAGTCACTGATCTATGTAGCAATTCAAGGATATAAATGCTTATTAGAAAGAGAATAGTATAACTTAGCCTCTAACCGTAACAATTCTTCTACGGTTGCTTATTAGGCCGTGTGATGCGTATAAGCGTGATGCGTATAAGCAACTCTTGAAGCACCAATTGAGATCCCCGATGGAAACTAGCAGAAATTTTATAGGATCTTATAGAGTTCCGTAGCAACCAATACAGTTTCCATAGAAATTGAGTGGAATTTTGGATGCTCGAAATGAGGCATCGAGCTCTTGCTACGTCAACACAATATGTATGCATATGCATTGGGCTATAATATTTGTTTAAATTACGTTACGGCATGTTTAAATCAATTTATGGCTTAAGTTTGTTTTCTCGTTTTCCGTAAGCACGCTTTCCGAATTACTAAACGGTGTGTCTTTTGTAAATACTTTATATATAGAAGTTTCTTTAAAAAATCAAATAAATCTATTTTTCAAGTTTATAATAGTTAATACATAATTAATCACGTGCTAATGACACCTCGTTTCACGCATGGCTAATAAGCCCAAGCCATAAGCTTCTTCAAACGATGCCAGGAAGTTTGTCCATAGGTATAGCTTGTAAGATCATTTGCCTCTTCAAAATTGGCAAGTTTATTAATCTCCAAATTGGCAATAAAAGAAATTAACCTCTCTTATCATGTTTATTAGGGCAGTCCCAACAGTCCACCTTAGCTGGTGTCCATTGAATTTATTAGGATGCCACATAAGCAAGAGTCTGATGTGGCAAAGAAGTTAAATAAGGGAGAGAAGAAGAAACAAAGAAACGGTGTCTTATGCACGAAACCGGATCGGCGCAGGCACCAAGATGCAGGAAATGAGCAAAATTGGCATTGGCACATTTACAAGTGTTTGCATTTAATTAAAGGTTTATTCTTCTCCTAATTGTAGGTTAGTGCTTGGCTGCACAATTCAATTGATCCAGTCGATGAAAATGATAAGAAATTTGATCAATATTGGTTAGATGTTACTTCTACTTACAACAGCGCCACAAAATGTAACTGTATGAAAAACCATAACCAGTTGAAGCTATGTCGGGAGCTCATTAAGAAACCAATCATTGAATTCAATGGCTGCTTTGTAAGAATCACTAAAGTACATCAAAGTGGCATGAGTGACAACCAAAAGATGGACCAAGCATTGTAGCTGTATGCCTTTGAACATGGTGACAGGCCTTCCACAATAGTGCATGTATGGAGGATATTACGATATGAGAAAAAGTGGTCTGCATACTTGAAAAAACTTAACAAGGAAAAAGACAAGAGTGTAACTCCTAACCTAGCTCATGTTGTGAATGTCGAAATTGCTCCAAAACAACATCCTATTGGGCATAAGAAGGCCAAAGATGAATGCAGTGGAAAACGTCCGGCGGTTGGAGGCTATTTCTGTTATTAACCAAAAACTACACAAATTCATTGAAGCAAGTAGCAAGGCTGAGAAGATGGCAGAGGTGCAGCAAAGTTTGGCAAACAAGAAGTTAGAAGTAACCAATCATAAAGCAGCCCAGGAACAAACAAGGGGTAAAATGCTAGACCTTTACAAAGACTTACTCTGTGCTCCCACAAGTGATCTTAGTGAAGAAGCTTTGGTTGAGAGATCTAAAGCATTGGAGTTTATGAGGTTGGCTCTGTTTGCTAAAGATAATTGAGGTATGTTTTTAACATATTGCTGGTAAACAAATTGTGTTGTGATAGTATCATGCAAATCTGAACAAGTGTGAATTATATTAATTGTGTGAACCAATTTTCTTTTTATACTGCAAGTCTGAACACTATTAATTGTGTGAATCCATTTTCTTTTTATACTGCAAGTTTGAACAATATTAATTGTGTGAACCCATTTGACTACCATGGTATATTTATGTATATATATGCCCTTGGCCTTACACGTTCTTCCTATCCTCTGCCTTGCATATTCTTTCTTCCCTCTTCCCTCATCCGTACCATCATGTCCCAGCAATTTGAAAATCATTTGCCAAGTGATTCCTCTGCGCATAATGATTCTCTTGATGAGGTGAGCAGCATAGATCTGATGGATCTGTACCAAGTGGATGAGGTTGGCAACATATTGGGTGATCTTGTTGTTCATGTGGTTGTGGAATTAAAGTCCGAAGTTGAAGCTCTACAAGATGTGAGACCTACCAAGCAGAGTGGTCCAAGGAGGTATGTTGCCAGGCCTTACGAAGAATCTGAACAGGGGCTACTGAACGATTACTTTGTAGAGGATCCAATCTACAATGACACAATCCTCCGAAGAAGATTTAGGATAAGAAGGCCCTTGTTCTTACGCATTGTTGAAGCTCTAGGCCAATGGAATAAATATTTCACTTTGAAAGTGGATGCTCTTAACCGCCCACGGTTATCTCTGCTTAAAAAATGCACAACAGCTATTCACCAATTGGGAAATGGCAGTCCTGCAGACCAACTTGATGAGTATCTAAAGATTGGAGAAAGTATTGGAGTGAAGTGCTTTGTCATACCCTGAGTTTTTCTCCTTAATAGAGCCACACAAAAATATACTCGAGAAATTACCCAAAGAAAATTATTTAAATAGGACAAAGGAAATTAATTAATGGTGATAATACAAAATAATAATCTATCATGGCTGGGAGTATTTTTCTTATATTTCCCTTGCCAAAATACACTAACAAGATTTTTATTGAAATTTTTAGAGCATGGGAAGTAATTTTAATAAATCAAAACAAATTATCGGAATTAAAAACCTCTAGGAAATCTTTTTCCTTTTCCCCTTTTTCTCTGTTTTCTCTTTTCTTCCCGCTGGGCCGTGGCCCATCTCTGTTTCTCAGCCTGCCGTGGCCCGTGCCCTCCCCCCGCTCTCTCTGCCGCTGGGCCCCACCTGCCAGCCACGCGCCCCCGCTCTCCCTCACTGCCGCTAGGGCCCGTCTGTCAGCCCACTTATCCGCGTGGCCCCCTTGCCCTCTCTCTGCATCCGGACCCCGCCCGTCAGTGCCCGCTCCCCTCCTCCGCTCTCCTCCCGCTGACGTGTGGGACCGGGGCCCACACGTTAGTCCCGTCTTCAACCTCCGGCCGAATCGGCGGGAGGGGATCCACTCCTCCCCACTGTGCGATCTCGCCTCGGCCCGTGATCTCCGGCTCTCGCACATAGTTCAAACGGCGCGGACTCGGTCGCCTATCCATTCCCCTACCTTCTCCGCCCCTCTCGCCTACGTCCGCGGGCGAATTTCACCCACTACCACCGCGGCCGCCACCCACGATTCCGTGAAATTGCGCCGCCTCGGCCACGATCTCCGCAGCCCGAGCCCATATAAACGCTCTCCGTCCTCTCTTCTCTCTTTTCCCTCAAACTCTCAAGCCGCTCGTGCCCTCTAACCTACTCAGCGCCGCAATCCCGAACCGCCACCGAGCTTCGCCCACTCCAGTCGAGCGCCACCGCCGCCTCTATGGCCGATGCCGCTCTCGTCTCTCACCACCACCAGCTTCACCGCACACCGGAACACCTAGGCCGCCATCCCCGTGAGCTCCATCGCCGCCGGAGCCCCTTCCCCGTCGACATCCCCTTCGGTGAGTCCCTCCACCGGCTTCTGGCCGCGATTCCCCGTCAAATCGTTTGGCCATTTCTCCTTCTAACCCATCCTACATCTTTGTCAGAGCCTCTCGGACCCCGTCCGTGCCTCCATCACCCCTTCCCACCGCCGAAACGCCGTCGCCGTTGTCTTCCCGAGACTTGCCACCGCCTTTCGCCTTGGTTGGCCGCTGTTCACCGTCTCCCCGTCGTCGTCGCTCCTCGGTGAGGCACCCCTTCGCTTCCCCTCCTTCTCCGCCACTCATCGCCGCTCTCCCGGGGGTCGGATGGTCACCGGCCATCGAGCCGCTCGCCCCGCCGCGGTGCGGCCGAACCGGCGGGGGCGAGCCCCTTTCATCTCACGCCGTCCGATCTACACCAGGGTAGATCTGGACTGGCCGTGTGGCGCCCCAACGGGCGCTCGCTCCTTCGCCACGTCGGCGAAGCATCGACCCCTCGGTCTGCCGTGGTTGCCACGTCGGCATCCACGTGTGGCGATCGTGCTGGGCCGCGGTAGACATGGTCCACCGTGCGCTGCCGATCCCTGGCTCGCTGACCCGTGGGTCCCACCTGTCAGCGCCGGCCCCGTGGTCCGTTGACGCCATAATCCAATTAATTGCGCAATAAATCATTAAGAAATTACTTTTGCATAGCAAAAACACAATGAAACTTTAACAATTCATAACTAATTCATATGAGCTCCGATTAATTCCATTCAAATTTCATTAAATCCAGAAAAATGCCAAGAATCCATTAAAAATACTTTTAGCTCTTGTTTCACTACCCACATGTATTGTTTTTAATTGTTTGTGCTTTGATTGCTATAGAATCCGACGCTGTCGACTCTCCCGTGTATTACGAAGTTGTTGCAGAGTTTGCAGAGCCGGAGCAAGGCAAGTTACATCGTTCCCTCAATCATATTGCACCTGTTTATTGCAAAATATTTGTTTTCAATCAATAAATGTACATGTTTTCATTATTGCATGCGGGAGGTTTTACCTATATAGGTGCTATATGATGGCCATGACTTGATCACCCATTTATGCCTTTGTAGCTTGGGTAATAATTTGATTATACAATGATGATAGGATGCTTAGCCATGCTTAGAATTAATTAGCTCACTTTGGGAGTAGATATTTATTATTATATTTATAGTTCGACTTTATGTCGGAAAGTGGAACTTTGGACATGGTTACTTAAACAATTATAATTTGACCTTAATGGTGGGCTATGGGCGCATGATTTTGCTAGTCGCACTCATAGCAATTAAGGACCGGTTCGCGGGAACCCCTTGGGCGATTATTCGTACATACCACAAGCCAGCGTGGGCAACGGCTGGGCTTGTAGCATACCTTCCCCCTCTTCTAGGCACCGTTGGTGTAACGCCCCGCTTTCAGCGAGACGTTAAATAATATTTTGCTAAAAACTACCCGTGAAAATTTCGCCTCTTTGAGTGCTGTATCGCAAGTGGTGCCATGGATCTCAGTTTGTCTCTCTGCCTTGATATCAAAATCCCTCCTCTCAAAAAAAAACCTCTGTTCCGAAATAATCTCTGAATTCAAATCGCCATTATCGAACTTCGCTCCAAAACCCTAACGGTGAGTTCCCCGATCTTCCCCCTCAGAAACCCTTGCTTCGATATCCGTCTGAACCACGTATAGGCAGAACCAGTTGAAGAAAATAAGTATCTTGAGACAGTGGAAGAAGAAGATGAAGAACAAGTCCTTCCCAAAGAAGAAGAACTTCAGCAGAATTGACCACCCCAGCTAAGCAAAGCAGCTGACCGTTTGATGCAGAATTTGCAAATTGACCCGAAGAAAGATCTGAAGTGACAAAAGCAGCACGGAAGTCTGAAGTTTCCCTTTTGATCTATTTCGTTCTATCCGCCTTCAAATCTCGAGGACGAGATTTGAGTAAGAGGGGTAGGTTTGTAACGCCCCGCTTTCAGCGAGACGTTAAACAATATTTTGCTAAAAACTACCCATGAAAATTTCACCTCTTTGAGTGATGTACCGCAAGTGGTGCCATGGATCTCAGTTTGTCTCTCTGCCTTGATCTCAAAATCCCTCCTCTAAAAAAAACCTTTGTTCCGAAATAATCTCTGAATTCGAATCGCCATTATCGAACTCCGCTCCAAAACCCTAACGGCGAGTTCCCCGATCTTCCTCCTCAGAAACCCTTGCTTCGATATCCGTCCCGAAGATCTGAATCGAAACCCTAAAAATATTCTCTTTTGAATCTCCCTGAAATCCCCTTGTCTTCTCTCTCCCTTGAATCCCCAAATAAAATCCCAAGTTAAATAATATAACTTGGGCATCGAACCTCTATCCAAATCCTTTCCACCAATATATATATATGTATATATATATACCTGAGTATATACATACATATTGGAACATGTACATACAAGTATTGCCCCTCCACCTTGGTCCCCTAAAATCCCTTGAATATCCACCTCCTTGTTTCCTCCGTAGGAATCCCTGTAAACACCGGCGAATTCGGAATAAATTAAATTCAATTCCCTTCTCTCCATGGGCTTCTCAAAATAATCCAAAAGGGACAAATACAAAGTTACACCAAAAATAACCACAATTTCTACCTTGGACCCCTCCTTTGATTCACTGTTTTTCCTTGAATTCAAAAATGCATTTGAATTCAAATTCCAAAATCAAACCGCCCAAGCTTCTCTCAAATCAACTCACAAGAAAAAGAGAAACACTACTATTCCTCCTGGGCCTCCTTCCTTCCTATTCCCTGGCGGCCCAGAGAGCCGGCCTGCGCTTGGATGCCATCAGCCGTGGGATCAGTGCCGCGTGTCCACGTGCACCGTGGCAACTGACGATCTCCTCTCGCCGCCCGCGCGTGACCGCCCCGCGCCGGATGGCTACCATGTTGCTCCCGCGTGCCCCGCGCTGTCTATCTCCCCGCTCGCTCACCGCGTGTGAGCCGCCCGTGTCCGTTCGGATGCATGCCACGTGCGCCTCCCGAGCCGTGCCTGCCGCTCGATCCCCTCTGCCCGTGCGTCTCCCCGCGTGAGTGCCGTAGCCGTCCAATGGACGCCACGCGTTCCGAGCCGCCCCGCGTCACCGTCCGATCTCCTCTCGCCCGCTCGTCCACATGGATAGCCGAGCCGCGCGGATTGCCGCTGCATGTGCCGGGCCCCGCGCGCAGCCGTTGAACTCGCCATCCACTGTGCATCATCTGCTTCCTCCGTTCCTCGCCCCACGCCGTTCACGCCTCTGTGGTGCTCGGTCAAATGCTGAGCCCACACCCCGACGCCATTACTGCCCCACTCAGCCCCGCCGTGTTGCGCCGCAAGACACCAATCAGAGGACGACCACAGCCGCCTCTCACCACTCCTTTTTCCCTCCACACTCGTCTTTGTGTCCCTACCCCGGCCGACCAAAAAGAGGCCGCACCACTCCTCTCACCGCGGCCCCACCCCTATACACAGTGCGTCCCCGTCACCCCACATTGACCGCTCCCCGCCGCTCAGCCGCACGAGGATTTCAATTACGGCCACCCGATAGACCGCCTCCGCCACCTCGCGAATCCCAACCGCCCTTTTGAAATTGCCACCTGCGCGAGATTTCGCCGCCGCACCATTTATCTCCTGCCTCTCTCTCCCTCTCCTCCTCTCCATGTTGGGGCCTCAATCATTGACGCTACCTCTCCTCGCCCCTATAAAATCTCCCTCAAACCTCAACCGGTTCTGGCACCGTTGCACGCAGCAGTGCCACCAAACCGCCGCAAGACCCCGAGGTCCCTCCAACCGTAACCATGGCCGCTAGCCTCTTTTCCCTTCTCTCTCTTCCGCCGCCATGGCCCCACGTCGTCGGCCACCGTCGCTCGGCCCCTCGATGATCCAAGCCATTAGAAAGGTTCCCCACGACCTCCACTCACCGTGGACATGCCTCTCTAGACCAAGCCACTAACTACGGGTCCCGCATGTCAGGACGACCCCGCCTGTCAGTCCCTCCTCGCGCCCGCGCATATGCCTCCTGGGCCGCCTCGCCGGGCCAGCCTGGTCCACTTAACCCCATGTGCGCCCCGGCCATATCCCCACGGGCCGACAGTTGGGCCCCGCCTGGCAGTGGCCCGTGGGAGGAATAAACATGAGAAATCAATTCCTATATCATTTTCCAGTAATCCAAAAATCCCATAAATCATCAAAAATTCATATCTTTTTTCTCACTCATCCGATTGACTCCGTTTCAACTCCAGTAATTTTCTAAAATTGAGATCTATCTAATGGCACTATTAGTAGTACTAAATAGGATCTTTTCACTGGTCCTTGTGTAGATTTTGAGTGTTTACGCATAGTAAGCGACCATCGAAAATTCGTTCCGGAGCGAATTTCGCCGAGATTTCTTGAAGACTCGTGAAGACCTAGAGCAAGGCAAGTCACCTTGATCATCTTGAGCCCATATTTGCAGAACTGAGTACTTTAATTGCCAAATTGCATATACTAGGCTACACGGAGATAGTTTCTCGGCCACGGTCATGAGACGACCGACGGGCCGCCAACCCATTTGTTGCATGACTCCCTTGATGGATTGCGATTCCCTTATACGTCCTTGTCACCGCCCTTGATAGATCCTGGTACCCGTGTCAACGGGCATGGTACCGGTGATCGCCTATCGAATTTAAAAATGACTACGATGGGTAAAACTCGGGTTTACGAAACTTTAGAAAACTTGACACCTGGGTTGGTGCCTTGAAAATAAAATGGTTTGCGAAAATCGCGGTGCGGGAATCGTTGTGGCACCTCCCCGACTAGGTGGAAGGCCACCATGTGCATATGGCACCCGATCCCAGAATCAGTAGTCGGGTACGCACAACAATGATACAACTCAGAGTTACAATAAATACATAACAGAGTACACATATATATACAAGGAGATCCATCCAGGACAAACCCGGGATGGGCAAAAATAATCAACAGGTAAACTAGAGAAAACAGCAAAAACAGGGCGGAAGCTGGACAAAAACTACTCCACAGGCTCGGTTGGGAACTAGGCTCGAAACCTTCAGAAGTCTTCGTAGTCGGCCTGGTCTTGGAGGAACTCGGCAGCAGTCGGGTCTTCGTCTTCTTCACCAAAACCTACTATACATATATGAACAAGGTAAGTACTTTCGTACTCAGCAAGCCGGGAAAAGATGCCATGTTGGCTAGACAGAAAGGCCAAGGGTTTTATTTGCGAAAAGCTGCCTTTGGAAACTCTTTTCTTTACAAACACTAGTGAACTCAATTTTTAGTTGTCGGAAAGAGGCTCACGCCTCGATCCATTCCGCAAGTTGCTTTTCAACAACTCGCCACTTAATGAATCAAGCATAATCATACATGTTCTTATCATCTTTTACTTCGCATTTGCTGGTCCTGTATCTCCCGAGTAGCTACAACCACTCGTTGACCCTGAGACTCGGCTACAACCAAATCTCAGCTGTGGCACTTAATGCCCGCTACGCTGGCTACAACTAGCTAGCTAAACCGCCGCCCTGGCTACAACCCGGGGGCTCGAACATTGCTGTCCTGGCTACAACCCGGGAGCATGTTCATGGCACTTAATGCCCGCTACGCTGGCTACAACCAGTTAGCTAAAGTGGCTTCCCTGGCTACAACCCGGGAGCACAACTTGATCAACTTGCTGCCCTGGCTACAACCCGGGAGCTTGATCAATCCGTCTTCTGGCTACAACCCGAAGACATCTGTACAACTGCCGCCCTGGCTACAACCCGGGGGCTTAAGTTTGCTGCCCTGGCTACAACCCGGGAGCATGATCTTCATCCTGTTTACTTTTCATTCACTTGATTATGTTGCTTAACACCCCGGATCACACAGATCCGTTTCTGGCCACACAGGCCTTCCGTTTGCTCACTCGGCAAACTCTGGTCACGGTTCCCTTTCCATCAAACACTTTCACAAATCACTGGCAAACAAATCTACGCTATGGGAATCACCTTGCATCGCCCTTAACCGTGGGCACGGCTGTTCGAACAGTTCTGCTAAACTCTGCAGAGGGTGTGCGCTTTACCCATCCGACACGAAAATTACACCGAGTACTGGCCTGTACCCAGAAATTCGTGACAAGGCCATTTCCAAAGCCAGTCTAGAGTCATCCAATGCCAGCCGAAAGATCCACACAGGATTCAGTGGTCGGCACTGAACTTCCCTAAACCTACTATTTACTCGGCCAGGGGCATCCCATAATACCCGTATGGTCGCACTGTAAGATGCTCAGATGGAATCCCCAAAGGAAATGGTCCTTAATGATAATACATAGCCAAGCCACACAGGCACTGTGTCTGTATATCAAGATTTTCACAACTTTATTTGTTTCGCAAACACGCCGATACACAGAGTACCGGGTTTTTCAATCAGTTTAGTAAAACCCAATGTTTTTCCCAACGACAAACAACGTTGCAGAGCTAAGCCATTCTACTCGGCATCGTATCCTCAGATAGGATGCTAGCGTGCCATTTGTGGGGCTCTCAAGGAAGAAATATATCAACATCCTACCAAAATAAGTGCTACTACTGGGTAGGTCCATCGGTTGCGCTTGCAAACCGAGGCCAACAGTTTAAAAAGGTGTAAACTAAACATGCATATATTTTCCAAACAACATAGTTTTGCATATATGGGAAACAATATGATCAAAGAGGCTTGCCTTGTTCCAAGGAGGGGTCTTCTTTGGTGAAGGCGGCTTCTAGATCGTCCACCGGTTCAGGCTCTGAGCAAGCAGAAAGAAACACTGATAAGCAGGAGGGTTAAAACACCAAGAAAAAGATCAAGAAGTAGTCGGCTGCAGGAAAGGTGGCAGTCGGCTGAACCAGGTTTGCAATCCGGGTGACAGAGCTCCAAAGCTTGAGAGGAGAATGAGAACTCAGCAGAGCTGGAGCTGGCCGGTTTGCAAAACAAAGGAAGAAGGAGCATGGATGGCTCAATATATAGCCGGCGTGCAAGAGTGAGGCACGGTGGAGCTGGGCAACGGGTAGGGAGAAAAAGTCAAAGTGAACTGACAAAGGATTTGACAGGGAGTGACCTTGGAGTCCAACTGGTCAGAGGAGTTGGCAGGCACTGTAGCTGCGATGAGACATTAAGGTCAAGGCTAGGACAGGTTGGAGAAATCTCACTGACAGGGCTTCGGATTGACCACTGGTCCAACCGATGCAGCAGGTTATTGTCCATCGGTCCAAGCGGTGCTGCGGGCAGGTGAAGACTGGTTCTTCTCCACTTTGGTAGTCGGCGTCCGACGGGCGGGTGCAACTCAGGGGACAAGGAAACAACAGGTCTCAACAAGGTAGTCGGCCACTTCACAGTGCTTACTCGGCAGCAAGGAGGTCCGAGTAAGACAAGGGAAAGGACAGGATACAAGGACTGAGTAGCAATCTACTCGGCTCAAGGGAGAAGGTAGTCGGCTGGCCGGGGAGAGGGAAAACGGAGGCACAGCTGACAGGATAGGAGAGGGTTAAGATCCTGAAAACAAGTCTCAACAGGGAAAAGGAAAACGGGTCGTTACAATCGTGCCAGCAGGACGAGTCTCCCGCACTGCAGCTAAGGACCGATTCCTCTGGAATTTCATCCGAACATACGACAGTACAACCACATGGGTAATATGTGATAACTCCTGGCTGAGTAACTAGCCTCCCAGGGACGCCTTGCATGCCATTGGATTGTGGATCATGCGGGAGGGCGTTAGGGGTGCCTCCTGGGTTCCTGGCACAGCATGATCTCGGACCTACCCTGTTGTTGGTCTCGAGGACCTCTCCAGTTGGCATGGGGTAACTTGGGAGGGTTTGGGAAATGCCTTGTCACGAAAACCTCTACGTCACCAAATCGTACCCAATGCGTGTGAGCTGGTGACTAGAGTGAGTTGCGTCATATGGGTAAAGTGTACCCCCTCTGCAGAGGTTTAAACTGTTTGAACAGCTGTGCCTGCGGTCATGGGCGGATGTGAGGTGATCCTTTAGCGTAGTTTTGTTTGACAACTGTTTGCGAAGGATGTTTGCAGATTGAGAATCCGATTTCGGAAGAGGTTGTTGTTGACGCCAAAAATCGCCGGGATCTGGTTTGGCGCCGGGTCGACACGCGAAGGCCTGGGAGATTTGCTTTACTCCAGTGCAGGTCCTAAAATGTTGAGGTTCGTAGGCGTGCCAGTCAATTTGACCCTGTAATTGACAAGGAGGAAAATGTTAGATCAATGAGCCAATCGGCTGGAAGCCGATCTAGACTCGTCTCATCAGCCGATGGCCGATGTGCACTGTAGCACTTATACATCGGCTTAAGGCCGATGACGGCAAGAGCAATAGCATAATAATAAACAAATATCGTGCTAGCCGATCATCGAAGGGATACTCAAAAACCGGCTATAAACTTGGTAAAATAAGCAAGTATAATGCATGAGTAAATAAATCAAATAAATCCTAGCCGATCATAGTTTAGTGTTACTGGTGTTGCCATGAAGATATGCCTGTACCCGGGCCCTTGCTTATATCGGCTCCCGAGGTCTTCATCCGCTGTCCGGGCCCATACACTGGTCCTTACCCAAGCTCGTGCCCGGGCCCTCACCTGGGGTCGTGCCCGGGAACCTGCTTGTACTTGTACTTGGATCGGCAGAATAAACCCATCGGCTAGTCCTTAGCCGATTGTAACAATAATACAGGCAAGAATATATAATAAAGTATGCAATAACATAAATAAATAATTGATGAGTCAGCCGACTACTAAACAGAGCGAGTATAAAATAAGACAATGAATAAATGTAGTCGGCTTTAACAGATAACTTATCGGCTAAGCACTCCGATAACACCATCGCACAACACCATCGGCTCATCAAGAGTAAAGCTATTATCGTTGGTCTAGTAGATCGGACCCAACCGTTGCAGCACAGACCAATAATGATAACGATACCTCAATAGGCCGATAGATATGATGCGACCGTGATGAAAATAACTTACCGGCTATGCACTCCGATAAAACGCCTGCACACAACGCATCGGCCTAGCAGGATCGACTTATCACTAGCAGTTCAGTAGGTCGGACCCAACCGATGCAGCACGAACCGATGATAAATCGCTCCCGGTAAGCCGACACGATCTATGCACGCGTGATGTGATATACCTAATCAATCTATGAGGTCAAACTGAACTGATGCAGCCATAGATAAAGTAAATATATCGTGGTAAGCCGACTACCATAAACCGACTAGAATATCGGACCTAACCGAGGAAGTCCTAGCCGATAGGTAGCCGGGGTGACGAGACTTACCCTCTCGCAGGAGTTCGGACCTAACCGATGCAGCCTGGCTCGAGAAGCAGGATCCCGTCGGAGGGGTGGCGATGCGCCGAATTTGTATTGATCGTTGTGATGATTTACAATGTGCCCGAGCGTACGTATATATACCCCGAGTTACATGAGTCCTTTTAGGACACGGTTCACGATCTCCTAATTACAATAGAAAATACTAACAAGACCTGACCGGACACGAGGTCAGGTTTCCTAAAGATAAACACTTTCCTAATTAATAGGTACAGTAGATAATTGCCAAACAGCGGTCTTCACGGCTCCTCTCCAGAGTCGGTTTCTTTTGGACCAATTCCCGTCGGTTGACTGCAATTTCCCCTTTGACCGACTCTGACACAGGGTCTTACCAAATTTTGGCGTTAACACATGCCCCCCAATTTCGAAGTTCTTCTATAGGACTTCAAAATTCTTTCATTTTTTGGGCCTCCAGATTTCTTCCATACCGAGGTGGCCCAAGATAGCCCACTTGCCATAAATGTTTGAAACAGTGCCAACGGCCTCGATTCCCGCTCGGTTGTCACACCTCTATAAAAACGCTTCGTCTTCTTGCCTTTTTTATGCTTTCACATCACCAGAGCACCACCGCTTCATCTTCCACATCTTCACCAAGCCCTAGCGAATCCAGACGAGTCGTCGCAACCTTCTTCTCTGGCCGTCGATCCCTGCAACTTCTCCTATTTCCGCGATGGCATCGGTATCTGCAGTTCCTGAGGTAATCTTCTCACCCGATTATTTTCCCCCAATCTGCAATCTATACGGACCCGATCTGCTATGTTCCTCACCTGTTCTTCGTCGTGTTCTTGTTTACTGTAGCATCTTAGAGCCCAGATCTTGATTCCGGCCGCCGATTACCCCAGCTTTTTCTATCATGGCCCCATGGGCAGCGAAGATCCCACCGATTTCATCAGTGCTGAAACCCAACGTATTCCCTTCAAGAACTCGGCTATGTTGGTTAGTGACTGGACCAACAGCTTCAGGTCATGGCCGAGCAGATTGCCCGGATGGAGAGATTGGTACATCAGAGTATCGGCTGTGAAGAGAACCCTTTGGGATGAATCACATATCGGCCACTGCATTAATCTCTCCCTGGCTGATATGGAAAGGAACGAGCCCCTACTTGCATCGGCCTCATACTACTGGTCCGATGCTCTCAATGCCTTCATGTTTGGGCATGGGCCGATGACCCCCACCTTGCTGGATGTGACCATGCTCACCTGCCTGGATACGACGAGCTACATCAACCCTTTCAAACTCTGGTTCAAGCCTGCTCACCGGCTCCAAACAAAAAACATTGGCGGCTGGTCCAGGTATATATCTCTCCACAATAAGGGAACTGGACCGGTTAATGATCGGGAACACGTCGCTTTTCTGAACTTGTGGCTGGAACGGTTCGTCTTTGGTGGTGCAACCCTCGGCCCGATGACCAATATGCAATGCCTGGCAGAGTGCTTGGCCGATAGGAAACAAATTCCGTTGGGGCACTATCTCCTTGGCGCCACCTACCAGCTGCTCCATCAAGTGGCAACTAAGCTATCGGCCGGCCAGCCCGTCGGCCATATTGGGGGCCCTTGGTGGTTTGTACAGCTCTGGCTCAATGTTTACACCTCCAAGGCCATCCCAGAAACTTCTCTTCTTAAGCAATCCTTCCCAGCCGATTACCCAGAAGATCAAGACCCTGTCTATCGCCGATGCATTTCTATGGGCGAAGCCGCATCGGCTCTCTCCGGCGGCAAGATAACCCCTGCTGAAGTTAGTCAGTGGTTCAAGGGGTTTTATTATGGCTTCACCAGGGAGGCCACTCTCTGGTTTGCTTATAATGATGCATCATCATTTGAGATGCCTTCTAATTTTGACCCGCTCAAAGCCCTGGACAATGATGAATCCAAGTCCATCTTCCTATCGGCCATCACCCCCTGTCTGCTGCCAACTGGCTTCTCTCTAGGCCGATTGCAGCCTTCATATGAATTCTATCATCCATCAGTCGGCTCTCGCCAGTTTGGTCTCGGGCAACTTCCCATCGGCCTCTTCTTCATCAGCAAAGTTCAAGCCCGAGGCACGGCCAGCAGCGCCCTGGAATATGATCGGCTGCGGTCTTTGACAGATTCCCTCCTGCTAGGCGCCGCCTCCGAGGTGTACATCTGCACTGCCAACACCAAGCTTTTTGTCCGATGGTGGTCAGAATGGAGGAAACACTTGTTCAGCTTAGCGCCCACCTGTTACTGCTCCCGTCTTGATACCGAGTATATCGAATCCGATGAAGAGGTAACACCTGCAAGCCTTAATCGCCTTCTCCAACCAACTCTCATCTCTAATTCTGCAGGCTGCCAGCGTCGAACCCCCAAGAACAAGCAACAGCGGTCGGCCGATCCAGTATAACCTCCATTGCCACCCCAAACTTTAGGGCACGACGCTCCACCTCCATCGGCTCTCCTCAAAAGCGCCTCGGCCGATGGGACAAAAGCGGAAGAAGTTAGCACATCGTCCCTCCCTGAAGAAGCAGAAAACCGATGCCGATGCCGTTGCGCCGACGCCACCTTCTCTTCAAACTCCATCGGCTCCCTCATCTCCTCAGGTACGTGTCAAGTCTCAATATTATTACCCGCTTCCTTATTTATCTTACCAAATCCTTTTCAGCTTGAGTCATCGGCTCCAGAGTCTCAACACACCTCCGACATCCCTCCAAGTACTGAGCCGATGACTCCTCCAGCTGCTCCCCTCTCAGCACCAAGTCCCCCGGTCGCCGATGACACTGTTCCTGCTCCATCGGCTGACATCGGCTCTCTCGAAGAACAACCTACTCATCCCCCCGAAGCCAATGTCACTCGAGCTGCTGATGTCCTTCCTCAGGTAACTCTTTCATGTTCATACTCTGCTCTTACCTTTCCACTGATTCCCTTACCGATGCCAATTTCGCAGTCCTTAGCCGATCTGTTCTCCTTTGACATCGGCAAGTACTTGGAAGTAGAAGAATCCACAGCCACCAGCGCAACGACCAAACCATCCTTCCCAGCCGACGTACGCGAATATCTGACGAGCATCCTCAGTCGGCTGGAAAACCCAATTGATGCGCTGGCGGAAGATTGCGGGCCAATCCGGGCAAGACTCGCAGAAATTGAACACCATCTGCCCGAAGAACTTGTCGACGCGCTAACTCCTGCAGCATATCTGGAATCCCACAGATTCAAACTCATCAAGCTTAGACAGCGCATAGCCGATCGCGCTGACCAATAGAAGACTACCGAAGACATCCAAGCCGATCGGCTATTAGCCCAAGCAGAGAAGAAAAAGCTTGATGACATGGCCGCTGCCCCCCAAGAGCTCCAACCTAAGTTAGACCAACTGAAGAAAAAGGAGGCCGATTTGCTGGCAGAACTTGAAAGAGTTCGTAAGGACCTTATAGCAACAGAATCCCAGCTAATCGGCCTACCGCAAGCCATCCAAGACCAAGAAACCAAGGTTGCAGCGACAGTGCGTCAAGTCATTCATCGGCGCAAGAACCTGAAGACCATCCCGGGCTCCGATGAAGATGACATCCGTGCTATCAATGAGATTGATCAGATCCGCCTGTACGCAATTGAAGTAATCCAAAAATTCTTGTAAATCTTAAACTTCCGTAACTGACGATTTTCTGGAACATGCCGACCACTCTTCTGCTGTCATAAATCTGATCGGCTCTGCTACTTATCCCTCTCAACCCTGATAATATTTCTGCTTGTTTAATCCAAAGGCGATACCGATTGATATCGCCTGTCTTTAGGCGATGTAGGAAAACACCGGCTTTCCGAATTACTTAGAAATCGGCCATACTTAACCTATTTAGGAATCGATCCACACGCTAGGGTAGTACTTCTTGAGGTATTTTCCGTTAAGCGCCTTAGCAAATTCCATCCCATTAAGATCTTCTAACATATAGGCATTACCAGGCACACAGCGATTAATCCGATAAGGCCCTTCCCAATTAGGCGACCATTTTCCAAACTTATTATCTCTGGACCCGATCGGCAAAATCAACTTCCACACAAGATCTCCCTCGGCAAACGACTTATTCACCACCTTTTTGTTGTAATGCCGAGCTGCCTTAGCCTTATTTTCCTTAATCCTTTCCAACGCCCTCAACCGATTCTGAGCTAAATCTTCAAGTTCATCTGTCATTAAGTTATAATAATCATCGGTTGTCAACTGATTCTGCAAAGAAATTCTTCTAGAGCCGATGTTAGTTTCCCATGGTAAAACCGCCTCATGTCCATATACTAACTGATACGGCGGCACCCGAGTAGATCCATGACATGCCATCCGATAGGCCCATAGTGAATCGGCCAATGTA
The DNA here is from genome assembly GCA_003991445.1 of Oryza meyeriana var. granulata. Lineage (NCBI taxonomy): Eukaryota > Viridiplantae > Streptophyta > Magnoliopsida > Poales > Poaceae > Oryza > Oryza meyeriana. The sequence goes on along the minus strand of RYFJ01000686.1, from coordinate 138,892 downwards.
GTATGCCATCGCCGTGGCTGCTCATCAATTTTCCGCTTAATCAACTTGATCAAACTCTTGTTAGAAGCTTCTGCTTGTCCATTGGCCTGAGCATAATAAGGTGACGAATTTAATAGCTTAATTCCCATACTGGCAGCAAACTATTGAAACTCATCAGACACAAAGATAGACCCCTGATCAGTAGTTATCGTCTGAGGAATCCCAAACCGATAAATAATATGCTCCTTTACAAACTCAATCGCCTCCTTGGACGTAACTCTCTTCAAAGGAATCGCCTCTACCCACTTGGTAAAATAATCTGTTGCCGCCAATATGAACTTATGCCCTTTACTTGATGGAGGAAAAACCTGGCCGATCATGTCAATTCCCCAACCTCTGAACGGCCATGGTTTGATGATAGGATTCATAGCCGATGCTGGTGCTCGCTGTATATTTCCAAATTTCTGGCAATCCTAACACCCTTTATAATACCTAAAGCAATCCTCCAGCATTGTCGGCCAAAAATAACCTACTCTTCTTAGTAACCACTTCATCTTATGAGCCGATTGATGAGTCCCACAGACGCCTTCATGCACCTCGCACATAACCACTTTGGCTTCTTCCAAATTCAGGCACCTAAGCAGAACTCCCTCAATAGTCCGATAATACAACTCCCCATCAAGCAGCACATATTTAGTAGCTTTATACCGAACTTTCCTGGAAACTGATTGTGATGGATTCTGTAAGTAATCAACTAACTCCCGTCTCCAGTCATCGGCCTTGTTCTGGAAGTCAATATCGGCTATCTCAACCTCAACTTGCCTATTCAGCCGATACCCTGAAGCAACCTGCGCAAGATCATTGGCTTCTAAATTCTGCTCCCTGGGAATATGATCTATTGATACTATCTTGAAATCTCTTAACAAATCTGTGCACTCCTCATAATATGACCTCAAAACATCATCCCTGCACTCATATTCTCCAGACAACTGTTTGACCACCAACAAAGAATCACCAATTATCTCTATGACATCGGCTCCGATCTCCTTCAAGAGTTGAAGTCCTTTTAACACCGCCTCGTATTCTGCTTGATTGTTAGTCCGATAAGGCTTAATTGTAAAAGCAAACTCAAAACTTGCCCCCCGAGGCGATATGATAACTAAACCGATACCAGATCCATGCTTGCAAACCGATCCATCGAAAAACAAAGTCCATGGGACCGGCTCTACATAGTCTTCTTGAGCCCCTCTGTGTTGCACAATAAAATCGGCCACTGCCTGTCCCTTAACCGCCTTAGCCAATTCATACCTCAAATCGAACTCTGTCAAAGCAAAAACCCACTTGCCAACTCGCCCTTTCAAGACTGGAGCCGAAATCATATATTTGACCACATCGGCTTGGCAAACTACTGTACACTCAGCCGAAAGGATGTAATGCCTCAACTTTGTACACGAGAAATATAAACATAGGCATAATTTCTCCACCACAGGATATCTCGTTTCAGCATCCAAAAGTCTTCTACTCAGATAAAACACAACTCGCTCTTTGCCCTCAAACTCTTGTACCAAAACGGACCCGATGGACTTCTCATCGGCCGATAAATATAACCTGAACGACACTCCTCTCTGCGGCGGAATTAAAATAGGCGGGGAACTCAGATATTTCTTTATCTCGTCGAACGCCTTCTGCTGTGCTGCCCCCCACACAAATTCTTGATCGGCCTTCAACTTCAATAACGGCGTGAAAGACTCAATTCTCCCTGATAAATTTGATATGAATCTTCTCACAAAATTAATCTTGCCGATCAACGATTGCAACTCCGTCTTATTGCTAGGTGGTTCTGTAGTCTTAATGGCTCTGATACTTCGCTGACTAACTTCAATCCCTCGCTCATGAACCATAAAACCCAAAAATTGCCCAGCCGATACACCAAAAGCGCACTTATTGGGATTCATTCTTAATCCGTATTTCTTGGCTCTCTCCAGCACTCTTCGTAAATCGGCTATATGGCTTCCCTCACTTTTAGACTTAACCACCACATCATCAATGTAGATTTCAACCAACAAGCCGATGAGATCATGAAATATATAATTCATCGCCCTTTGATACGTTGCACCGGCACTCTTTAATCCAAAAGTCATTACTACCCACTCATACAAGCCGATAGCTCCAGAACATCGAAACGCAGTCTTGTGTATATCTTCTTCGGCCATAAAAATCTGATTGTATCCTGCATTGCCGTCCATGAAGCTGATAATCTTGTGACCTGAGGCTGCATCCACCAGCAAATCCGCTATCGGCATTGGGTATTCATCCTTAGGGGTAGCTTTATTTAGATCCCGGAAATCAATACATATCCTCAATTTCCCATTTTTCTTCTCCACCGGGACAATATTAGAAACCCACTCAGCGTATCGGCATGGTCTTATGAATTTGGCATCATATAACCTTGTGATCTCCACCTTGATCGGCTCATATAATTCTGCCTTGAACCTTCTCGGAGCCTGCTTGAATGGCCGATACCCTGGTTTAATAGGCAGCCGATGTTCAACAATCGATCGGCTTAATCCTGGCATCTCATGGTACTCCCAGGCAAAACAATCCCGATGCTCCTTAAGCAGTACTATCAATTTCTTTCGTAATTCAGGACTTAATTTTTTGCTTATGTACGTCGGCCTTGGTCTATCTCCTGGTCCAATATCGATTTCTTCCAAATCATCAGCCGACGTAAATCCTTGCCCCAGTTTCCCCTCGAAGTCTTCAATAGATCCCATCAGAGTAACAATTCGGAGCCGACTTGCTGGATCGGCTGTATCCCCTGGCTAGTAACCTCGAGGTAATCTCCTTCCCAAATTCTCCCGGATAGGCAGTCAACACCGTCGGCTTCCCAGACTGGTAGATCGGTCATTGCGATGTTGGTCGACCGATCTGCTAGAACCATCTCGACTTGATCTCCCTACCATTGTATTAAACATTGATGCATTGTCGAGGGCACGCAACAGTTCGCGTGAATCCAGTCCCTGCCAAGAAGTAAACTATATGATCCTTTCCCGTCAATGACGAAAAACGTGGTAGGTAATGTCTTACTCCCTACTGTCAACTCCACGTTTAATACGCCTTTTGCTTCTGATGAATTCCCACCGAAGTCTTTTAGCACCATATTTGTCTTAATCAGATCTTCGGCAGTCTTCCCCAACTTCCGGAATGTGGCATGAGGCATGAGATTAACCGCGGCCCCTCCATCAACCAACATCTTTGTCATCGGCTTCCCATTTACGTAACCCTTGATGTATAATGGCTTTAGGTGCCGATGCTCTGACTCCTCAGGTTTATCAAATATGGCTTGATCAGATTGTAATGTCAGTTGAGCGAAAACCTCCTCATCGCCTTCTTCATCTGATGAAGGTGCTTTATACTCTCTGGGCAGAAAGAAAACCATGTCCACCGGAGCTGATGCCTCTTCATCGTCCTTCCTCCTTACTCGCCAAACTTGTTTGGCCCTCTTGGGACGATGATCGGCTTCCTCCTGATCCTGTCGTTGCTCTTCCTTTTGCTCTCGGTGTCGTAACCGTTGTGCCCTTCTCTTCTGATTCTTCGTGAATATGCCGCTAGGACACCACTGAGGATTCTGGACCTGTTTCTCATGCGCTTCTCCTTCATCCTCTTCAAAGAACCCTTCACGGATCAGCCCTAGTCGGCTATGAACTGATGCTCTTTTCCCAAACAGCTGATCTTGTGAAGACCTCTGCTGCTGATCATGGCGATCCATTGCACGGCTACACTCGGGGCAATTTTCAGCCGATGGCAGCCTCATTCCTTGATCCCAGCAGAAACGAAAAAACGGGCAGTCCCAATGCGGATTATATCGTTCTGGTTCACCCCTCTGTTCTTCATATCTTGAATATTTTTCTATCATGCCCGATGAAGTAATCCTTGACTTATACCTTTGATGTCTTGCTCCATCGGCCTGATCCCTTAATGATGACCCCGCATAGACCATGTTTACGGGGAACGGGTGCCCATCTATCTTCATTGGCTTCTTGTCTTCAAACTTGATTCGTCCTTGCTCAACAGCCAATTGAATTTGTTGCCGAAAAACCTTGCACTCGTTAGTATGGTGCGATATCGCATTGTGCCACTTGCAATATTTCTTCTTCTTTAGTTCTTCGGCTGATGGAATCACGTGGTTTGGCGGCAATTGTATTTGCTTTTCCTATAACAACAAGTCAAAGATCTTATCGGCTTTACTAACATCAAAATCATATCGTTCCTCTTTGCCGATATCTTTGACCCATGGGCATGATACTGACTTCTTGTTCCTGGCCCACTCCGCCAATCCAACTTCAGCATCGGATTTCTCATCATCTGAGCCCGATGAATAGACCTGAACCTGAGCAACCCTCCTCTGATATTTGTCCCTTTTCTCCTCTTGAAATCGGCTTTCATGAGCCGATACCTTCTGTACCAGGTGCGACAAGGATTCGAACTCTTGAGATGAAAACCTCTCTTTGATTGGCGCCAAGAGTCCCTGAAAAGCCAGATCGGCCAGATGCCCATCGCTCAGGTTTAAACTATAACACCGGTTTCTGATATCCCGAAATCGCTGAATGTATTCCGGTACTGTTTCATCTGGTCGTTGCTTAACCGATGTCAAATCTGACAGTCTCAACTCATGAATTCCAGCGAAGAAATATTTGTGAAACTGTTTCTCTAGATCGGCCCACCCCCGAACAGAATTCGGCGGTAATGAGGAGAACCATGTAAAAGCCGATCCAGATAGTGATAGGGGAAAAAACCTAACCCTCAGGGCCTCTTCAGCCGATGCCTCCCCGCACTGTGCCAGGAATCGGCTAACATGTTCTACTGTAGACGTGTTGTCCTGCCCTGAAAACTTAGAAAAATCCGGGACCCTGTATCGGTGTGGTAACGGAACCCTGTCAAACCACTCAGGATATGGGTGCCGATACATGAACGCTTGTTCCTTGGGCTTGATCCCGAACTGCTCCCTTACGATCTCTTCAACCCGTGCCGATAAGTCTTCTTCTCTTGCATTCTCCTGTTGATACTGCTGATACTGTATCGGCGGGGTTGGTTGTCGATTCTGTCTGTGATACTCCCTCTGGTAGGTACCTGGATCTCCTCCTCCTCCTGGATAGTTCTGCTGATATCCCCCATAATAAATAGATCGGTGATATCCAGGAGGGATATCCTGTTGCCCCCCAGTCTGGTTCTGCGCGAACAAGTGTTCTGGTACATCCCTACTGATGTTGTAATTAACTTGGCCTGGCTCTATCTTCGGCGGGAGAAAAACAGGACCCCGAGTTGGTTCTTGGGTAATCGATCCATCAACAGTCTTCTTGATAAGATTATGCAATGTATTTACTAAGATCCCCGACTGATTGATGAGCGCGTGGTGTACAGCCTCATTGACCATCTCCTGTAAAGGCTTGATTGGTGGACTCTCGGGTTGTGTGCGGCTCGATTCTCCTACCAGTACTGGTTTTGGAAACTGAGACTTCTGAATCGGCCCTTGCCTTGTCATACTGAAGGATTCTAGGCACAACTTCTGGAAATTTGTCATGGTCTGTTCAACTTGCTGTTTTTGTTCTTCAGTTAGATCTTCCATGGTGACCGGAATTACGTTGTCCGTCTTGACTTCTTTTCCGGCCATGTTGAAATCTTGATTGAAACTGTGCTTGTTGGAACTTTGGGTTGAAACTTCGTGGTCCCACCGGGCGTGCCAAAAGCGTGTTGACGCCAAAAATCGCCGGGATCTGGTTTGGCGCCGGGTCGACACGCGAAGGCCTGGGAGATTTGCTTTACTCCAGTGCAGGTCCTAAAATGTTGAGGTTCGTAGGCGTGCCAGTCAATTTGACCCTGTAATTGACAAGGAGGAAAATGTTAGATCAATGAGCCAATCGGCTGGAAGCCGATCTAAACTCGTCTCATCAGCCGATGGCCGATGTGCACTGTAGCACTTATACATCGGCTTAAGGCCGATGACGGCAAGAGCAATAGCATAATAATAAACAAATATCGTGCTAGCCGATCATCGAAGGGATACTCAAAAACCGGCTATAAACTTGGTAAAATAAGCAAGTATAATGCATGAGTAAATAAATCAAATAAATCCTAGCCGATCAGAGTTTAGTGTTACTGGTGTTGCCATGAAGATATGCCTGTACCCGGGCCCTTGCTTATATCGGCTCCCGGGGTCTTCATCCGCTGTCCGGGCCCATACACTGGTCCTTACCCAAGCTCGTGCCCGGGCCCTCACCTGGGGTCATGCCCGGGAACCTGCTTGTACTTGTACTTGGATCGGCAGAATAAACCCATCGGCTAGTCCTTAGCCGATTGTAACAATAATACAGGCAAGAATATATAATAAAGTATGCAATAACATAAATAAATAATTGATGAGTCAGCCGACTACTAAACAGAGCGAGTATAAAATAAGACAATGAATAAATGTAGTCGGCTTTAACAGATAACTTATCGGCTAAGCACTCCGATAACACCATCGCACAACACCATCGGCTCATCAAGAGTAAAGCTATTATCGTTGGTCTAGTAGATCGGACCCAACCGTTGCAGCACAGACCAATAATGATAACGATACCTCAATAGGCCGATAGATATGATGCGACCGTGATGAAAATAACTTACCGGCTATGCACTCCGATAAAACGCCTGCACACAACGCATCGGCCTAGCAGGATCGACTTATCACTAGCAGTTCAGTAGGTCGGACCCAACCGATGCAGCACGAACCGATGATAAATCACTCCCGGTAAGCCGACACGATCTATGCACGCGTGATGTGATATACCTAATCAATCTATGAGGTCAAACTGAACTGATGCAGCCATAGATAAAGTAAATATATCGTGGTAAGCCGACTACCATAAACCGACTAGAATATCGGACCTAACCGAGGAAGTCCTAGCCGATAGGTAGCCGGGGTGACGAGACTTACCCTCTCGCAGGAGTTCGGACCCTAACCGATGCAGCCCGGCTCGAGAAGCAGGATCCCGTCGGAGGGGTGGCGATGCGCCGAATTTGTATTGATCGTTGTGATGATTTACAATGTGCCCGGGCGTACGTATATATACCCCGAGTTACATGAGTCCTTTTAGGACACGGTTCACGATCTCCTAATTACAATAGAAAATACTAACAAGACCTGACCGGACACGAGGTCAGGTTTCCTAAAGATAAACACTTTCCTAATTAATAGGTACAGTAGATAATTGCCAAACAGCGGTCTTCACGGCTCCTCTCCAGAGTCGGTTTCTTTTGGACCAATTCCCGTCGGTTGACTGCAATTTTCCCTTTGACCGACTCTGACACAGGGTCTTACCAAATTTTGGCGTTAACAGTTGTGAAGTTGTCAAGGATAGCAGGGCTATGGGCCCGGTGAGGTTGGATCAGCTGGTGGAACTGGATCCCAGAGGCCAACTCTTAAGAGCTGCGCTGATTCAAAGAATAATACAACTCACTCCGATCGAGCGAGACTCACCTCGCCCTAATTGTTGAGAAACACACACTAGCAGATTTAAAAAGATTTTAATAAAACAGATTGCAAACTAACCAGCCTCTCTTTGAAGCTTGCAACAACCACCTAAGTTCCTCTGGCTTGCTGAGTACGTAAGTACTCACCCTTGCTCTATATATATATAGTTCTCCGCCGGGAGCTAGATGCTGGAGTTGCAGTGAAGTGAAGGTTAGGGTTTCATCCTGGTTCCCAGCCGTTGCCTGTGTGTTGGGACTTAGTCCGTTGTTCCGCCGCTGCCGCTACCTCTGTGTTGCTCATTGCTGTCTCCGGCTTGCTCCGAAGCTGCAATGTGAGTAAAGGTATAAGTCTATTTAATTATTCATTTATCTAAGGTTCTGCAATGATACATGTTTGATTTCTGTGGATACCAGTGTTGCATCCTGGGACTGGTATCGGTATCGCGGTTCCGCGAGAAGGCAGTTCGCGCTGTTTTCCTGCGGCACGCCCTAACTGGTGCCGGTGTTACGGCGGTTTTGCCAGATCGGGGTGTGACAGTTGGTGAGAATGGGCGTGATGGAGTTGGGTCGGTCCGGGGTCAGGTTGATCGGCTTCCGGGTCCCTTGTGGCGCGAAGGGGGGTAGCCTGCTCGATACGGTGTGCCCTGTCGGCAGGTTGCATCTCAGCCGTGTGTTGTGGATGGTTAGGAGGAGTTTGCGTGAATCGGTCGTCCTGTGACAGCCTCTCGCGAGGTGTCGTGAGATACACCGGCACACCACGGGAACGTGTGGGGGTGGCTGTGTCTTGTGGGTACAATTGTACACTCTGGCCAGAGTTAAAAAATCTATTCGAATAGTCGTGCCCGCGGTTATGGGCATTTGGTCAAGACTTACCGTGATTAGTCTCATCTTCCTAATTCAATTAACATTTATTGTGGAGATAGGATGGAATGGTTTGGGCCTGGTACAACGTGGTATAGTGTTGATTCCGGTGGAGGAGGATTAATACTGTTAATTAATCAACCTTTTTACTGTTTGCGACTACTATTGTTTACAACTGCTTTTACGCAAATGAACCCAAGCCTATCTTTGTCTCCCTTGCATTGTGCATACTTGTGGCTGTGACTTGTTGAGTATTGTGGGTGGTACTAAGTCTTGCTCGTCTTTGCCCCTTTCTCAGTGGTGGATGTACCTGTCCAATGAGGATCGTCAGGAGGACATAGGCTGGATGATGCCGTCAAGATGCCTGTGATTAGAAGCTCGCGTGGCTAGTTGTTTTATAGGCTTTCTTTATCTTTTACCGTTGTATTTTTGTAAGATAATTTTATTCTGTTTATAAGACGTACTCTGTATGGTAACTTGGTATTGTGTACCCTGTCTTTTCTGGATAGGGATTTAATACATAGAAATATTAGAATTCTGGTTGTTGAATTTCTGAGCAGTCACATGCTTGAAGAATGTTTGTGAAGGGTGGTGAATTGACATATTTGGTTGCACAGTAATTTGCGATGTCCTACCGTACAAGATGTTGGAATCGCTTAGTTGCAGATTGGTGAGCGTTGTGGGTTCCCTGGCATGTTAGGGAGCATTGACTGCATGCATTGGCATTGGAAAAAATGCCCTGTTGCTGGAAGGGAATGTACATCATGTGGTGATCAAGGTGTTCCTATGGTCGTTCTAGAAGCATAGCTTTGGCATGATCATTAGATATGCATGTCTTTCTTTGGTATTGCTGTGATCCAACAATGATAATCAACATGTTAATTCACCTAGTCTTTGTTCGTCCAGCAGCTAAAAGGGGAAGGTCTCTCAGGATCGTGCATTACCATATCAATGGAAGGCAATACTAATATTGACTAAACTTGCAACGGCTATTTTAGAATGGACTGTTTGTTAAGTCAATATGTTAACCACAAGTTGAAAAAGCATAAAATATTTGCAGAACATCAAGAAGGGGCAAGGAAGGATGTTGAATGTGCTTTTGGTGTTTTGCAATCTTGCTTTACTATTTTGAAATGACCTACACATCTATTTGATCAAGATCTTTGAGAATATCATGTCTAGCTCTGCAATCATTCTTCACAGCATGGTAATCAAAGATGAGAAAGATACGGAGCATATTACTCTTGATTTGAATGAGACACCAAGCACATCAGCTGTACAAGAAGCTACAATCTCTCAAAAACCTAACCTAGAGATTAAAGAAGTGATAGAAAGAAATACCATTATTCGTGATCGTACTACTCATAAACAACTTCAATCGGATATGATTGAGCATATCTGGAAGAAGTTTGAGAATTCAAATTAATTAGGTGGTTGTGCATCATTTTATCTCTAATTTTCAATATGTGTGTCACATATAGCTAGTATACTTCATATTAAGTTCCAATCTATGTTACATTCTAGCCTAGCAGTAGCAGTTCAACTAAATAAGTTCTCTCATTTATTTTCTTAATATGAAGCTTCTGCATTATTTTGACATTGACTTGTCTATTATTTTCTTTTTACAGATCAGGTCCTGCCATTTTGGTGTTGTTGTCTCGCTGGATGAATTGCTCGTGTCTACTAAAATTTGTTGGTGTCAACCTGATATCTGCTCATGTGCAGCTGATGCCTTTTTTATTGTACTGAGATGGATGAACTGCTATATCAAGACTTGTTAAGGTTTGCACTGATATCTGCTAGTTTATATCGTTTTTATTGAACTGAGATGGATGAAACTAAAAGTTTGCATTGATATCTGCTAGTTTTTGCTCATGTACTAAGATTTGCACGGTATCTGCTCAAGTGTTGACACTTGACACCATATGGTACCATGTAGACTGATGTTGATCTTTGGATTTATGCAGTGATGCATGCCACATTTGATCCTTCTCCGTTTACATGACTTGCAAAGAGTTATTAAATATTTTTCTTTATGAAAACTATTATAGATACTGTGCATTGAAAAGATAGTGTCTACATCACATTTATTACTCTCCTCTCTTCTCTAAACTAGACATAACTCTACAAGAGTTAAGGATGTGTTGGTGGTTTGGGATGAGGTAGGGTTCGCTTTTACCGATGGGTTAGACTATCTCTTTTTTTTTTTGGATGGGATGGCTCTAGTTGTTTGTTTGGTTTGAGAAATGGGGTGGTTCTAGTTTTTTGTTTGGTAGAAGGGATTAGGAGTGGGCGGCGGGCGGACGAGGCCGAGGTCGGACCATCCTCCACCTCCGGACGGTCCGGACTGTCGGCCCCTCCGGCCTCTCCGTCGCCGCTCGCCGTGCCCTCCGGCTCCGAGCTCCGTCGCCCGTCGCCGCTCGCCGCGCCCCTCCGGCCCTCCCGAGCTCCGTCGCGCCCCTCCGGTCACCGCGCATCGAGCGTCCCGCGAGAGCTGGGTCGGCGCGGTCCGCCGTTTGGCCGGATCGATTGGTCCTGAATATTTGAGGAATATTCCCCTGTTGGGTCTATCCCAACCCACTAGTCCACAAACCAAACACACCAAAAAATAGGATGAACTCATCTCAACCCATCAAATCCATCCAACCAAACACATCCTAACAGTTCACTTGTTCGCAGCCAAACAAACAGTCTGATCGGACCGTCCGAGCCACCGATCTGACAGTCCGACCGGTGAATCGAGAGGTTGACCAGGGCACCCTCCGGTCCGGCCTTTTCCACTATGCGCTGGACCGGGCTGTCGAACAACATGTCCACATGGATATTACGGTAACCAAAGAGGACAGCTACATGGACTAGGTGCACGGTCCACCATCAAAGGAAGCGTTAATCCCAACAAACACGAGCCGCATCAACAAATGAAGCATCAAGAAGCAGTTACCTATGACATGTGGACCCGCCGTTTACCTTGGTCCCACAGTCATTGACACGACGGCGCAAACCAAGTGAGCATGTAGCAGGCAACTCAACGCGCCAACGCGGAGAGGAAAGCAAGCAAAGCAAACCAACAACCGCCGTACTACTATCACAAGTTCAACAGCAACTGCGATAAAAGCTTTTTCCGATTCCCCTTCTCCTCGTGTGGTAGAATCCTCTCCGCTTTCGCATCGCCATGGCCTCCGCACCGACGCCGCCGCCGCTCCTCCCGGTGACCAATCCTGCGGCAGCGGGCTCGTCTCCGGCCGCCGCCGGCGCCGTCGGATCTGACGCGCCGATCGCCACGCCGGCGTTCCGGCTCTTCCTGAGCCGGCTCTCCGAGTCGGCTCGGCGCTCGCTGGCAGACCGGCGGCCGTGGACGGAGCTGATTGACCGCTCGGCGTTCTCGCGGCCGGACTCCCTCTCCGACGCCACCTCACGCCTGCGCCGCAACCTCGCCTACTTCCGCGTGAACTACGCCGCCGTGGTGGCCTTCGCGCTCGGGGCGTCCCTCCTGGCGCACCCCTTCTCGCTCCTCATCCTCCTCGGCCTCCTCGCCGCCTGGTGCTTCCTCTACCTCTTCCGCGGCTCCGACCAGCCCGTCGTGCTCTTCGGCCGCACCTTCTCCGACCGCGAGACGCTGCTCGGGCTCGTCGTCGCGTCGTTCGTGGCCTTCTTCTTCACGTCCGTCGCGTCGCTCATCATCTCCGGGCTGCTCGTCGGCGGGGCCATCGTCGCCGCGCACGGCGCGTTCCGCATGCCTGAGGACCTTTTCCTCGACGACGCTGACGCCGCCAGCGGCAACAGCGCTGCGCAGGGTCTGCTGTCCTTCCTCGGGGCACCCGGATCTAGGGTTTGAGGCGGCGAGCGACAAGATCCGGTAGGATTTTTGGCTCATGAGCTTCACGTTAAGCTGTAATTCGTCTGGATCTGATCTTGCCGTAGCTATAGCACATTTATTCTCCAGTTCGGCAGTTCCTCATTCTGTGATCCGTAGCTACAGATCTACTGGTTTACTTATATTTCGGATCGATGCGTCGACTTTGCGAAGTTCTGTTGAATATATTCAGTCCCTTGACGAGATTTAGTGTTGAAATTACTATGTTATATTGTTTTGAATTAATCTAGCATGAATATATGATGTCTAAGACTCTAAGTATGTCGACTTATCAGTACAGTATGAACGTGTGTTTTTGGGATAGTAGATCAGAATATATGATAGTTCAGCTGTGTATCACCTATCATTCTAATGATATGCCAGTGGAAATTTATCATGTGGATGATTTTGAAATGGTTGCTGCTGCTTAAGTTTGATTTTGGCCTTTTGTCTTAGCAAAGGCTGAATGCTATGGAATCATGCGGAATATTTGATGATTTCCAAATATTTGTTGTTCACATTGTGCTCCTTTCGAACACAGTAATTTTATACTCCCTCCATCTTCAAATGTATGACGTTGGTTAGTTCAAAACGTCAAACAAAAAAACATGGAGGGAGTAGGATTTTCACAGGATTTAGTTCAATCACTCTGAAAATCCTTCTAAATTCGACCATTGCAAACAACGCCAATTCTTGTGGAGCTGTGGGATAATAATGGACACCATCTATGTGACCATCTATTAATTTCCAGCTTTGAAGCTTGACATGCTAATAGAATCAGCATTGTCTTTATAACATTTTGTGACTGCTTTAATGATGTTGCTATTTTCTTCAATTGTCTTCCAGTGGAGTTCGGTGCCTCTGTGCTTGGCCTTCCAGGTCGGTCATTTGGTTTGAGGCCCAGGGAGATGAGTGAGCTTCAATATTTTGTGTTTTGTGATAGCCCATAGGAATTCAAGAACAGTTCTAGCAAATTCTTCACAGATGCTAAGCTTCCTAAGGGCAATGAATTTCTGCTATTGTTTGATCACCAGTATGGCAGTATATGTGAAACTGCCAATGCCTTTGTTGAAGTATGCCTGATATGTCTGAAAGCTTGCATAAAAATTAGAATGTTATTGGCCACATGTTACAGTATGCATATTTTGCTTGCTGAACATCATAATCCTATACCATATCTGCTAAATGCTTGCATATAGTGAAGGTTTTCTTATTTAAACTCTTTAGAGGGTGGACCGGTGTTCATTTCTGAAGAGGTTCAACTCTTAAAATTATTGTCAATCTGGCAGTTGTCTGGTGATGTGACCGGCGTTCATTTCTGAAGAGGTTCATTTAAACTTGCTAGTGGTGATCGTCATTGTTTTTTTATGGAAAAAGTGTTAGTCAGGATAGTTCTTTCCTGTAATATTATCCTTGCGTGACATCGCGATACTCTTTCTGTAGAGGATAGAAGCTGTATCCATGCAGCATGCTGTGACTTTCGAAATTTGAAGTTTGACTATTGCTACAGCTGATATGATCATGATGAAGAAATTCGGAACAATTGCAATCCCTCTACCCCAGGGACATGAATTTCTACCTGTACTCCTCCAGGGACATGCGTTTCTACCTGCTTCTTGCAATCCGTTATTCCTTTAACAGCAGGTCCGCAGCTGGATTGGAATTAAATTTCACCAAGGATTTTCACGAGAATCACGTTAATTCCTGCAGGAACTGGAGAAAAATCCTGCGTGCAAAGCCTGAGAATCGCACTTTCTAGCATATTAACAGTGCCTGAACTCCTTCAGCGAAACCAGGCTGATCGAATCAAGAACCCACCGCAAAGTGTTTATCGATAGGGGGATGGAGAGTAGTTGAGGATGGTGCCGATGCAGCAGCTCACAGAAAGGCATCGGGAGCCTTGTTTAGCACGATTAGCACTTCACGTTGCGATGTGTGCTACTCCGGTAGCAACGATGGAAACTGGCTTGGTTAGTTATTTATGCCTGGGCCCCACATGGCATTGAGAGCTATGCCACCCGTTGCTTACGACACCCCACGCGGTCGCGCCCCTCCACCTTCTGCCCATCGATCGATCGGTTCTTCGTTCTCAGATCTCCGAATTGGCGTTCAGTCCTCCTACGCTACGGTGCGCCTCCCCTTCACTAAAAATCCCTAATCCCCATCTGCCTAGAGGCCTAGACCCTACCTGACTACTGTATCTCCTCCTCCCCTCGAATCAGCCATGATGGCCGCGGAGCCCTCGCCGGCGGCCTCCTCCGCCTCCGCCGCCGCTGCCGAGGACCTCGAGACCCTCCCTCTAGACTCTTCCTACTCGTCCGCCCCCGCCACTGACCCCCTCCTCCGCCCGCCCGCCTCCCCCGCCGCAGCCGCCGCTGGGGACGACGACCCCTTCGTCATCGACGAGGAGGATGACATCGCCCCGGCGCCCAGCACCCTCGTGCCAGCCGCACTGGCCCCCGCCGAAGCGCGGGCCCCCGAGTTCGCGCGGATCGTCGTGTCGGATCCGAAGAAGCACGCGGAGCCCACGGCCGGGGCCGCCGGCGTGATCCCCGGCTCCGGGAGCTACTTCTCCTACCTCGTCACCACCCGCCTCGCGGAGGGCGGCGACGAGGGCCCGCGTGCGGCGGCGCTTCCGCGACGTGGTGGCGCTCGCGGACCGCCTCGCCGCGGCTCACCGCGGGCTCTTCATCCCGGCACGGCCCGACAAGAGCGTCGTCGAGGGGCAGGTCATGCAGCGACACGACTTCGTGAACCAGCGGTGTAGTGCGCTCCAGTGCTACCTCCGCCGTCTCGCCAAGCACCCCGTCGTTGGCCACAGCCCTGATCTCCGCACGTTCCTCACAGAGCCTGGCGCCATCCCTGCCTTTGAGGGCGAGCAGCCCCGGTACTGGACCACCACAGTGAGTTCTGCCGTTCCATCGGCTCCGGCAAAAGCTGGAAGAGACTTGTTTGGGATGTTTAAGGGTTTGAAACAGACAGTGGTGAATGGGATGGTTGCAACAAAGCCCCCACCGGTGGAGGAGGAGACTGACACAGAATTCCTAGCACACAAGGCTAGGTTTCAGGATTTACAGCAGCAACTCACCACAACATCTCAACAGGTTCGTGCAATTTTACCTCCATGATGGGCAGCACATTTTTGTATGACAATTCAAACAATTTGTTGTGTGGTGCCGCAAAGCTTTAAAAGTAGATTAACATGTGAACCAACTCCCTGTGCCTCACGACATAACCACCACAACACCACATAGAAACTCGTTCGCCAATATATGTCATCCAGGCATCTCTGTTACTTATGTTTCTTTATGCAGTTATTTATGAATTGCCAGCATAATTATAACTCTACCAAGGGTACTGTTTTATCTGAAGAATTTTTGTGGAAGGACTACAGGAGTTAAGCCCTTTGAATCACTAATCAGTAGTTGTAATGTTACAAGAAGTCCAGAACCCATGCTGATTTCCAAAACCTCAAAACGTTAGCAAGCGGTTTTATTCAAGTTGAAGTCAGACTCAGAGGCCAGAGGCCAAAAAACCTGAACACATACTCATTAAACAAACACATTTATATTTTCTTGTGTGGGCATCTCAACTTCATATTTGCAATAAGTTACTATATTTTACTCTAGCTTGTATTACCTGATTGATCTCAAGGTATGTTTAATGTTTCTCCTTTTGCAAAATAGGGAAAGTTGAGTTGAGTGAATGTTTTTCATGGTGTTATCAAATTGTCTTATCAGAAGGCTACTAGTATGGTCTTCATCTTATGCATGTGGAAGTCATATTTTGTAGCAAATAACATAAAATATTTTTTTTGCATTCCAAAAGTACTATTAGGATAAAGTTGTGTTTTCTTACGGTAAATGGATGTCCCACTTAGAAGTAGCCGTGCATTACTTTCTCATATTGAATTTTCTTTGATCTTCTGCGTAACGAGCCTCAGATTTGTTCATGAAGCTATTGTTGTTGAAATTCTATTTTTGCATTTTCTGTAGGCGGAAGCATTAGTTAAAGCTCGGGATGATCTTAAAGCAACTACAGCTCATTTGGGAATGACATTAATTAAGCTGGCAAAATTTGAAAGAGAGCAGGCAACATGTAGTCCACAGAGAAGACGAGCTGCTGATATCAATAATTTTGGAAATTCTGTTGTCAAGTTCAGCAGATCAGAGGCGAAACTAAATTCTGAAATTGTGAAGCACTTGGTATGTGAATTTGCTATGTTCTCAAACAGAGCAAGAAATTATTCGGTACCATTTCTTGAAATTCCTTTTGTCTTAGATTATAACAAGATATTATTTTATTCTTTTGCAGGGTAGCATCCATGAATACTTGGAGATGATGATATCTGTTCATCATGCATTTACTGATCGTTCTAATGCTTTGCACCATGTGCAAAGCCTGTCAGCAGATCTATTTTTCTTGCACACCAGGGCAGGAAAACTTGAATCAGTACTATGTAGGACTAGAGACCAGGAGTGGACAAGGCACCAGAAGTTAGGGGGACTGAAAGAAACAATAAGTACAACAGAAGCAGTGAAAGGCCACGCACTTAAAGAATATGAAAATATTAAGGTAAATCACCTGAGAGCTTGAAGTGAATTGTTCCATTAAGAAAACTTAGGGGAGCTTGAATATATCAAATAAAATCACCTAAAAGCATAATATAAGCTTTTTAGATATATATAAAAAGAAGTGCATGCGGTTTGTATCTTGTGGTTACTACTGAAAGTTTACTTATGTTGTACTCATACTAAGTTATAGTTTCTATTTGGTTTAACTGCATTTGCTATGGTTAATACATCTAGCAATATAAATCATGCTAAAGCCTATATTCTGGTGAATATTGCACGCACATGGGTGGATAGTCTGCTAGTTAGAAGGAACATATGTTTGAAGCTTAATATAACTATAGTATTGCATTAATTTTAGTATTATCTAATCTCCTTGTCATTTTTTTGCCTGATGTTACTTTAAGCTAGTCTGCTGGCAGAGAAGATTAGTATGAGTGAGCAAGGTTACAAAAAGTGCTAGGCGCCCCTCCGCCTAGAGCTTAGGTGTGCCTAGGCGTTTCCTAGGTGTTTTGTATTGTGTATGTTAGTATGTATAATTTGCTAGAGTGGAAATAAGCAATTGCTATACAAAGAATGATCTTCAATGAAAATAAATATAAACTTCAGGACTAATATAGAAGAAACCAATTGAATGAAGGCATTTTCGTAATATTTAAACAGTCAAAGGGCCAAAATGAAAAATGACAAATCCCTTATCCTCACCCAACAGACGGAATCAATCCCCTCAGCCCAGGTCAGAGAAATCAGCACCCTTCAGCAGATCCAGCAGTCAAGCAGTGATGGCGGCAGCACTGCTCCCCCAAGTCCCCTCAGCGCAATGGCGACGGCGCTCCCCCCATCCTCCTCAACGCGACCCCCACACTACCACCACCACCCCCACCCCCCCAGCGGTGCGGCTTCCCCTCCAGCAGTGCCTAGCGCCTAACCTCCACCTACCCCCCTAAGCGAGGCGCTGCCCCTCTGCCCACCAATTAAGCGTGCCTAGGCGCTGCCCAGGAACACTGTGAGTGAGTCATGCAGTATGGCACTGTGGCCTGCATTTATGTAGCATAGGCAATGCTACTTCCTGAAATACTTTTGCTGCCTGACAAATACTAAGTTAAATTACTAGAAAGGAAATATTGAGATAGTGAATTCAATGTTCTTCTTTAATTATTTCCTAGGAAATTAGAGTGATGGTTAAGATTGCTGCTATTATGATGCCAATTGTAGCTAACTTGCAGTTCAATGACTAAGAATTCATTTGCTCATAAGGACATCTTGTTAATATTGGCTTTTATAGCTTCTTTTTGCTTGTTAATGCAAAGATGGAATGTGTTTAATTTAGTAAAACACAAATTAAATTCAACATAGAACATATGCAAAATTTTTCTCCTAGATACGAATTTGCCTGCAAACTTTCAAGAGCTTTCTCAAATACAAGTGGCTATTCAGGTATGCGTTGCATATGCATACTAGTTACTAGGTTTTGTATTGGCAGTCTTTCACCTTTACAAATCCTAGAGGCGATGTGGCCTTCATCTTCTTGAGCCAGATTCTTTATACCTTCTGGATTTCCAATTTGTATTTTTTCAGTTTTTGCAAATGACCATGTAAATGGTAGGAACCATATTTAGCTTTTTTTTTTTGATAATTTCAGGACAACAATACGATTGAAATTAGAAGATTTGATAAGGATAGGCGACGAGATTTTGTGGAGATGCTGAAAGGATTTATTGCAAATCAGGTATATGAATCCTACACTTATGTGACAAAACATCCATGATTATTATTTATCCTTAGTGAGAGGAGGTGTAGCCGTGTTGTACATGTCAATAACATTTTTTATATATTATTGTCTGCAGGTTTCATATTCAGACCATTATGCTAATATGTGGGCGAAGGTAGCAGAGGAAACTAAAGTATATGCAAAAAGGAGCAACTGATGCGGCTTGCGTATAGTACTCCGTAGTAGCTAATAGGATTTTGGTTTATTTTGATTTGCTGACTTCAACACTCGATTCTCCCCAGTTTTGCCACCCCGTGGTTCTTTGTATTGCTACATGAGCTAGAGAGAGTTTCGGCGAATGGGCTTCTCGGTGACAATTGACATACACAGCACAACTTTTTCTCCTTTTTGAAAAATCCATTCCCTTTTCTAGAAAAATCTTGTCCATGCACATAATCATTAGTTTGTCGTCGTACCTCGTGAAACTGATGTATCTGGTTTGAATTTTGCCATGGACGCTAACCATGGTATATACAACAAGGCACTTTTCACACGTTTCTGACTGTGAAGGCTGAGGCCTGAGGAGCCGGTGGCTGGCGTCTTTGCTTATCCACACACGTAAGCATTGTTTCTTCGGTCTACCTGCTGTTGCAGGCTATTACTACAAGTAGAAATCTCCCTTATCGATTTATATGGCTGGGAGTACATAATTTGATCGAATTAAACCTCCAAAACTTTGCTTCTTGCACGAAACCTTAAATTCTACCGCTACAAAATAAACGTGTTTGTCCAAAAGACCAAACGTGTCGAGAGAGATCGTTTGCCCTTTGCTGCCAGCCAGCAAACAGAATTGCAGAGCTCGAACTCAGCCGCGAAAATGTCCCACGCGCCGTGCCGAAACGCCGCCTCCTTCAAACCGCTCCTCCCCTCCCGCCTCCGGGCCAAGCCCCTCGCCGGAGTCTCCTCCTCCTCCCCACTCCGCAACGTGTCCGCCTCAGCCTCCTCCCGCCGGGACTTCCTCCTCCTCATCCCCTCGCTCGCCGCCGCCTCCGCCATCCTCCGGCCGCTCCCTTCCTTCGCCGCCGCCGATGACGAGGCGCCTCCACAGTCGCCCACCACCGAGTCGTCCTCCCCCTCGCCGCCTTCACCAGAGGAGGCGGTGGCGGTGGCGGAGGAGGAAGTCGACGAGTCGGCCTTGTCGAGGGTGTACGACGCGACGGTCATCGGGGAGCCGGAGGCTGTGGGGAGGGAGGCGAGGGGAAGGGTCTGGGAGAAGCTGACGGCCGCGAGGGTGGTGTACCTCGGCGAGGCCGAGCTCGTGCCCGACCCCGACGACCGCGTGCTCGAGCTCGAGATCGTGAAGGGACTCGCGACCCGGTGCGCGGAGGCCGAGAGGGGTGTGGCGGTCGCGCTCGAGGCGTTCCCGTGCGACCTCCAGCAGCAGCTCGACCAGTTCATGGACGGAAGGTTCTCGCTCTATCACTCTCTGTGCGTTGTCTTTTTTTTTCTCCAGGATGAATTCGTGCTGTAGAGGATGAAAAAACTTCGGAGAAGAATAAGTTTGCATGGAGTATCATAATTTGAATTTCACATTTTCACTGTCTCAACGAAAATATTATCACAGGCAGTACATTAGGATTTCAATGCAGAATTGCAGACTATGTTTAGTTGAAATCTAATAGTGATTCTATGTTTTATGAGACAAATGCAATTGTTTAGGCCCAGTTTGGTAGAGCTCATAGAGCTGAAGCTGGAGTTGTGGAGCTACCCGAAGCCCGCTCTACCTCGCAGTTCAATTTTTCCGAGCAGAAGCTAGACTGTTTGGTAGAGCTCCAGCTCCACTGAACCAGGATGTAAGAGCTAGAGCTCTACCAAACGGGGGCTCAGTAAAGGCTAACTTTCAACAGATTTTGACAAGCTTATGCTTTATCCAGGATTGATGGCAGCATCCTAAAGTTGTACACGTTGCACTGGCCACAAGACCGGTGGGAGGAGTATGAACCTCTTCTGAATTACTGCCGTGATACTGGAATTAAACTTATTGCTTGCGGAACTCCACTGGAGGTGATTCTAGATGTGATGAATTTAGACAGTCAAGGACATGCTTTACCAGTCGTTGAATGCTTGATGCCTGCAAAGTATCTCATCAATAAATGTGACTTGGAAGTTGAAACTAGATTTCCTGGATTACATCTTAATTTTCCTTCCATGCCACATGAAACAATCTCTTTGTAGCTTGCTACGTATAATTGCTTGTCATGATTAATTACAATTTAGTACTCCCTCTGTCCCAAAATATAAGCACTTGAGTTTTTCACGGGGATTATGGAGAGATATGAAATTAAATGAGAGATGGTTGTGATTGTTTGAGATGACAAAGTAGGTAAAGAAATTAAATGAGGGTTAGTTATGATTGGTTGAGATGAAGGAGTAGATGGAGAAGTAGCTATATTTTGGGACAAAATTTGAACGCAAAAAACTATATTTTGGAAGGGAGGGAGGGAGTACAAACTAATGGAATAATCTCATCCTGCAAAATCAAGACACAACTTTTTTAATTTTATGGCTTATGATGTGCATTCTATTGAATCCAGGCTTAGTTTTATAAAATTATTTTTTTGAATTGTATGCCTCCAAGTTCCATCAAAGCTCACTTTGTATAATATTATGCTTCTTTCTTGAGCAGGTGAAAAGAACTGTCCAAGCAGATGGGATTAGAGGGCTTTCAAAGGCAGAAAGAGAAGAATATGCCCCTCCAGCAGGCTCAGGCTTCATCTCTGGCTTTTCATCTATCTCAGGCCGGTCATTGATAGACAAGATTTCATCAGCTCGTGATTCTCCTTTTGGTCCTACCTCATATTTATCGGCACAGGCAAGAGTAGTTGATGATTATACAATGTCCCAAATTATTCTGAAAGAGCTTAATGGTGGGGATACTTCAAGGATGCTAATTGTTGTAACGGGTGCAAGCCATGTTATTTATGGGTCACGAGGAATTGGTGTTCCTGCCAGAGTATCTAAAAAGATGCCAAAGAAAGACCAAGTTGTGGTACTACTTGATCCTGAGAGACAAAGCATAAGGAGGGAAGGTGAAATACCGGTTGCTGACTTCTTATGGTATTCAGCAGCTAAACCTTGCAGTAGAAACTGCTTTGACCGTGCTGAAATCGCACGAGTTATGAATGCTGCTGGTAGGAGACCCGAAGCTTTGCCTCAGGTTTGCTGCTTGATCTTTGGTTTAGCCCATTGGTTGCTAACTTCATGTTATGATAGAACTTTTGAGCAAAATCTGTCAAATCGTGTATTTAATGAAGGTAGCCATGAACAAGCTCTTCTAGATATTGCTACCCTACTATCTTCAGGAGAAGAAATGTTGAACAAGTAATACTGACCAAGATTTGGCAAGAAACCTTCAGATTACCTAAATATTTTGTATTGATTTGTATTAAGCCTTTTATTTTGGTTTTTGAGTCAATTACTTCCAGAAATGGGTCACAGATTAGTACAGGTAGCACAATAATACCTAAGCCTCTAGCATTTTCTGAACCCTGTCTGTGACACAGAGTAGCTAATAAAATGCATCACATTAGTCAATATGCCCAGTGCAGTAAAATCTTTTTCGTGTGGCCAAAAATTTTCTCGTTAGTCATAGAGCAGGAGCTTTCTTCTGTGGCCAAAATGTTTCTATACTTTGGTAAGCACCATTTTTTGGTAGAAGTTTGGCTAATGGAACTCTTGCGTTGTGCTGTAATATCGCAGGATCTTCAGAAAGGAATAGATCTTGGTGTAGTTTCTCCTGAGATACTGCAGAACTTTTTCGACCTTGAGAAATACCCTGTTATGTCTGAACTGATTCACAGATTCCATGTAAGAAACTGTTCTATTATTTTTGTTTTACTCCTTAGAGCTTATCAGTTCATTTAATCTATGCTTATGAATAATCTTCTTTGAAACATATGCTTGCCTTACTTTAATATCTATACATGATTTCTGTATATGGAACTTCATTTGAATAAACCAAATTGCTCAGGGTTTCCGTGAAAGATTGCTGGCAGACCCCAAATTCCTTCAAAGATTGGCCATAGAAGAAGCTATATCAATAACGACCACTCTATTAGCACAGTATGAAAGACGGAAAGGAAGATTTTTTGAAGAAATTGACTATGTACTCACCGATACAATTAGAGGCTCTGTTGTTGATTTCTTTACGGTGTGGCTTCCTGCTCCTACTATTTCAGTCCTTTCTTATGCTGACGATGGTTCTGGTGAGAGTTTGGAGTTTATCAAAGGCCTTTTAGGATCATTGCCAGATAATGCATTCCAAAAGAATATATTGGGTCAAAACTGGAATATGAACCAGAGAGTTGCAGCAGTGTTAGTTGGTGGTTTGAAACTTGCTAGCGTTGGGTTTATTTCTAGTGTTGGGGCTGGAGCTTCCTCAGATCTCCTATATGCTGCTCGAGGTGTGCTGAAACCTTCAGTGAATGCAGAAGCAGGACGGAAGAGATCTCCTATCTGGAAGTCAGCAGCTGTTTATAGTTGCTTTCTTGGAACATCAGCAAACTTGCGGTATCAGGTAACTTATCCTATTTTCAATTGAAGGAATTGGCGTTTTTAGTTGCTAAGTTGCATGAGCAACTGTATGGTACTGCATTTCCAGAATAACTAGTAGCGAAAATGTTTTTCTTTCTTTCTTTTTTCAAGAAGTCGTGGTACAATTATTTTGCCTGACACACCTTCAATTGTTCTTTAGACTAGGGAATCTTCAGAAATTCTAAAGAACTACTGATTGTGCCAGTGTAAGGAAAATTTACTTTTGTAGCCTAATTTTACTAGCGCGTGGGATTGTCAACTTGTTGTGATTAAATCATGGGTTTAAGGCCGCATCCTCCTTTTTTAACACAGAGAGATAATTTCTCCTATGTATTCTTATCCTCTTTTCAGTGCAATCATTACTCTAACATGTCCCGGTGCAGCAACCTTTTCTAGGAAACTAGTTACTAAATTCTTCTGTACCATATCTTTTTTTTTCTTCTGTACAGATTATCCGAGTTTCTCTAACAATTGGGTTGCAGATCATTGCTGGCTTAGTGGAGCATCGGCTAGGAGAGACTCTAGCGACTAACTACAATCAGCCACTTCTTGCTAGTCTGTTGTCCTTTGTGGCAAGGACAGTGAACTCATACTGGGGAACACAGGTTGGATTTTCTCTGCATATTTCTAGTTACATGTATGTTTTGGTAGCATAGTGCACACTCAAGCTGTTTGGATCACTTTAGACTAAAAAACTCTACACAATGTGGTAATCTGGCTATGAGTAAGGTCATTGCATTTTTCCATTTTACATTAAGATTCATATTGTATTCTTAGTTCAATGGTCATACGAACATTAACATTCCCAGACACCCACTAAGGCAACCACCGTTAGTCTATAGTAATTGACTTTTACTTCTTCGAAAGGAAAAATCTTAGTTGATCTTACCTCCTTGGTGGCTTCAAGCAGTTTTCCTATGTTAATTTATTCATTTTTAAAACTCCTTAATATATTCATAGCGCTTCTATGGTTTTGAAGCAAGCTTAAACGAGATAGGAACATACAGTAAACCTCCCCCTTCTTTCCTTACTGATTGTTCTGTTTGATGCAGCAATGGGTTGATCTTGCACGATATACTGGACTACAGAAGACCAAGGAACTTCCTCCTGCTGAGGCTGCTACACCACCCGCTGAAACGCCACAGTTAGAGGACGATAGAACAGAAGTACAAAATTTGGATGACAACAGCAACCAATCGAGTGGTTGAACCTAGTGATTTTGTTACTTCACAATGCCTTCAAAGTACATAACCTTATAGCTAGGTTCGCATCACAGTTCCTTAGAGTTTCATCACTTGTTAACCCCCACCAGAGTACATACATGTACTGCTTGTGATTTTTAGAGTAAAAATTGTATGGGGGAACACTTGCATTCTTCTGAGGATTGCAGCAACAACCGTTGTCATCTGTAATTCAAAACAGGTTGCAATTACTGCAGAAAGTTTGGCAGGTCTGTCTGTTGCAATAAAATCTCTCAGCCTGCTATGAAGCCAGATGTTTCAGTGTATACATGCAGATTTTCTCCTCATCTCCCTGATAAAGATGGTAGGTAAGCAAGTTCATTTCTCGTATACTAATCAATTAACAACTAATTCTTTGTCTTTTAATATGTTGCTAGCCAGCTACGTCGGTTCTGGCAAGTTCTTCAGTGCAACTCTGCTCGGTGCATGGGGCAGGTTTCTTTAGGCTGTGATCGCTCGCCAGGTGTCCCTTGATACTAGGGTACGTGGCAACTCTTCCTAGAACTCTCTCCCTATATACGCGACTCTGCATCCATCTCATCTTAAGTTGCGAAGAAGGCTTCAGATAACACAACGGTGTGACAAGTGAGATTTTAGAAAGGAGCGATCATGGCGAGTGCCAAGGCGATGGCGCAGGAGGAGCATCACTTTGTTTTGAAGAGTGGCCATGCCATCCCTGCAGTTGGGTTAGGCACTTGGAGGGCCGGATCAGATACTGCTCACTCCGTTGAAACATCCATCACTGAGGTATATTTGCATGTCTCCCTTATCCGACTATCTCCATATGAAGAAGTGTATAATCCAGCATACTAACCAACCAAGTAGCCATGGTCAGAAAAACAATGTTATGGTGCTACTATTGAACAGAGAATATGCAGGGCTTAAGGAAATTCCATCTGTAATTGCAAACTTAATGGCTTAATACTAAACCATCTTCATATACGTGTATAGACATTTAAAGTGTGGTACAGTATTATTAGCAGCAGCATCTTCTTGAAAAATAGACTACAGTAGGGCTTCTGTATGATAAGCTGCTCTGTGTTTGTTCATGTCATGCTGGCTATGGTCGGTAGATTCTCATCCTTTTCTGACTAGTTGATTAAAATTGGTATACTGGCTGAATGTTGCGAACTTGTCTTGGAGTTGAAACTAAGACTCTTTTAGAAGTAAGATCATTATATTGCATAATGACCCGGCTTTGGTAGAAAGCCAAACAAAAATAAATATGGAAAGAGGTAAAAGAAAAATATACACTGAGACTTGAACCTTTTTTTTTAAGCTGACTAATGGATAGCAGCACTAGTTTGCACATTGCTGAATTTGCAACATCATCTGGTGTATAGACTGAGCTGCAAAACCTGCTTCTGATCTAAGAATGCAATCTGAATATCTGGTTACTGCAGGCTGGATACAGGCACGTAGATACGGCTGCTCAATATGGAGTAGAACAGGAGGTACACCAAAACTATATATTAGGTTTATCATGTAGTCTATTACGTGATGTTTCGTTAAGCATGCTCTGCAATTCAGGTCGGCAAAGGTCTTAAAGCTGCAATGGAAGCTGGGATCAACAGGAAAGATTTGTTTGTGACGTCAAAAATATGGTAATTATATTTATAATCATAATAACTGTCCTTTTGATGTAAAATAAAATATAAATGTCAGTAACTTTAGTGTGTTTCCTATATGTGGATTTTGATCAATACTTGGCTACTGCAGGTGCACAAACTTAACTCCTGAGAGGGTTCGGCCAGCATTGAAGAACACACTCAAGGATCTTCAGCTGGATTATATCGATCTTTACCTCGTAAGAAACCAAAACTGCCTTCTTTTGTATAGAACTTCTTACTCTATTGCAATCAGAAATTTTACCTAGAATGATAAAATAAAATGGATGCAGATTCATTGGCCGTTCCGACTAAAAGACGGAGCACACCAGCCTCCTGAGGCTGGGGAAGTTTTGGAATTTGACATGGAGGGAGTATGGAGGGAAATGGAGAGACTTGTGACAGATGGGCTAGTTAAGGACATTGGTATCTGCAATTTCTCAGTTACCAAGCTCAACCAGCTGCTGCGATCAGTTAATATTCCACCGGCAGTATGCCAGGTTGCGAGCTATCAGATTTAACAAATGTTCCAACATATTGAAATAACTGGATTGCCCCTTTAATTACTAAATTTCACATAGATGGAAATGCACCCTGGTTGGAAGAACGATAAGTTTTGCAAGGCCTGCAAAAAGCATGGAATTCATGTTACTGTAAGATAATTTCTTTTGGAAATCAGATACGATAAGCTGACCTCGCTTATGCAATTTCTTAGCATGTTTCCGTTATCATAACAAAAGCACTTAAAACATTATTCTTATATATTCATGTTGCTTTTGCAGGCTTACTCCCCACTGGGTTCTTCTGAAAAGAACCTTGCGCATGATCCAGTTGTTGAGAAGGTAAAATTCACAAATAATCAGATATAATAAACAGGACGAAAATATAATTTTTTAGCTGAATCCATGCTCTTCAATTACGTGTCCTTGATAGCTAACTTCAACCATATAAATGCAGATAGCCAACACGCTGAACAAGACTCCAGGTCAAGTGCTCATCAAGTGGGCTCTCCAAAGGGGAACAAGCGTTATTCCAAAATCAACTAAGGATGAGAGAATTAAGGAGAATATTCAGGTGTTTGGATGGGAGATCCCTGAAGAGGACTTCCAGGTCTTGTGCAGCATCAAAGATGAGGTGAGGATTGGCGTTGTGCATTCCTTTCTAGCTTGTGTAGCTCAGCTGTCCTCAGAGCTCGATTCTACTTTCAAAAACGAAAGAGCTCATAAGCCAAGTGCAAAGAGAATATGTGTAATGAAATTACTGACAAAAATGGCTTGATATGGAGTGCTATTAATCTGGAGTGTTATTAATCTTGGTATAGCAGACTGCTTTAAAAAATGAAAACTTGGTAGAGTAGAGGGGAGTGTGGAACAACTTGCTAGTTTTGACCTAATGACATTACATGACAATTAAACACTGCACGACCGAAATCTGGATCTATATTCCTCCTATATGACTGTCGTACTAATGGCAATAGAATAATCCACTCCACAGTTACAATGTAGTATTCAGATTCCATCAGTTTGTGGATCTTTACTACTACATATTTTAAGTCGATTCTTCAGGGTATCTTCCAGGCTAGCGAGGCAGAGACATCTCACACGGAACAAATTTAAGTGTTCAGAACTTCAGATAGAGCATCATTTGATCTGCTCAGTGTGGAAGCTAATTTTAAATATGGCACTTAACTAAGCACATATACTACACATATAAAACACCTGTCTACTTAGATATAATTAATCTTTTTTCTCTGATCTAATGTGACTGGACCTTGGTTTTGCAGAAACGAGTACTGACCGGAGAGGAGCTCTTCGTGAACAAGACCCACGGCCCGTACAAGAGTGCATCTGAGGTCTGGGATAACGAGGACTAAGTTGCCATATTTCACCAAAAGTGATGCCAAATAATGGATGGTGTTAATGACGCACGAATCAGTTTATGTGCTCTTCTCCAAGCTCTGTGAAACCAGCTACTCAGCGCAAGATGTACTCCTATCTGTAAAACCAGCGTTGTACTATATGTGCTCTTCTCCAAGCTTTGTGAAATCAGCTTCTCAGCACGAGATGTGCTCTTTATCTGTAAAGCCAGTATTGTACGATAAATAAAAGTGCCCCTCGTACAAAAATTTAAATAAATAAAAGTACTATCACGGCTTTGCCGTTGCACTTCCTGCATGTTTTGCTCGCTTTGCATTATTGTTGCCCTCACAATCACGCACCATTTACCATTCTGCACGCTGCTGTTGCAAAGTGAATTACCCTTTTCTTTATAGAAATCGAAATGTGCTGCCTGCCTGTCTCGCTCACCAGCCATTCCATGGACCACTGTACAAACATGTTTACAAAAAACCATTATCTTAAGCTGAAACAGGTAATCATCTGCATATGAATTGCAGGAGTGAATCAGTTGCCTTAATGAAGATCAGGAGCAGCGTGAAAGCCGTACGGTACAGATGCCCAAAGGACGGGACCGTATGCACGGCCAACTCCTTGTCCTAAACAAAGCGAGTTCAAAGTACGGGAGAGAATTTGTAAGGGTGGGTCCGGTGTTCAGTGGCACGCGCGAGGCTGGCTGACACGCCAGGTTACCTCGCGCGGCCCAGATTGGCCGAGCCGCGTGGGCCCAGCAGCGAGCGCTTGAATAAAATATACGTGGGCTGGGCTCACAGCTCCAAAAGATAACAGTAGATTGGATCTTGGTGACGGATGCCGAGGTGGCCGGTGTGCCGGCGCCGTGGCTTCCTGGCTGGACACCTCCGCCTCCGAGCCGACGAAGCTTCGCAGCGGCTTCGGGGCTTCCTCTCCGCGCCTCCATCTACCATGCTGACATGCTCTACCTGGATGCCTGGATATGTGGGCAGCGAATGCCAAAGATTTTGACAAATTGATCCTTTTTAAAAACTTATTTTAAAAATATACCATCGCAAAATCTTATTCTAAAAATATACCGGCAGCTCAGCGCCAGATTCCTTGGTGGTGAATTCTCACATATCAGCCAACAAGTATGGCACTGACCCCCCTGCTCCCATAGCGAGTGGGCAGAGCTAGCGTGCGGGCGTAGCGGGGGGTTAGCACCCCCCGGTGTTGAGCCCTAGGGCCGTTGGCGCTGAGGTTGGAGACTTATCCCTAACTGTGTCTGGACGGTCCCAGCCGCCCTTGCTTTCTTTCTCCTCCAGCTCAAACAGAGGGTGACACCTCGGCGATTCTCTCTCCTCCCCTTTCTAATCCTTCTCAAATCTCAGTCAAATCGAAACTTTTTTAACCGGATTTTACATGAAGGAAGAGTAGCAAGATAATCTCCTTTGAATATTCTACTCAATTGTTCTTTTTACCAAGCATTTGTTGAGTTTAGGGCAAACCCTAGGAACAAAAATTGGAGTGAGGAATAGAATCAAATTCTTTTTTTTTTTTGCATGGCTATTGGAATAGATGTTTATAGTGTCAATTGTAGCATGCATACCATATTATTTGTTACTCCCTCCGTCCCATAATAGTAGTAAATTTTCATTTTTTGAGAAAGTTAAGGTTAGGGTGAGTAGTGGTTGAGATGAGGAGATAGGTGAAAAAAATTAATGGAGGGATGCTGTGATTGGTTGATAGTTGGAGAAGTAGTAGCATTTTGGGACAAATTTAAATGGCAAAAGTATTAGTATTATGGGACGGAGGGAGTATTACTGATTGGGTTATTGATTGCATTGAAGGGTCAGGGTTGATTGTATTGGATATATGGAGTAATTCCAAAGGGTAGACAATCATAATTAAAAATAGGAGATGGTGAAATTGACGTATATAATTATTGTGTGTATGAGAAATATTGTTGTTTAGTTTCATTTAATTAACCTGGATATTGTATGAGAGGGGTATTTTGTTAGGGGCACCTATTATTATAAATGGATTAAAATACAATCATAAGCATTAAAGTATTATAATTAAGATGTTGACACAATACTCATTTAACATAGTTTTTTTATTGTATAGTATTGTCATAATTCATGGGTTATTGTTACGTCCAGAAATTCACCAGAATTTCCAAAGCTAATTTATGCATTAAATCCTCGTCTAGGAATCAGCCGAGGTACACAAATCGATAATTTAATAAGCATAACCAAAACGAAATAACGATACATACTTACAACAGAGGCACTCAGTACTCACACAGAAGAAATTAGTAGCGGAACGACAACAAGCGTAGCTTCAGCACCAAGTCACAGGCAGCTCAACTAGGGTATAAGGCAAACACCAACTTCTCCTCCTCGCTAGTCTTTACTCTGATGATTGCAGTAATGCAAGACTGAGTACCACCTACCGGACTCAACAAGCTACATAGGGAATACAAAATAATGCAGCAGGATACCAAAGGAAAGGCATAGTATGGCTCATTTGCATAAAACAACATTTAAAATGTTTGCATTTAAAGGCATTGAAAAACAATATAGTTTAATCATTAACCAATATTGAATCAACCACGGAACAACGCTCCAATGCAGTTCAGGCCCATAACCATAACCCTTCAAACTGAAGCTATCAAATTCCATTATTTATCACCGTTATTAAGTAGTATGGGACTAATCACAGAAAATATTGCTAGGCCCGCTCTTTAACCACGAGCACGGCTATTCGAATAGTTTTACTCTAACCAGAGGTGTACAAATTTACTCATAAGACACAATCTTAACATCATGTCAACCATGTGTCGCGATACTCAAAAGTACACGAATAGAGATTGTGACAGGACCTTTCGCATAACATGCCCAACAGAATGGCCACCGGCCAAGTCTCCAGTAGAAGTGGCCCAACTTCCAAGTTAGAGAAACTCTTGGCTCCCAAATATATAGTCTTATTGGCACTGCCATTGTGGATTTATTGACACTACCACTTATTAACTAAACACACCATGGTGCCTCCTGCTGGGACATGCTACACTACAAGTCCAGCCGTTGCTCAATCTGGCTTGTGGTTAGTAGGGTAAATGTTTCGCAACAAGTAGTCCGCGAACCGGTACTTAACTATCATGAGCACCGCTAGCAATATTCCAACCCTAGTGCTCACAACCCACCATTCAGTCAAGTTTTAGTTGGCATATTAATTTACCAGCCATGACCAACTGTCGTGAAAATATAGCCATTAATCAATAATTAATCGTAAACGAGTCATTAATTACCCATATAAAATGACGCTAAAGTTTCTAGGCATTGGCTAAGCAATTTCTAAATAATCTAGCTAGATCATTAAGTAGTCATCCAGCTAGTCAATATTAGTCACCCAGGGTATCAATGTACATGTATCAATAGCAATTCATGGTCATAGTCAAAGAGTATAGGATAATAAATAAATACCTGTAATAATGACATTCTAAAACTTTGCATGTAATAATGTTAAAACAAAATAATTTTCACAAATGGGATTAACATGCTCAAGAGAATTGTCGTGTGACTTGCCTTACAACAAAACATCTTCGATTGCTCTTTTGAACTCTTCCGCAGACTCCAAGATCTTCCGAAACAGCGATTATACGCAACTACACGCAAAACGATAAAAAATCCTAAGAAACTCTAAATAAACAGTACATAAACAAGTAGATTATGATTTTAGATGAATTTAGGAAGAAGAACGGGCCAAATTAGAGTTCGGACAGAAAAGGTACGGCTCCCGGAAGATTGAATTCAGAGAAAATCCGAAAGAAATTGAAAAAGAATATTCCCTGGAATATTCTTTGGATTTTCGGATTAAAATAAATATTTTGGAAAAGCTAGCAAGTGGGGTCCATTGTCGTTCGATAGGTTCACAGGGACTAGGTCCATGGACCAGAGGATGGGGTGGAATGGAGGACCGATGTCTTGGCGACACGAGGTGATGAGGTGGCACTGTTGACATGGCACAAAGCTAGGGTTGACAGGGCACTGGCGGATTAGGTCTATGGACTAGAGGGATATGGTGGTTGATGAACCGATGAGATGGATGCACACATGGATAAAATGCTGAGGTGGAAGATGAGGGATGACATGGCAACACGGGCCACTAGGGCTGAGGTGGCAGAGTGACATAATAAAAGGATCCTATGGGTGGGATCAATCTCGGGGAATCCTACGGTCGAGATTAAACCGAGATTTTATGTGTCTTGGATAGCTACGACCGAGTTGTGAGGATTCAAAGGACGAGATCAAAACGCGTCATAGTTCCCCGGCCCACTTGCCATACAGAGAAGAGAGGGGATGCTAGGTCCACACTCCTGTGTCCGAGGACTGCCGGTTAGGGCCCGCACGACGATGACACGCGTCCGAGCTCCTGTCATGGCAGCACGTAGAGGGACTCAGAGACGGTATTCGGCAGACGACGGCACTGAGCGGCGGAGGACGGTGGCACCGGGATGACGTTCGACGGTGCCCGCGGCACACTGAGGCAACGAGGAGACAACGTCAGTGGCACAGAGGAGATGGCGTTCGACGGCGGCACGGTGTCGAGGACCGTCGGCCACAAGCGGCAACCTGGGGAAAAACGACTAGGCGACGGTGACGACCGATCAGTGACGGCAAACGACGGCGAACCGGCGAGGTGGAGGGGCAGACGGGGCTCAGGGTGTAGATGAAGACGACGATGTCGACGACGACACAGAGCAGAGTAGGGAGTCGACTGAGAGCGACACGGGTCGAGATGCTCACCGGCTGCAGGCCGGACTCGCGGAGACGGCACCGACGACGGCACCGGATGGCGGCAATAGGGTGGCGGCGCTGCTTGCTGGGCGGCGGCGTGGCCAGATGCAGCGGCGGCGGCGCGGTGCTGACGGGGAGGAGTGGTGGCGTGGCGCAGGGGCGTGAGCAGCCCGGAGCTGCGATGGCTCGCGCGAGGAGGTGGTGGGGCAGGAGCGGCGGCCGACGACGACTTGTTACAGCGCGGCGGCGGGCATGGGGCAGCGCTGCTAGGGCGGCAGGGTATAGGGCACGGCGGGGCAGGCGATGGCTCAGGCTTTATAGGGAAGGCTAGGGCACAATGCAGGGCGGTGGCGGCCAGGATTTGTGGCGGCGGGTGCGGAGAGGAGGTGCAGGCGGCGGCGCTGCGGTGGGCTGGGCTGGCAGTGGAGCGGCATGACGGGCTGAGGGGCGGCGCAGGGGCAGCCAGGCTGGGCTTGAGCTCAGTCGAGGGGAGAAGAGAGAGAGAGAAGGGAGAGAATCCAGAGGAAGAAGAAGATGAATAGGAGGGAGGAAACCGAAAAGAACAAAGAAAGAAAAAGAAAAGGAGAAAGGAAAACTAGAAGGAGAAAAAGAAGAAAAGAAGGAGAAAAGGTGGGGATTTTTTTTCGGAAATTCTCTAAATTTGGAATTTAAATTTTAGGATTTAAGGGATAATTTGGAATATTGGAAATTGGAGAAAAGTTTAGAATTTTGGAGTGTCGCAAATATTGATATATATATATATATGGGAATCAAAGAATATTCGACGAGACTTAGAGAATGGGGAAATATTTTGCGTGATTCGGAAAATTAGAATATCAGAAGAGTCGGAGATTGAACAATTCCAAGGAATCCTGGGGTATTTTTGTGAATTTGGAAGATATTATAGTTACGAGGATATTTCGGGAATTCGAAAAATGGGGCACATTTTCCGGGAACTAGAAAGAGAAGAATATTTAGAATATGGTAAATATTCTGGGGGAATAAAAGAATCGACGAGAATATTTTACTGAAATTGGGCAACTCTAGGAATATTGGAGGATCTGGGTTTATAGGATTCTGGGAATATGGGTAGATCCGAGAATCTTGGGTCGAGATCAAAAGGAGTTTTAAGGTTTCGAGAGTGAATAAATCTGAGGACTCCGGGTCTAGGTTTTCAACGAGATTAGGGTTTCGGGAAGATGACGCCAAACCTTGAAAGAAGAAGAGGACCAAGGTTCGAGGTGAACGAACAAACGTCAAAAGACTGAAACAGGAACGACCCGAACATGGGAAAAGAAAAGGAATTTATTTTATATTTATTTAATTACTGAAATGATCTTTGTCCCATTAAAATTAATTCTAGAGCTCCGAAAATTCCGAGAAAATTTCAGAGGGTTTATTATATCATAGGGAATTTACCAGAGGTAAAAACCACCATGAAACACAAAGAATTTATTATTATAAATACTCAAACACTTAAAATATTCCGACAAAACCCCAAGAATATAAAAGCATCCAAGCATTTATTTAAAATTTTTAACTTGGGATTTTTAATATTGGAAATTTTAAAATTTTATTCAAACCCTTTCTCAAACAAATTTTTCTGTGTATTCTTGTATTTCCGTTTACCCGAAATGATTTTTAATTTGGCCGATTTTTAGGGTGTGACAGTTATTTACCAAAGTTTTTATGTTGAACTATATAGATGGATAGAGTGGTCCGTGTGCATTTTGGTCCTTCTTTCTTGCGGCCTCTGGCCCCTCTTCCTTCGCAACGTTGTACCCTCTACCGCTTCCTCTCCCTCACGGCCTCACGCTCTTCTTTCTTCTTATGTTCTTTCTCCTTTCTTTTCTTCTGTTTTTCTTTAGCCCTGCATTCAACCTCATAGTGTCGTTCAAAACGCTCCCTTGCCTACCGCTGCGACATGCGAAGATACTCCATGTCGTCGGGATGGACTTCTGTATTTATCCACTTCACAAAGTTACATAGATGAGATGGTGACTTAGGTACCTTCACGAATGAGAACGTATTAGCAGCTACGGATAAAAGGATTAAACATCGGTAGAAAGGAATTTACTTTCACCGGCTTCTTCAACTTTTCTTTATTTCCTTAAGGCTTCGGCTTTTCCTGGAGGCTTCGGCTTTTCCTGGGAGTATGCGTAGTTACGGCACATCCAATATCTTTGGCAATACGTGAAATCTACCTCGCTAATCGCAAACAAGGGCGGTTAGGGCCGCCTTGGTGTGGTGGGGGATAAGTCGCAGACCTCAGCACCAATGGGCCTAGTGCCAAGCCCTGCCACATCCGCTCGCCAGCTCGGCCCACTCGCCACGGGGGCAGGGGGGTTAGGCCCAGGCTCGTTGGCGCTAACTTGTAGGAGCTCAACGCCCAGGTCGCTGGTACTGAGCTTCCGGTATATTTCCGCAATAAGTTTTTGTGGCGGTATATTTTCCAAATAAGTTTTCAAAAAGGGCTAATTTGTCAAAATACTACAAAAGTCACAGTGCCTCATGCTTGTCGTTTATTTACTAGGGATTCACAGTACGTCATTGCTATAAGCCTAATGATAAAGATAATGGATAACAAAGTTTACGCCTATCAGGATTTTTTTGAAACATAGGATTTTCAAAACACTTGGATAGAAAAATATAGGACTAAAATGTCTTGGTAACTCAAATTTGATGGATGGAAAAACACAGAAAACTACATGAATGACTGTTTGGATGGAGTGCAGAGAAAGCTGCATGAATGATCGTTTGGATGGAGCGCAGAAAAAACATAGGAATCAAGAGAAGGAGATAGACACATAGAAATTTTCTAAGAGGTTAGACCTCATGTTAGAAATCTTTCAAAATCCTATGGTTTGAGGCAATCCTAAAAAAATTCAGGGATTTGGAAAAACCATTCCTTTGTTCCAAATGACCACATAGAAATTCTTCCCATAGGAATTCAGTTCTTCAAAATTCCTATGTTCCAAAGGAACCATAATCAAAATGTACATAGCTAGAGAAAACACTGGTGGTACGATGGTGGAGTCGTAGGTCACCCACTAGGGTTCAAATATTGGTGCCAACGAATGTTACATACACATCAGGGCATTTTCCAATAGAATTATAGTGAGGTAAGGGATTTACCGTTGGTCTCCATTTCTTTGAGTGTCTGCTAATGGACACATTAGTGGGTGTGTGAGTGCGATATATGTGTGTGCGCCTTCTATGCAACTGTAAAAAATGCTGATAGCTACTATAGAAAGAGAGAAAAAACTATAATGTCATGGACATATTAAGATGCCTTGTGACTGCATGCTTCCTATGATCTAAATAACAACACAACATATGCCTTGCGAAACTGCGATAACATGCTCACTATAACCTACACATAACATGACATTTATTACGCACCCTCCAAAACACCTTCAATAAGGACTCAACGATCAGTACTAGTTTTATGAAGAGATGTCTCTCAGACAACATCTTCAACAACAAAGGAGACAAATAGACACCGATACAATATATCAAATCCAAATCACTTAGCAAGATTTTCACCCTGGAGAAAATCACTAGCAGAACGCCATGCTACCATCGCCAACAAAGAGAGAGTGGTAGCAACATTTGCACTCAACATTTGATGTCTCGTCAAAAGGACCATAAGCACCGTGCATGATCAGTCAAGATTGTCTGGTCGTTTTGAGCTATCGTTGACTAATGTTCCCAAATCCCGATCACAACAAAGGTTAATACCGTGCATGTAGCCACCTCCATATGATCGTCATTTCAACTTTGAATCCCAGCAGAAGAATAACCTTGCAATCGCCTGGCATTTGATCTAATATATCTTAAAACTAATGCAATTTTGTGAACCCTCACCAGTGTATTTTAACACTGTGCCTAACATAATTTGTAAAAACACATGTCACAAAAAGCACTGACACATGAACTGTAAATGGGTCTAGCCTAATCCATGCAAACAACCCGTGCTAGTTATTAGACCGGCCGGAGTGACAAATCACCGCCGTCTATTTGGAGCAGTAACAAATTGCCTGGAGACACCTAATGCTCTTGAAGGTGGAGTAGATTGTCGTCGATTTTCTGAAGCCCTACGCAAAACGCTACTACTACATACTTAAGGTGAGGTTGAAGTAAAGTTTCAGCGTATATAAAACAAGACAAGTCATTAATGTATAATTAATTAAGTTTTAATTATTATAAACTTAAAAAATAGATTTATTTAATTTTTAAACAACTTATATATAAAAAAATTTAAAAAAATATACCGTTTAACAAATCGGTAAACGTACTTAGAGCACAAAAAATTTTTCTCCCTAACCCCTCCTGCCAAACGGTACTAAGTCTCTAACTCTACCGTGTCCTGAGTACCGACCCTCCAAAAAACGCACTCACTTGGTACGGTGATGTCCGTGTGTGTCACTCGTAGTACAGCGCAGCCGACCTCCGACAACCGCAGCGGCTTGCCCCCCTGCAACCGCACGTCGCTCGCAGCGTCCAGCACGAGGCCGCCTTTTCCCACCCGGCGCCCGAAGCGGCTGCGCCCAAAAGCGCTCGCACGCCCCCGCCTCCCCTGAGACCCCCTTGCTCGGTTGCCCCCCTCCCAAAGTGGCCGGCGCCCGCCCCCGCGACGCGAGCTATAGCAGCAGCAGCAAACCAGCTAGCTTTAGCAGCAGCTAGCCTCCAAACCGCCCGCGCGCCCGTGATCTCTAGCCGCGAGCGCGACGTGGGTCCAACGCTCGTGTCACGCACGCGTTCACGCGGGCGGGCGTACGATGGCGTGCGCGTCAACGATAATTCTGCTGCGGACGGCGGCCGTGGCGGAGTACGTGCCCAGGTTGGCAACTTGGCAGCAGGCAGGCTTTCACGGTACAGTACTGGTGTGTCGCCCCGCAGGCAGGCAGCTTCCTGACCCAACCTTTTTGACGACGCTCCAAGGGACTCACTCGCCTGCGTCCCTGCTTGCCTTTTAGAGTAGCCTCGTCAGTGGCTTGACGTGACATGGGGACATATGATGGCTGCTCAATCTCGAGTACGAGTAACAATATGGATTCGCTACCTCCGCCTGTCTGAATATCTTCTTATAAATCGTCTCTCATTTGAAACGGAGAAAAGTTTCAAGAAATTGCACAGAAATTGAACTAATTGATGTGAAGTTTCTGTAAAATCTTGTGTTTTAGAGAAGCCTCTTAATCTATTTGAAAATATTAAAAATGGGGGAGATGAAGAGTGTGTTTTGTGCACATTTTCGAACGGAATGACGAAAATTCTAGCTATTTCTAGGCCGCTTTTTCAACACGCCGTCAAGGCTCATCATCAATAGGTGGAACGTCAAACAAGGCTCACGTGGCAGC
Source organism: Oryza meyeriana var. granulata (assembly GCA_003991445.1). Lineage (NCBI taxonomy): Eukaryota > Viridiplantae > Streptophyta > Magnoliopsida > Poales > Poaceae > Oryza > Oryza meyeriana. The sequence continues at coordinate 100,955 of RYFJ01000686.1, read as the reverse complement.
ATTCTTTCCGCGAGTAAGCTGGTAGGAATGTTCTCCCTGAGAATCATATCGTAACAGCCTAGCTAACAGGTGATCAGCACAAAGGTTTGCTTCCTGATCGTTTTGTGTGTTTAGTTTCCTAGCAGCTTCCTGCACGAAATGTGAGGCGTTATTGACCCACTAATCTAGCACGTCGTTGCCGTCTTGGCCTCTGAATCTCGGGTAAAAACTAGTGAGAGATACCAAAGGCATCTCAGAAAGGGGGAAGAGACAGATGGACAGTGGAGCAGGGGGACTAAACAAAAGGGGGTTAACCGCAGCAGCCTGCAAGTCCAACGGAACATGATGCACGGTGCCCTTTTTGTCTTGCCTGTGCTAGATATGGTTGAGGACAAAATGTCTTGATTTCAACACAATGGCAATGCTACGGGCACTCACAAGTAAGGGCATAGGCAGCCTCCACTTTGCAACTTTGAAGGAAGGGTTTATTTTTCTCCTCGTTCTATATATATTCTGAGTGTTCAGCATCTTGTTAGACATCTCTACCACGAGTCAATAGTATCTGTATAATCTTAGAGATTAACTAAAGCAAAAAAAAAAAAGACTTTCCCCGATGAGCTAGCCTCAAATGAAGCCAACGCTTAGATATAAATGGGCAAGACTGGACCTTTATTTGTGCAGTTATAGTCAATTGAAACTTTGAAGAAATTGTGAAGAGAACTTATAAAATAAGAAATCAAATTTCTCAATAAAATTATGTTTTAGGAAAATCACACAAACATGGTACACATACTACAACAAACTTAAATGATAAATCATCTAAAGTTGCACATGATTATTTGCAACTAGAATACTGCCTTAACTGATGATCTAATAAGCCAAATAAGTCATAGAAAAATGAATGAAATAACTAAAACTAATTTTTGGGTAAACTTTTAGAACTAAATTACTAATAGTTTAAAAGGCAAGACTGGAGAAAAAATAGCGATTGAAAAAAAGCATAAAATCAACTCTAAAATTAAATTTTAGTTATAAAATACTCCCTCCGTTTCAGATTATAAGTTGTTTTAACTTTGGTTAAAGTCAAACTCTTTTACGTTTGACTAAGTTTATAGAAAAATATAGTAACATTTTCAATACAAGGAAAATATGCTATAAAAATATATTCAGTTTTGAATTTAATAAAACTAATTTATTGTTGTAAATGTTAGTATATTTTTCTATAAATTTAGTCAAACTTAGATTGGTTTGACTTTAACTAAGGTCAAAATAACTTATAATCTGAAATGGAGAGAGTACAAATTTAGACTGTGACAACTACACAAGCAGATGATAGGTTTTGATAGAGAATTCATAATTTATCCATAAACCATACATGGTATACTACTCGTATTCATTAATAGGTTAAGCAAGCTATAACTTGTAGAAGTATTAGTACTAGTAGTGTAAAATATGAAGAGACTGATCTTCGTGTACCCATTGCATTACTCAGTCTCGAGCGCGCCATGCACCAAAATAGAAGCGACGCCTTCGAAGATGGCTCTATACTGCCTCTATATATTACACAGCCCGTGCCACCCTCATCATAGCTCACTCAGCCACGGTCTCCTCCTCCCGTTTGATCCACCCGTACGAAGCGCAGCACCAGCAGCAGGCAGCCGCCGGCAGGCGAGAAGGAAGAAGCAGCCATGGGGAACAGCCTGCGCTGCTGCCTCGCCTGCATGCTCCCCTGCGGCGCCCTCGACGTCGTCCGCGTCGTGCACCTCAGCGGCCACGTCGACGAGTTCACCTGCCCGCTCACCGCGGGCGACGTCCTCGCCGCGCACCCCAACCACGCGCTCACCGCGGCCTGGTCCGGCGGGGGCGGCGCCGGCGCGTCTAGGAAGATCCTCATCGTGTCCCCTGACTCCGAGCTCAAGCGCGGCCGCATCTACTTCCTCATCCCATCGGCGTGCTCTGCGCCGGCCGCCGAGAAGATGAGGAGCCGGCGGAAGATCCGTGCATCCGCCAAGAAGCGCCACGGCCACGGCAAGGTCGGCTCCGTCCCCGCGGCGAGCACCGTGGAGCAGGACAACTACCTGATGGAGCTGCTCTCTGAGAAGCGCGAGACGAGCCACCGGCGGCGGCGGAGCGGCGCCCGCGCCGGCGTGTGGCGGCCGCAGCTGGAGAGCATAGCGGAGGAGGCCTCAGACTAGTGCACCGTCTTGACCCATTTTTCTTCTTATCTGATCTTCATTTATTCTCCTTTCGATCTTCCGCTGTGAATATGAACGGTGGATGATGAGGACCCTCCAATTGTGGGGTCTCTCTCATGCGTTCGATCCCTGATGAAGTGTAGAAATCTTCAGGGTTCAAGCGCTCTGTGTGTGTCTCGAAAATCGTGGTAAAATTTGGAGGGAAGAAAAGATCGTAAGATCGATCCAAGCCGTACAAACAGAATTTTACATGGAGTTCGTTGGTTTGTATATTTGCAAGGTGCTGTTTGCACATTGTTCTGCTTGTTTGAGTGCTGGAATTTGTGAATCGATTGATGAATTCAACCAAATTGCAAATATTTCATTACCAATCCGGGTAAACAGTACAGTTGGCGTCGCACTGGCATGCATAATCCGATGAAGATTCTGCTCTGAGACGGTGTAGTGTTCACTGCACGAGATTAATTTGCCGGTCAAGTCATAGATACCACTAGAGGATGCAGTGCTCCAGGCGCGCGACGTGTCGACGACGGCAGCGCCGGATCCGAAATCAGCGACCACCTTGTCTCGCGGCTGCCCGACCGGGTTTGTGCCCGGCCAGTTGTCAATAATCGCCTGCTCAGTACTACTCCGGTCTTAACTTGCGCATGTGAACTCCTATCGTAGAGAGACTAGCGGGTTTGTCTTACAGTTTTAATAGAGGTTACTACTATTTGACGGTATCACGGTTATGGTGAAAAATCGTGGGATTTTAAAAGCTGAGAAAGTTACTGCACGTGATAACTACGATAACTGTAAGATAACCACGTGATATTATAAACCTTAAAGACTGGAGCTCAGCTCAACAAGGAACTACTGTTAAAAAATAGTGTAGTACTACAATTTTGGTAAACAAGAGGGTATCTATGACTTTTTTGAAACCTCTTTAGTTTTGGAAAAAAAACTTCTAATTAAAATTTAGAACAAAACGTTTGATAACATTAACAATCTTTTTGTCCATGACATAATCGTGATTATCATGGTGTCCATTGTCACGGTTTTTTTAACCCACATATGCAACATGTCCGTTCTACCACACTAGCGAGGATGGTCCGGACAAAAGTACAAAAAAAAAAAAAGAGGTTGGAATTGTCTAGTTTTCAGAAACTTGAAAATACTCATAAATTTCAATTACTTTAGAACGGCTTACTTCGCGCCAAGATTTATACAGCTACATTAACCTTTACCCCTCTTCCCTCTCCTCCTCCTCCTCCTCCTTGTGACCACGTCGTGAGTGGAAGCGTGAGATCCACCTCTCCCCGTGACAAGGAAACAATGAGATTGGAATATTGATTTGAGAGATGATTGAAGTTTGGTGTTTGAATCTGTGGAGTGCTAGGGCATTGTTGATCTGACTGGAAAGTCTAGTAAGTTATCCCCATGGTTTTTGAGTAATCTTTATCAATGAATAATATTTCGACCGCAGTATTCGTGTATACAGTGTATTTATATGTGTGGGGTATGGCTTATATACCGATGCAAACGAAGTTGTAGCGAGAACAAAGGAGACAAGTTTTTTTATATACAGATTCAGGCCTCGAGATGGGTAACGACCCTACGTCCTGTTCGACCAGAGACCAGTGTTCCACTATATCAATCTCACAAGTATAAAGTGCAGGGTGGAAACCCTAATCTAGTCTACTACTATATCCGTGTATAGCCGTGATGAGATGGTCGATAGCTAGGTGTTGTCAACTTCCTCGAATGTTGACTCGACAAGATTGGATGTGGCTTATATTATCTTGTCTCGGGTTGAGATATCTCTTTCTTCCCTCCTGAGAGACTTTGTATTTATATTTTCGGATGCTCCCTTGTCCAAGTAGAAAAGTATGGATACGATCGATCCTAACAGACTCGGTCGAACCCAAGCAGAACTCTGTCTTTCTTTCCTTATCTATACCTGTTCGTCATCAGCTCCGGACTTTATTCATCATATGTATTACGTTTGTTTCCGTACAGGACTTAGTATATGGTACTTCTGTTGAGGTAAGTGCATATTTGTGGGGTATTCCATATTTAGAATTGACAATCTTGATTTTAGATTTTGGTTTACATTTTATCGGTTTTATGCTGTAGTAAAATTTCAGGGAGCAATATATCTTGATCCATAAGTTTGATTTGGGTTAGTTTCATCTTGAAGTCTAATTTCATGTGTCCAAAAAAACAACCTGAATTAATTGAAAAACAAAAGGAGAACTCTATTTGCACTGCCAGCTAAAGGGTCAAAAGAAACACAGCTGTAACAGAGCTAGCTTCATATAAAGACATCACTCGGCAAAAAAGTATGCTACATTCCTAGGAAAGGAGTTTTATGGATTCAAACTGATAGCAATCATGAAATTGGTAGCCCGTAAACCGCAACTTGTAAATCTGAACTTCTACTTTGAGCACACCCAATCCTGTGCTCATATCAAAACAGGATGATGCATCAAAATGACTTACAATGCTCGTATGGAAGCACTCTTCTACTACAATTGGGAAACTGGAGCAGAGCCCGTCACCGTGCTCTGCACTCTTCAGGAAGTCTAATTTCATGTGTCCAAAAAACAAGTCAATTTGAGTTATGAATCTAGAGAAATTCACTCAGTCAGGCTATTTTATTGGCTGTTGACCTAGTCAAACCACCAGACATATGTGTTTTTGTTCTTTAAAGGTGGGGTGAGTTTTGATATTTCACGTTTTGAATTTTTAACTTCCTTTACCATTCGCGCCCACTACCCCTCTTGTAAGCTTGTTTATCATATTTCGATCATACGTACTCATATATTTCTATACTCTTCTTTTACAGTCCTACCCGAATTCACTTCTTGCCCCATCCCCTCTCCTCCCCATCCTTACCCACTCATTTGGAGCTTGAAGAATGCTACCACATATTGGTTTATTAAGTCACATACACCAATTAATTAATAAATCATGTCAGCTAGTTTTAATACTACTATCTCTGTTCCATAATATGTTATCTTTGTAGTTCAAAATCGGAGGTGGTACTATATATTTGTATGTGACAGCTGATAAGTAAGAGTGGCCAATTCACCTTCATTTGTACTTCAACAAATGCCAGCCAATTCATATATAGATAGCAAAGCCGTACAGTAAGCTGTTAAATCGAGCCCGACACGGACATATGAATAGAATATCCAAATTTCTGTTTACATTTGAATACAACAAATTTCTTCATTTGCAAAAACAAACCAGTTAAGCTGCTAAAAACTGACCTCAATGTATCTTATTTTCCCTACGACTACGCCCCTTGTGCACTGCGTTAAAACGAAGGCCACCCTGCTTTCTGCAGACATCTGCATGGCCCGGGCCTCCGAAACAAATGAACAAAGTCACGAACCTGACAGGAGCTAACTCATACAAATGTACACAACATCCATGGCCATTTCTTGCCATGCATGTCCATCAAATTCACGCCTCAGAACAGCAGCGGCTGCTCGAAGAACGACATGTCATCTTTTGGCTCGTCCTTGGCTCTCGACGCGTAGTACATCGCTTCGTTTGGCTGCTGCTGTTGGCTTGTGTAAGAATAAGACGCTCCCATCGCGTCGTCGAACCCGGACAGGGCGGCGAAGCCTCCTCCGTTCGCGGGCTGCGTCGTCGGCGCGCCGCCGAAAGCGCCCTGCACGGCGCCGTACCCGCCGGCCGGAAGGACGGGATAGCCGCCGGCGCCGCTCTGCAGGTAGCCCGAGGGCGGCGCCGCCGTGGGTATTATGCTCCCCTGTGGCGGCGTGGCGCGGTAGAGCGCGGCGGCGCTCCCGCGCGCCGCGGGCACGTCGTGGTTGTGCTTGCCCTCGTAGGTGGTGATCACCGCGCGCAGGTCGTTCGACGCGCGCTCCACGTGCTTCCGCACCGGGCACCCGGCCGTCGTGCACTTGTAGTAGCTCCTGCCGATAGGCACAGATGCATGTCAGCTCACATGTACGTGTCGAACACTTATGTGACAGATCAATACATTTACGTACGCAACGTACCTTGGGTTTGGGTTGCCCTTCACCACCTTCTGCCCGTACTTGCGCCACCGGTAGCCGTCGTCGAGGATGTCGATGTCGCTCATCGTCTGCACGACCACCCTCGGCTCACGCACCGTCCGGTTGCCGGCCACCAGCGAGACGCTCTCGCAGTCGCCGTTTTTTCTCCATCTCTTGGAATCAGGCTCATCGTCGTCGAGATCCTCGCCGCCGCCGACATTAGCAGCGACCTGCAGCGACGAGCTGACGCCATTGATCTCGTCTTCCCCGAACGACGCCGACGAGTTCTCGGGGGTCGCCACCGGCGTGCCGGAGAGCGCGTCTGCGGAGTACGCGTCGCTGACGCCTCCACCATGCAGCGCGTACGACGACGCGGCGCCGGAGCCGCCTCGACCGCGCCCGTTCTGCTGCGGCTTGGGGTGGCTGTGCGCGCCCTTGTAGACGATCTCGGTGACCTGGCCGTCCGGCGACTGCTCCACCTTCTTCTTGGTCGGGCAGCCGGGGAAGGTGCACTTGTAGTAGCTGCGCGGGTTCTCGCTCCCCTTCATCTGCTTCTGCCCGTACTTGCGCCAGTTGTAGCCGTCGTCCGACGACCGCCGGCTCTGCTGACGGAAGCCGGCGGCTGGCGCCACCACCTGGTTATAGCCGCCGTTTCCGTCCATGACACTCGTCGCCGCCGTGAACCCCGACGAGGTCCCCTCGAATGATTGCGTGGTGAAGTCCACCGGCCTCGTGGCAGCGTCCATGCTCGGTTCTTGGTAGCTCCATGGCTGCTGCTGCTCGCCGTCGTACGAGTTCCCTTCCTACAATATTGCAAACACAATAATACTAATGAGACATGCATCCTTTTTTTTTTTGCGTGGAAACATTAGACATGCATCATCACATCACATGCATACGTGTGTAATTGTTTTCCGGAGAGTTTTGACTAATCGATCAAGTTTAGAACTGTACTAGCAAGCATTCATTATGTGCTTAGGTTTTTCATCGATAAGTGAAAATGAGAGGTTGCTTTTGCAATCTAGCTTGAGTATCCCTTGTCACTAAAGAACATGTTGATTAAGATATCTGGCTAAAATAATGCTTTCAAGCATATATGTATGCTTTGCATTAAAGATTTGTGAAAAGTCAAAAGGCAACCTCCCAATCCACAAAAACCAATAGTGCATGGACGTCGTTGATCTGGATAAGCTTATCATACTTTTTCCCAGTAAAAAATAGTGACAAATCATTCACTGCCAAGTGGGCCACTAAGTCCAAGCCAGGCTACTGGCCCGGTGGCCCACATGTCAGATCTTATTAGTAAATATTCTTTCTTAACTCTGCACTATAATTTGGAAGTAGCGCCGATGTTCGTCTTACCAATGGAGCCATTAGCACGGACGCCTGCACGAAGGAGGTCGACGTCGTCTCTGTGGTTCCGGCCATCGTCGCCGGCGCCGTGGACGACGTCGGCTGGAACGTGAAGTCTGAGTACTGCCGCTGCTCGTCCTTGACGCCTCCTTGCACCTGGTTCTCCGGCGCTGTCGCTGTCGCCGTCGCCGTCGTCATCCAGCTGAAGGGCTGTGAGGGGAATGCGCCCGTCGTCGTCGGCGACGGGAATAACTGAAACAGACACAACGGAGCTCAACAATCAGCCACACAAACAGTAAAAGTTTCTGCACGCACGCACTTGACATGCCGGTGCAAGATGGCAAAGGCAACGAGATGCTTAGCTATGATGGTCGTGCTTACACTGGGCGTGAGGAGGATCGGCGAGTCGAGGAACCCAGAGGAGAGTCCGAAGTAGGATGACGGCGACGACGCCGCCGGCGGGAGAGAAGACGGCGTCATGGCCTTGAACGAGCTACCACTTAGCAGACTCGAGAAAGACGACCTGCTCGCCAACGAGAGCGCGGCGGGTCTCGAGTTCACCAGCTGGAGGCTCCCGGGCGCGGCGGTCATCGGAGACGAAGGTGAAGGAGACGATCGAGTAGTGCAGGATCGGTGGCTGCTCTCCAAGACGACGCCTCTGGTGATCATTATATAGACCTTGGAATATTTGACCGTTGACTGGTCAAAGCTCCGGGGAGGTTTGACTGGCGGGCTGCGACCCACATGCACAGTGGACGAGGCACCACCAATGCGAGAGCGTTGAGCGGCTGACGTGGACTCTAGTGGCCCCACTATAGGCCGGTGCGGGGGTATCGTGCTATTACAGGCAAAAATAAAAGACAGTGTGCTTATTTCACCCGATTAATTAAATCAATAATTTATTTTGGTGTTGAATTGGAGAGCTACCTTGTGGAGTAAACCTTGTCAAATATAGTTGTGAATATGATTAATTATTTGTATCGCTTTTTAGCTGCTTCAATTCTTACTCACTTTGTTAGAGTAACTCCAAAAGCCTCCTTAAATCTGACTCTCTAAATGCTCATATGGCTAGCTGACCAAAAAAATCTCTCTCCATATTATTTTTTTTATTCCAACAGACTTTCTATTTAGACTCTCCAACTTGATAATGGATCCCACACGTTAGCCTCCATTCCTCTTCTTCTTCCCTTTCTTCCTCCTTCTTCCCGGTTTGGCCAGGCGGCGTGGTGGGGCTTGGCGGCTAGCGGCCAGGGCACGGCCACAGGGGCCGGTGGCGGCGACTGCGGGCACACGGGCCGACGCCGGGGGCCACAGGGGGCACTACGCCCGGCGACGGTGGAGGCCGTTGGGGGCTCAGAGCCAGGCGGCGGCCGTGGGTGGCGAGGGACCCGGTGGCGGCGGCGGCCATGGGCAGCGCTGGACCCGGCAGAGCAAAGGCGTGTGGAAGCAGATCTCCGGCGTGTGAGCGAGATGGGTGTGAAGCTTAGAGGTTTCTAGCGATTTGTTTTTTGGCTGTGGGTCCCAGAGATGGCTAGGGGATTTGGCTGGCCACATTTAGCTAGCCAGGGATGACTTTTGGCTAGCCAAATGGGTAGGCAATGGAGATGGCAAGGCTTTTGGAGGGTTTTTTTTTTTTTTGCAAACTTGCCAATTTCTAGCTTAGCAAGCTAAATAGAGAGGTTTTTGGAGTTGCTCTTAGTACTCTAAAATGGGCTATGATATTTGAATTAGCTAACTGGTTCTACAGTTAAAATTCTGGTTTTTGGTCAGATTGTATTCCAGTGATAGTGGAAATCACAAGAGATTGTTCTATGTCGATTCCTTCTAGCTATTAATTAAGTGGAGCTAGTGGCTATAGCGATGATTGAATTGATTGACTGCTTCTTAGGTTAACAATTAGCTTCTTTCAAAGGATTACCAGTTTTTGAAAATATATATTCATAAAGAGATAGATAGTAGAAAAGAGAGCTCAATAAAAAATGTGACTCATATAGGCTTAAATCAGGGGCAAAATGGTAAATCTTTGAGTCACCTCTGTCTCGTAACTAAACAAGCAAGGAGGAAACTCGTGAAGGTTTCGCTCCGCTGTCCATCCAGTTCCCTTCCTTCTCTGTCTCTGGCATTCTTGCTGGCGGCAGGGGAAGGAGACCTGTTATTCGTTTCACTCAAGTAAGTTTTTGGTTTTGTTAAGGAATTAGATCTATTAGATGGTCTACGGTTTGTCTAGCGTCCATAGAGTTAGATTGGTTTAGCATCTTTTGCCTTTTCTTCTTCTTTGTTGGTGGCCTCTTCGTTCATGAGGTCCTCGACAAATATCTAGAAAGGATTGTTTGCTAGGTTGCCGATATTCTGGTCGGCGAGCCGGTTTTATGGTCTAGGTCATCAATTTGTTTGGTGACACCAGTTTGCTAATCTATTGAAATAAGGGATAACTCTATTTGACCCCTCTCAATTATTGAGTTTGTCTAAATTACACCTCTCAACTCCAATGCTGGCAATTGGGCACCTCTCAACTTCTAAAACCGTTCAATTTATCCCCTCAGACCAAACCAAGGCAGTTTTTGCCTACGTTGCACTGATGTGGCTTGTTTACTTGTATGTCTTATGGTGTTCCAAGATATGGAGCCATTTTTTATATTTTGGCAGATCTTTTGTCTTCTTGTAAGTCGTAATATAAGGGGCAAAGTGGCTTAAGTTTATAAGGTTGTGAAAATTTACAGGTTAAACTTGTACGGACATATTTCAGGTCTATCTGCAGAGAAGTTTATAAGGTTATGGGCAAATCACCATAGAAGTAGAGATGCATCTCCTTTTTTTTAAAAAAAACTAATGGATATGAATGGGGCCTCTACATCCTATATGGATGTACATGACCAAAGTTTCATCTCTTATTGAATATAATCTGCCCATGTCTCAAAAGAAAAGAGGGACAAAGTGTCTTAAGTTTATAAGGTTGTGAAAATTTGTAGGTTGAACTTGTACGGACATATTTCATGTATATCTGCAGAGTAGTGGAGACGTGAGATTTGTAACAAGCAACGTGCATGCATGTGATTGGTGTGCTGTACATGCATATGTGATCTGCAGCCGTGTGTGTACTCGTAAGACGTGAATGAAACAAATACTTTTGGATGCATAAGTCACTTGGTTACATGGAGAAATGGCGAATTTTTTTCTTTATGAGAGTACAAACAGACTGTGCTCTTGACTCGCACCCCTCCAGTGCCAAACATGAGCGTTCACTCTTAAGGCATTATAAAGCATGTATATATACTAGCACACTGTCTAGGTAAACTACTAGTGGAGCCATCAGTTTTACCTTCTTAAAAGGAACTCGATCTCAAAGAAAAAGACCTTTCTAAGATATTATAATTAAGAAAAATAATCCAAAATAAGGACCAAGAAAGGTCATGAAAGCCGGCCGGTCCCTCCTGTATGGGGAGCCACCCTTTATGAATCGGTCATTAACCTAGGATTTGAGGCTCTTGCCCTATACATAAGGACATGTTTTGGGGAAACCAGCGAGTGATCTTCTTGGGTGCGAGACCAAGATTTAAACCTTGGTCGATAGCTTCCCACCAGAAGGCATTTACCACCATGCTACAAGCACGTTCGCATTAGTTTTACCTTATAATTATTACTTTGTGGTTATCTCTCTTAACTATTCTAGATTTACACATACTTCCTCTGGTCATAAATATTTGATGTTTAGCACTAGATTCAGTTAAACTTTTTAAAACCTGACCATCGATTTTATATTAGAATAAATGTACAAAATTAATAAGTTTATGTCATTATGGTAGTTTGTCTGCATCACGGGATAGAGGTCCCCGATACTTGGCCAACCGGTCTAGGGTCCAAGGCGTAGCTTGCCGTCAATGGCCTATCAAGGCCGTGCACGGCCATGAAACTATGGGAAAGAACTTGGCCCAAAGCGCCTTGGGATCAGGCATCGCATCGATGCACTCCATCAGGGGCCATCCACGCAGGATTCTTGGGTGCCGACATGTGGCCGCGAGCCCGACCCATAGCACCAGCGAGAGAAAGGGGACATGCTCTTGCACGCCCTGTCATTCTACATTAATGAGGCATGCTCACAGTCGGTCAAGGGTACTAAATGCTGGCAATTTGGTGGTTCCCTTCTCTCCCTCCTGTTCGACCCGCTATGATAGAGGGAGGCGCAATCGTGGTAGTGGATGGCTCGAGGACAAGCAGCCTGGCACGGAAAGGCAGAATGACTAACGACAGGTGGCATGACGGCAAGCGACAGTCCCTGTAATGATGTGCGTGTACAATCCCATGTCAGGGTGTCCGTGGGGGGTTAGGTGTAGACAGTATATAAACCGGAGCTGATGCATTGAGGAAGAGGTTGGATTAACGCAAGAACACACATGCTGGGACTAGGCACATAAGTGTTCAAGAAAGCCAGGAACTTAGTTGAATCCAAGGGCCCCAAAATTGGAAGGGCCAAGTTCCATATTTCAGTAGAAAGTGAAGCAGTAGTAGGGTTGTTATCCTCTGGAAGACCCAAACCTGAGTAAATCGAGCGTGCGTATTGTGTGCTGCTGTTCGGATCGTACGAGTTCATAGCCTTGAACCCCCACCGCCGAACACCGAGTATCTCGCGCCGAATTATGCTGACACAGCGACATAGACATAGTTCTTTTCAAATAAATCTACGTGTACCATTTTCTTTGTTTTGGTTAAACGTTTGAGAAATTATTGACAATAAAAGTTTTTAAAGTTTAACAAAATTTTATCTAAACATCAAATATTTACAACTGAGTAAAATTCAAGGTTTACAGGGTAAGTTTTTAAAAGTTGTGGGGGTCAACTGACCTACAACTTGTACCTGAATCTGCCACTGAATTGAAGGCGCACCCATACGTGGCCTAATTAATGGCCTAATTAATGGTATCGGTAATGTTGTTTATTTCTAAACAAGGCGCTATAATTTATTACTAGATTTGATACAACTTATTACTATGAATTTGAACTAGATTATATCAAATCTAATACTGTTGCTATATTTTAGAACGGAAGGAGTACTTGCCAGCTACAGCAGCAAGCATTTCAACGGTGCATGACACTAGATCGGAGAAATAGTGCATGGCACGGACTATTCAGCGTGGACAAGTCATAGTCTCGTAATGCAAACGTTGTAGCGGTGTGAGAAATGATTTTCATGTAATATTTTTTGCACTATACAATCATCCGATTCTTTTCGTGTGATTTCATATGCGCATGAATGCTCGCCGTTTATGCCAGCTAGTATTAAGGAGCGGTCAGAAGTAGAACATTCTCAGAAATTGCCTCCCAAAGAGCTGCAGATAAATGTAATACGATGCACTCGTTTATTGCTTCACAAACATAAAAAGAATGACATGTGTCTTCATGTCAGAATTGTTGAACCAAGAACAGGTCCTCATGGAGGCATGGAGCCTTCATCTGCAAGCGCTGCTGCTAGCGATAATGCATGTTCTAAACAGAAGCTATGCCTTTCATTGACCTGGCAGGTCACAGAGATTTGTTAGTTTTTATCAACGTATCACATCAGATGATGGAACGGACTGACGGCGCTGAAGCTGTCAAATATACGTTCAGTATAAAAAATGATAAGTTTGGTGTTGAATCCTGAAGCAAAATGGCTATCGCGTAACATTTTAGTGATTGATGAATAAGTCAATAAGAAATACTGAGGTTAGTCAGGAGAGAACTGAATGGTCTATAGATGACAAGAGAATACTAACCATGAATTCCCCAACACAAAACTGGATAGTAAGACAACTCTCGCTAACCATTCAGTTCACCTCAAAAATAAATCTTACAGGACAGGACAGAACAGAACTGAAATGAATGGTCTATACATTTCATAAGCAAGGGCAGTTGCGCTGAAGCTGCAGATGAAAAGAAAAGGCGTATGGTAGCTTTCTTTACATCAAATATACAGAGTAGACTCATGATAACTAATGCTTCACTGCATTGCCCTCATGCTATGATTCAGGTTCACCGTCTCTGTGGAAAACAGATGGAGTAGGCGCCTTCATCATCCTGTCACCCATTGTTGGTGAACCCCCCAGAGGGCTAGGTCCAGGTGACCTGCGTGGAGCTGATGGACTATCCATAATGAAAATTGACGGACTAGCAGTGCTGCTCCCGTATGGTGAGCCTGGATTTGACCTAAAAAGAGGCAAACCATCTTCGCGCGGTAATGGGGACATTACACGCTGGCTTCTCGCAGATATCTGCTCTGTGTATGACCTATCTTCTGCAATATCATAATAATCAGCTGTTCTCACCTCCTGAGCAAGGGAGCAAGAACAGCAGCACAACCACTGGAAGCAATCTGTAGCTTCCGCATTGCGACAGCAGAAGTTGTTTGCAGGGAGGTTAAATCTCTTCCTCATCTGTATTCTCCAAAAGCCACCATACAGTAAGCCGAAAAAGCAAAGAGCAAGGCCAGTGAGCCCCAATGCTTCTCGAAGGTTTTCGTTGTTAATATTGACAGCTGCCAGGTTGAAGATGAAAAATGGAGCAAGGCAAAAGAGCAGAAATGTAGCAATATGGACATACATGTTACCAAATCCAAGCCTCTGCATATTCCATCCAAAAACACAGCAACTGCAGAAAATTGACAAGTAAGCAAGAGATATATTGTCCCAGAAATCCATTAGTCCACCAACCCACTCAGGCCTACTCTCCACAAAACGGCGCTCTTCACTTTGAATGAAAGAGTATCTCTTTTCAAGTGATGCCCGTGAAGTTGCTGGCCTGATGCCCTGAGTAGAGGTGAGTTCAGTTTGTGCTTCTTGATCAACTTCAGTCAGTTCTGTGTCATAATCCTTCCCGAGAGGACTGATAATATTATACAATCCGGCAAATGCTGCAGCCCCAATCGCAACTGAGATGGTCAGGCCAACACCAATAGGAGGTCGTTCAGATCTGCGGTATCCTAGGTTGAGACCGCATAAGGCATACTGAGCAAAGCAGTTCAAATTAAGAAGGACTACGACCACCATCATGTGCATCCATTCGTTGGGCTTGTATGTTCCATTTTTGCAATATGTTTTCCTAAGCATTAAAACGTCCTTTTGCTCCCATCGACACAAAAGCACAAAGTTATATATCCGCTTTGGGTGTTGATAAAGGCACATGAGTGTGAACAATGCATTCAAAATCTGGTTGTTTACTTCAAACCAGGTGTCTCTTTGTGATTTGCTAGGCAAAGCACGATTGAGCATTCCAGTCATGACAAGGAATAGTATTGCACCAGATACAGTTACGCAAGCAATCCAAACAAAAAGAGCCATATTGAGAGGCTCTTTTATCCAATCCTTGCACATTGCCCACAGATGGCCCCAATTAATTTTCCTGATAAACTGGAAGTGCTCTTGACTGTCATGGTTGTCGGAGTGGATGGAACGTGAGAACTCATCTCGCTCAAGCGCAAGTTGTCGAAATTTGAATGAAGGTGAAGGACCCAGCTTCTTAAACCTGGCACCACTGGAGAAACGATTACAGAAATTCAGAAACCTGTTCTGCTGTTTTCGTTGCCGTGAAACACCCTGAGTGGAAAGAGCATTGGCACCTGTGGCTCCAGCATCATTGTCCAATGTTCTCGATTCTACTTGTTCAACATCAGCTTTGAGATTTTCATTACCATTGGAAACCATCTTGTGAAGCCAGTCTCAGAGTATATGCAATCTAGACCTTTTTCCAACCTAGTTTCAGACTTAAAATGCAATGTTCCACAGGAAGGATTGGTGTACTATATGTTTGCAAGAATAAACATACATATTATTGCCCGCCGAAGTTCTGCACAAACAGCAAGTGAACTTGTAATGAAACAAAGGGCCCAGTATTGGTACCATTTTGGCAAAAAACTGGAATTAAATGCACAATTTACTTGCTGATGTGTATTGTTAGATTGGCTACATACAGATATTAACAAGCACATAGAGCAAAATTTATCATCCGTGCAAGTATTAGCTACTGTATTAGCTTCTTTCATATTAAAGATGATCCGATGTATTCTCGCCATACATCATGGAGTGCAATTACTAATGCATTAGCTTCTCCAAATACTACCGCTACCAAATAGTTGGGCATCGCAATTGGCGCCTGCAGATTGAAATACTGCCAATTTGGGCAACGCAAAGTTTGTATGTAACAACAAGCAGCAATAAAAGTATAAAACCCCATTCATACAAACACACAACCAAAGATTCCAACCTTCTCTATATCATCCGAAGAAACGAGGGGTGCTAAGCTATCGCGACCAACCAACAGCGCCCGCAACCAACCAACAGCGCACTCAATCAATCATTCAGAGAAGGCAAAGAAGCAAGAGCAGATCCAATAGCTATCCGTTAGAGAGAGGGGAAGAAACGGTTACTCACCACCTCCTGCAGACCAAGGCAGCCCCGGCGGTACGCACAAGGGAAAGGCCCGGATCCTTGCCTTCCTCCTCCCGCTCCCGCTCCGCTGCTGTTTCGGGTGGACCGATGGAGAGGGGAGAGATTGGGTGGAGGAAGAAGACAGCGGGGCGGCGTAACGAGGATTCTTCCGTTCAACGAGGCGAAGGGCGGAGTCAACATGGCTGTGCGGGAAAGTCAGATTCCTCTCGTCTCGTTTCCCCCGTTACGGGCCACGCTTTTCCGCCCCGTTCGCCCGCGGCGGCCGGCTGCTCTGATGAGTCAGCCACCGGACGAAGCTGTAACGGCGAACCGTGGACGGAGGAGCACGCGGAGAGAGCGGAAACAAACGGTGGTTTCCACGTGAGAAAAGCGCCGGGGGGCTTCTCCACCAAGTAGTTGAACGGCGCGTGTCCCGCGTTGCGTGACCGCTTGCTCTCGCTCGTCCGCCAGTGACGCCCGGAATTTTTTACGCCCTTTTGTCGTTAACATTTTTTTCAACTTCTGCGTGTTGATACCACCGTTTAACAGGGTCGTCTAGATGGAAAGGAGGGGGATTCTAGACGACGAAATGGTGCCGATGGTGAGACAGATGTTTCCCGGAATGGCGATTTGAAGGTATAATAATCATTAGGGCGGCGGTTGATGACACTCTGAATTATGTAGTAATCCTTGGTCCTAAAAAATCGTTATTTTAGATAAAAATTTATTCTATGAAGAGTATGCTTTTAGAGTAGAATCTGTCAGATATTTTTAATACAACTATATTGTTTTAACCATTCAATCAACAATACTCTCTTCTTTTTATTTTCTCTCCATATTAATTAAAGATATACTAGTCTTTTAATCTAATATTTAATCTCTTTCTAACCTAACAAAGAAAATACCGTAGGACGTGTAAAATCGGATAGCGTAAAGAAAAATGATGGGTACAGTAGATACAATGATGGGTACAATGGTGTGTGGTACATGTTGGGTAGTTAAGTTTTAGCCGGTTGCAAATTATTAGGTCTTTTTGTATTGAATGCCCAAGTTTTTCTACAATTTCGTTTGTAAATTTTCGCTACCACCAGGAAGCTTGACAATAATTATTGTATACGAACCCCTTTTAGCAATTAAGCTCAAGTCATTTTGTAAAGTTTCATGCTTTAGTCGATTGTGAGCATGCAAAAAACTTTTAATATTTTTTGCTGCTTTCTAGTAATTACCTTCCAGAATTACCGACTAAAATTATAGGAAGGTGCTGTCCAACGCTTAGTGCTAAGCAAAGCGCTTAGCATAACTTTTTTATAATAAAATAATAAATAAATAGTGAAATAAAAAATTTAAAATAGGAGTTGAAATTTTTAAAATTTGAATTGAATGTTTCAAATTTGAGTTGAAAAGTTTCAAAATTTGGGTACAATTTTTTCAAAAAATAAGTTAAAAGTTTTAAATTTGAGTTGCAAGTTTCAAAATTTTAGTAGAAGTCTACTTGATTTTTTAAAAAATTTTAAATGAGACTTTCAGTTGAAAAATTCTATTAAAAATTACTCGAATTTGAAAAGTATTAAAAAACGGCTACGAAAATTCAAAATCTATCCAAAAATAACTCCCCGTGGGCAGCGGGCTGCCTGGCAGAGTTGAGGCACCCTACAGGCAGGCCCATGCATAATGCATTTCGGAAAATTTTTTATTTTTATATTTATTTATTAAAAGATTTGCAAAAGTAGATTTTTGTTTGAAAAAATTGCAAAAATAGACTCCCACCGCCCTCTGAGAGGGCGATTTTTAAAATCGCCCTTCCAGAGGGCGATTTGATGACGTGGCTGACGGCCGTCGGACAGGCGGCCCCCCGGCCTCCCAAAAACCGCCCTCTCAGAGGGCGGCAAGGGGTCGCCTGCAAAATGCGCCCAAAAACCGCCCTTTGCGAGGGCGGTTTTTGGGCGCCCGGGGGGCCGCCTGCAAAATCCCAAAAACCGCCCATTTCCAGGGCGGTTTTTTGTAGGCGGCCCCCTTGCCGCCCTCTGGGAGGGCGGTTTTTAGCCCCCCAGGTATAAAACCCCCTCCTAGACTCAAAAAATGTCATAAAATTCACTCAAATTAGAAAAAAAAACAGGAGAGAGCTGAGAGCGAGGCTGAACGAAAGCAGTGAAGCTCTGCCCGTTTGCTGATTTGCCTACAGGTAAAATCCATTGTTTCTTTGCAATTTCTATTTGTATGTAAGAATTGATGTAGTAATGTACTAGTTACGTGTATAGTACTATCTGTAGGTTTTTAGTTAATCTGTTAGATGACTTACTTTTTGTACAGATGGTACTTATAAAATCTGGAATACACGGTTTTAGATGTTAGGAGGATGTTGGTACCTAGTTTAACTGTATTTTTCATCAACAGATATGTTAAATAAGGTGATATTTCAGTTATTTCACGAGCAAGGGAATGTGAGATATGGTCCAGACGGTGTAGATCTGTCGGAGTTTAGTTCAACGGCTAAGAGTATTGATAGGCCAGCTGAGAGAAGTTTTGGGTCAGTATACAACTGGCTGATGCAAGGGTTTCGACTGGACCCCCAGCTCAGCGCAATAACCTTGTATGTAGTAGTCAGTCGTGCAGTTCAAGGTTTTTTTTGGGAACTGATGCCGGTGGATTGCACTGCCACTTAGAGATGGTATGTGGAGAATGCATTCCAACGTGGCTGGCCACTGGGCATACTTGTGTCCATATATGAGAAAGATAACACCGCTGGTGCAATGCCCATACAAGATGATGAGGGTCCAAGTACGGCGGGAGGTGATAGCGAAACAATGGAAGAAAATGAAGGAGGGAATGAAGAAGATAGACAGGCAACAGGTGTGGCAGATGAGGGAGAACAAATCGACACGATCGTCCAACAAATGGATAGGGAAGATTCTGAAAATGAGCATACATGGCATGATGATTCGTCTGATGAGGACAACGTGATGCCTGCAGAATGGAGCAACGAGGACTTCTCTGCGCTTGCTATCTCCGAGCGGCATCATGTGCCATAGGAGTACAAACAGAATGAGGTCATTCAGGGGGCTAAGTACGCATATGTAGAAGATTTAAAGGAGACAGTCAAACAATGGGCAGTGTCACTTCAGAGGGAGTTCTCGGTCGTGAAGTCAAACAAATTAGTGTATGAAGTGAAGTGCATGAAGGATGGGTGTCCATGGCGGGTACACGCATTCAAGGGTAAATGGAAAGATTATTGGCAAGTTTCAATCGTGACCGAGCATTCAAGTTACTTACCAGGTGTTGAAAAATATCATAGAAACATGACCTCTGCATTTGTTGCAACAGAGATGTACTCCCATATTGTCAACAATCTAAGATACGAACCAAGGTCAATTGTTAGGCATATTGAAGAGAAATTCAAATATACAATTAGCTATGATAAGGTTTGGAGGGCAAAACAGAAGGTTGTAGAGATGAGGTTTGGCACATTTGAAGCATCTTATGATAATTTGCCTCGTCTGTTAGGCTATATTCTTCAGAGAAATCCGGAGACGTACTACGACTTGAAAGCCTTTCCATCAATTGACCATGGTAATAAAAGTGTGTTACAACGAGTATTCTTTGCACTAGGTGCTTGCATTCAGGCATTTATCCATTGTCGTCCTATCCTCTGCATCGATGGGACATTTCTGACTGGAAAATATAGAGGACAGATATTAACAGCAATTGGAGTTGATGAAAACAACCAAGTTCTACCGGTGGCTCTTGCTTTTGTTGAGAGTGAGAACACTGATAGCTGGTATTGGTTCCTAGAAAGGGTGAAGACAGCAGTTGTACGGATGAGACCAGACGTATGCCTCATACATGACCGTCACGCCGGCTTGCTGCGTGCAATTGAGGAATTGAGATATGGATGTGTTGAGAAGGGATACCCACCAAGGTGGTCTGATGTCCAAAGCAGATGGTGCATGCGTCATATGGGTGATAATTTCTACAGACAGTTAAGAAATAAGCACCTTATGGATCTTTTCAAGAGGCTTTGCGCCCAGAATCAAGAGAAGAAGTTCAAGGAGCTTTGGAGGAGGTTGGATGAGCTGACCTCTAAACAAACAGATGAGCAGTCCAGAAGAGCTACCATTGGAGGGGACGAGGCTCCGGAAGCTCTTGGAGCTCTATCAAGCGATGGACCTCGTATGAGAAGAAGGCATGCATCCTCAATTAGAAAATTTTCAGAGTGGATTGAGAATGAGCCAAAGGAGAAATGGGCATTGTTGTATGACAAGGATGGTTCTCGATTTGGCATAATGACCACAAATTTGGCAGAGGTCTATAACTGGGTGAGGTGTGGTGTTCGAGGGCTTCCACTTGTTGGAATAGTTGAATTTATCTTGCATGGGACATGCAAGTATTTTAGAGATCGGTTCAGAGCAGCTGGCCCCTCAATGACGGATAATAATCTTTTCTTTGGAACACTGCTCACTAAGTACCTGCAAGATAAAAGTAATAAGGCCCGAAGACATCGTGCTCTACCTCAAGGCACACAAGAACACATATTTGAAATATTGTGTGTCGACAAGGGCATGTGCGGAATCTACCGCGAAAGAGTTGTGCAGGAGTGTGTGCTCAAAGAAGACGGGACCTGCAAGTGCTCGTGCCGAAAACCTACTCTGCTCCACAAGCCATGTTCCCATGTGATTGCCGCGAGCGGTGAGTGTGGAATCGAAGCACGTTATTTTGTCTCACCTTATTTCAGAAAAGAAACAATCAATAATACCTGGAGTGGAGAGATATACAGTTTTGGTATAGCGGGGACATTTACTACGGAGAATCCTCAAGCTATCTATATTCCTGACCCAACAAAATTGAGGGATAAAGCAGGTCGCCGCAAGACAAGACGCATCCGTAATGACATGGATGAGTTAGAAGCCGGTGGAAGACTTAAACGTTGTTCAAAGTATGACCAAACAGGTCATACATATAAGAAATGTCCAAAGGATGCAGCCGGTCCAAGTGCGGCGGAAGCTGGACCGTCGGGTTCAGCCGCTGATGGTAGTCGTCCTACGGGTGAAGGCACAACTTCAAGACGACCCCGTCTTAGACGTTTTCGAACAATTGGTGGTGCTGGGGTGTAGTGTAAGTCTATACTTGATCTTTGTTGTAGAATGACATGTATCGTACTGTTGTTTTTTATTGTCATGTAACAATGCTATAAACATTAAAACTAATTTACGCTAACTCTCTATTTGTATGCAGGTATGGCGTACCCTACACCAGAGCTGCTCGACTGGGGTCTCGACCAGTCCCACCGGTCTTACCTGTCAGCCGTCGAGGGTGGCCAGCTAGGCACCTTTCGTCCACGGCCTTCACGTCAGCTCCTGCGGATAGACCCCCGGTTCCGTCAGAGGTAAGAACTGTACGAATATTCATTCACATCATTTGTGCATATCTATGTTTTCCCCGATATTGAATACAGTGCTATATTTGGCAGGTTGTGTGAGGTTGGACTTCTTCCGCTGTGCAGGCTAGTTGAGCCCGCACCGGACGAGAGAGACCCCACCAGGCGATGGGACGCTGACCGGTCACTTCTGGCAGCGCTGGTGGATCGCTGGAGACCGGAGACCCACATGTTCCACCTACCGTGTGGCGAGATGACTCCCACACTCCAGGACGTGTCCTACCTGCTGGGACTTCCCCTCGCAGGGGACGCAGTCGGTCCGGTTGACGGGGGGCACGGTTGGGCGCAGGACATATCTGCTCGGTTCGAGGCCGTGCACTGTCGACCTGGCCTTGGTATGCTGGGTTCGCTACCGCCTTACACCATGAGTGGCCCCTCGCAGGCGTGGTTGCTACAGTTTACCGTAAGTCGTGGATTCATTTGATTCACAATCATCCGACCTATAAAGGAACAGTGATGCTGACTATGATCTTCCTTTACAGCCTGACAAGCTAGACAACGACGCCGACGAATACTCGGTGCGGCGGAGCATGGAGGCCTACCTGTTGTGGCTGTTTGGGTGGGTGATGTTCACCAACACTCACGGGCACGCGGTGGACAAGGGACTGATCCACTACGCTCGTGCGATCACCGACAGCGAGGACGGCTGCGTACCGCAGTGGAGCTGGGGATCTGCTGTGTTAGCGGCGACGTACCGTGCTCTTTGTGACGCGTGCACAAAGACCGATCCAGGTGTGATTCTCGCCGGTTGCCCTCTTCTTCTGCAGCTATGGGCGGCCGAGCGTTTCGCGATAGGCCGTCCTCTCATTGAGCTCTCTTCCTACGAGGGCGGCCCTGGAGGCTTGTACGGGCAGTGGCCCGAGGACCGCCCGACTATGGGGACGGTATGGTGTCGTCGTGAGGTACGTAATGTGAAATTCTATGTTTACCACTTATGCGCAAACACTGACGTGTAATCTTTTCTTATTTTGCAGCGTCGTTACGCCCACAACCAGGTTAGGAGGGCCTACTCCGAGTTCGTTATGGAGTTCGACCGCCTGCTGCCCAGCGACGTCGTCTGGGAGCCCTATAGTCCGCAGGCCATCGCGGCCCGTGCACCGCTCGGACTCTGTACTCTTTGCACGCGCGACCAGGCGTACTGGTTGACGAAAGTGCCGTTGGTGTTCGACATCTTCGTCGAGCCCCACTGTCCGCAACGCGTGATGCAACAGTTCGGCCTACGTCAGATCTTTCCTATGCCCATAGAGGTCGTTGTGCCGCGCGATGTGCACCGGTAAGTACAACTGCGATCTTTGTTTAGTAGTACCACTCTTTAATGTACTCTAATGCACTCTCTGCAAATAGGTATAATCGTAGGGGACAGGCAGCCGGCGCTCAGTGGTATCCCCGACTGCAGCAGTACGTGGAGGACTGGTTGTTGTCGACGGAGGATGTCATCGAGGAGATACGTGCACACACTGAGGAGCATTACCTAGCATACCTCAGGTGGTACCAGCCCCGGACCCACATACGCGTAACGTTCACCCCAGGTGATCCACAGCCACACGTCGCTGCTACGACGGACACGTATCCTACACACCGTGACCAGGACTACTTTCGCGCGGTAAGTCACATTATCTTTGCACTTTGCCATTCCCTTTGTATGTAGCCACGGTTCTGACACATAATCAAGTCACATTTAAAATAGGCCGACGCAGCGCGACAGATTCAGGGTGATGTAAACGCGGCGTTCGGACGGTTGGACACTGGGATCGTGCTGACTGCGGACGAGCAGAGGACGACCTTCGGGAGGATTCGTCAGGCGTTGCACACAGTGCTTCGTGCGCTCACTTGTCGTGCGGCTGACGCGGTACCTCCCGTCTATATACAGCAGCAGCAGCCACGGCCAGCAAGAACAGGAGGAGGAGCAGGAGTGCGCCCGCAGGGTTCCAGTCAGCCATCTGACCCCTCCAGAGGTAAATTGTACTAACCTTCTGTTCATAACATGTTTCCTTGTACGACATGCACCGTTATACATCAATATGCTTCCCTGCAGGTTTCGCTACACCGTACCTACATCCCTCTGGAGCTAGCACGTTGACGCATGGAGTATACCACACACGACCACACGCGCAGCTGGGCATGATAAGTGCCCCCGGTGCCACCACAGGAGGTCTTTCAGGTTATATCAAAGTTTACTTTTGTCTTGCAAAATTTTGATTTGCAATAATCAATAATTTGGTGTACATTGTTCCACTCTACAGCGCCAGCGATGTTTGCTGGCGCTAGCTCCTCCACGCAGGGCGCACGCGGCAGCGGTTGGGCACCGGGTCCTTTTGAGGGAGACGACTTGGAGGACGAGGGTGAGGAGATACAGGAGATACTAGCTGCCTCGCAGCTTGAAGGAGCTCCTCCACCACAAACACAGGACCCACCGGTTGCCACACCCATGCAGACGACCTGCGCTGGCCATGCCGTACCACCAGACCAGTTCACGTACTCCCAGGGGCAGGTGCGAGCGCAGGGTAGGAAGTCGAAGAGAGCTAGAGGTTACGGTCAGGGCCCGTAGTACTTTGTGTCTGTAATAGTTTGCCTGTTGTGTATCATGTTTTATTAATTCTACGTTTCCTGAAGAAACCACTTTACTTCGTTTACCCTCATCGATCAAATGACATATTCCTCACGATCTACGTTTCTGATGAACCTGATCAAAAACATGAAATTTCGAGTGTCAACTTCACGACGAAAGTACATTCCGAGCGGTGACAACCGAACACACGTTAACTACCATACAAACCTACTGATATCCAACTAGCGATGCAACTACTGTGTGAGGACGACGCGGCGATGGTGCGCGTCCAGGGAGTAGTGACGGCAGCCGGTACTCATCGGTCTCCTCCCAGTCCATCCTCCCTCTCCCTCTTTCTCTCTCTCTCCAGATATATGCCTGTCCGGACGGTCCGGACTATATTAATGCTAAATACCGCCCTCTAGGAGGGTGGCAAGGCTAAAAACCGCCCTCCCAGAGGGCGGCAAGGGGGCCGCCTGTAAAATGGCCGGCTCCCGGGCGCATTTTGCAGGCGGCCCCCTTGCCGCCCTCTGAGAGGGCGGTTTTTGGGAGGCCGGGGGGCCGCCTGCAAAATGGCTGACGGCCGTCGGCCCCGGCCGACGGCTGTCAGCCGGGGGCTGACAGCCGTCAGCCACGTCATCAAATCGCCCTCTGGAAGGACGATTTTTAAAAATCGCCCTCCCAGAGGGCGGTGGGAGTCTATTTTTGTAATTTTTTCAAACAAAAATCTACTTTTGCAAATCTTTTAATAAATAAATATAAAAATAAAAAATTTTCTGCATTTCGCGTACGTAGGGCATCTGAGCCCATGCGAGCATTGCACGGCCCAAAAACTCAGCCACGTTAGGTCGTAACTCGTTAGCAGCGACCCTGTTTGGGCCGAAATAAAATGGGCCGTCCCGTACACCGTAATCCCGTTCTGTCCGAACTAAATGGGCTGCATGTTCGCCGTGATCTCGTTCCGGACTTCCGGCCCAACTAACGCGGACTACACGTTTGCGTCCCAGCCTAAAAATCCTAATTAAGGCAAAGAACAAAGGAGTTTTTTTTTGACTCAAGAACAAAGGAGTTTTGGTCCTGAACATATATATATATATATATATATATATATATATATATATATATATATATATATATATATATATATATATATATATATATATATATATATATATATATATAATTTACTTGGTTCACCATGGTACCCGGCCCTCAAGATTCAAATCGGGTATATACCTAATTTAAATAAGTATGAAAATTTTAAAAATTTTTTGGGTATGAATATTAACTTGTTTATTAGCTAGTTCAAACAAGTTTAAACTGAATTTGAATTTATGCATATCTTTTTTCTTAAATTTTCATTCTAGGTATGTGTCATCCAAACATATAATTAATTAGGTATGTAATATGAGATGGTGAAATAACTTTAAATTTAAGATGTTTTGTTGTAAGGTATGGACATTAGTCAAACTATTACACCTAGGTATATACCTAGAAGTTAAAAAATCTAAAAAATTTAAACAAAATTGGTGTATTTCAAACCCTAAGGCCCGGGCACCATGAGGCCTATATATATATAAATGTATATATATATATGTATATGTATGTGTGTGTATATATATATATATATGCATATGTATTTGTATATGTATGTATGTATATATATACATATATATACACGTATACATATACATATACTCCTTATATGTTTATATGTTTTTAAGAAAACTTAGAAGTCATCTATATAGACTAATACAAATTCTTGATTTTTGTGAAATATGTTTTGCATTTTTCTTTGAAATAAGGCAGGGGCATTTTTTAATCCTAGTGGCATAACAAGCTATTCATAATGTCCCTGGGGACATGTAAATTCTGACCCTTTCTTTTATTATTTTAACTAATCTAATGTCTTCAGAATTAAAGTATCTTTGACATTTTTTCTTAATTTCACACACAAAGGTCTTGCTAATTTTGCTAAATTGTCTATGTGATTTCTAGCATAATTTATTATCTCTAAGAATTGTTGTAACTCTTTTTTTCATTCATGACATCAGAGAATTGTAAGATTTTCTTAGCAATATGCTCTTGTAAATGTATTTTTCCCTCTCCTATCTCATGACCAAGGAAATTGATTTTTTACTTGCAAATTTTTATCTTTTTCTTGGATATAATTAATCCATTTTGTAAACCATATAATCATAGACGAAGTGCAAGAATGTATCCTGTACAATTTTTGGTACCAATATAACAATAAAAGAGAAAAAAAGGACTATATGCTATCAATATTAAATAGTCTTGATGAATATTTCCATCTGCTAAATGAATTAATGCCATATACAGAATACCATGAAATAATACAACAAAAACCCATATATGTGGTATTTGACGGAAAGCTCCCAGGAGTCTATATATCTTTTGAAGAAATAATAGCCCAAAAAATAGATGCAAAGTTAATGGGAGGTATATTGTAACAGCCCTAAAAATGACTAAATTTTAAAACCGTTTTTATTTCTATGTATTTTCAAAAATCTACGTGTTAACACCAAAATTTGGTACGGTTCGTTATCATGTTCGGTTAAGGAAAGAGGCTATATCAGCTGATGGAAGCTAATACAGAAGAGCCCGAATTTGGAAAGGAATTGTGAAGATCACAGCATGGCAGTTAACTATTTTATCTATAAATTAGATAGCTTTAATAATTTTTAGGAAAACCTGATCTCGTGTCCGATCAGGGCTTGTTAATTTTCCTTTTATAGTTAGGAAACTCCTGTTTCGTACCGATCAGGACTGTATCAACTCGGGGTATAAATACGTATGCCCAGGGATCATGTAAACTATCTCTCAGATCAATACAATTTCGGTGCATCGCCACCCTTTTTGACGGGTTCTTGCTTCTCGAGCCGGGCTGCATCGATTAGTTCCGAACTCCTACGAGAGGGTAAGTCTCATTTCCCCGACTACCTTATCGGCTAGGACTTCCTCGGTTATGTCTGATATTCTAGCTGATTTACGGTAGTCGGCTTACCACGATATATCTGTTCTGTTTACGGCTGCATCAGTTAAGTTTGATCTCTTAGCCTGAGTAGATATATCACATCACGCTTACATAGATTTATCAGCATACTGGGTGTAATTTATCATCAGTTTATGCTGCATCGGTTAGGTCCGACTTACTAAACTGCCAATGATAAGTTGTTCCTGCTAGGTTGATAAATTTTCATGCAAGTGTCTTATCGGAGTGTCTAGCCGATAAGTTATGTTTTTATTAAATAAAGCCGACTACATTGTCTTGATTATTATTGATTATCTACACTATCATCGGTTTTCCAGCCGATGTACACGTTCTATTGGTAGTCGGGTAGTCGGCTGATTTATTTATTTATATTATCATCGGTTTTTTTAGCCGATGTACAAGTGTTATCGGCAATCGGCTGGTTTATTATCTGCTTATACCATCATCGGCTTTCTAGCCGATATACAAGTGCTATCGGCAATCGGCTGGAAGGAGTCTGTATCGGCCGATTGGTTCATTGATCTAATATTTCTGTCTCCTTGTCAATTGCGGGTCAAATTGACTGGCACGCCCATGAACCTCAACTGTTTAGGACCTGCACTGGAGCTAAGCAGATCTCCCAAGCCTTTGCATGTCTAGTGCACTAAACCAGATCCTTAGCTCGTTCTAGATGCTGCTGGTGATTTTCGGTGTCAACACATTTTTGGCACGCCCGGTGGGACACAGAACTTCGACATGGCTGGAAAGGAGGTCAGCACAAACAACGTGATCCCAGTCACAATGGAAGACTTGACCGAAGAACAAAGACAACAAGTGGAGCAGAACATTGCTGAATTTTAGAAGCTTTGTCTAGAATCCTTCGGTATGACAGATCAAGGGCCGATTCAGAAGTCACAATTACCAAAACTTGTTCTGGTTGGCGAATCGAGCCATACATCGCCTGCAAGTTCACAGAAGCCACTTCAAGAGATGATTAATGAAGCAGTTCACCATGTATTGATCAATCAATCTGGGATATTGGTGAACACATTACAGAGCTTGATCATGAAGGCGGTGGAGCCGATTCAACTGGCTGGGGGGCAACAAGATGGAATTCCTCAAGGATATCATCAAACTGCATACTATGAGGGGCATCGACAGAGTCATCCGGAGCTGTCCCTGAGTACAATTATCAGAGAGAATATCAGAGGCAGAATCGGCTACCAACTCCACCTCTGCATTATCACGTCGAAGATCCAAGGGAAGAAGATTGGACAGCAAGAATCACAGAGGTGGTGAGAGAACAATTCGGCCTAAAACCAAAGGAGGAAACATTTATGTATTGGCATCCATATCCGGATTGGTTTGATATAGTTCCATTGTCGCGCCGATACAGAGTACCAGACTTCTCCAAATTCTCAGGGCAAGATGATGTATCTACAGTGGAGCATGTCAGCCGATTTTTGGCTCAGGGTGGGGAGGCATCGGCTGAAGAAGCTTTGAGAGTTAGATTTTTCCCGCTATCATTGTCCGGATCGGCCTTCACATGGTTTTCTTCGTTACCACCAAATTCAGTTTGGGGTTGGGCCGATTTGGAAAAGCAATTCCACAAATATTTCTTTACTGGGATTCAGGAGATGAGTTTAACAGATTTAACATCGGTAATACAGAAGCCGGATGAATCAGTCACAGAATATATCCAGCGGTTTCGTGATGTTAGAAGCCGATGTTATAGTTTAAGTCTAGATGATGCACAGCTGGCCGAGTTAGTATTCCAAGGTTTGTTGGCTCCGATCAGAGAGAGATTTTCATCACAAGACTTTGAGAGCCTAGCACACCTAGCACAGAAGGTATCGGCTCATAAAAGCCGATTTCAAGAGGCCATGGAGGAATTGCTGAAGCCCAAACAGAAGAATTTCGAAGTTCGATAACAAACTCCGAAATTGGGGGGCATGTGTTAACACCAAAATTTGGTACGGTTCGTTATCATGTTCGGTTAAGGAAAGAGGCTATATCAGCCGATGGAAGCTAATCCAGAAGAGTCCGAATTTGGAAAGGAATTGTAAAGACCACAGCATGGCAGTTAACTATTTTATTTATAAATTAGGTAGCTTTAATAATTTTTAGGAAAACCTGATCTCGTGTCCGATCAGGGCTTGTTAATTTTCCTTTTATAGTTAGGAAATTCCTGTTTCGTATCCGATCAGGACTGTATCAACTCGGGGTATAAATACGTATGCCCGGGGACCATGTAAACTATCTCTCAGATCAATACAATTTCGGCGCATCGCCACCCTTTTTGATGGGTTCTTGCTTCTCGAGCCGGGCTACATCGGTTAGGTCCAAACTCCTGCGAGAGGGTAAGTCTCATTACCCCGACTACCTTATCGGCTAGGACTTCCTCGGTTAGGTCTGATATTCTAGCTGATCTACGGTAGTCGGCTTACCACGATATATCTATTCTGTCTACGGCTGCATCAGTTAAGTTTGATCTCTTAGCCTGAGTAGATATATCACATCACACTTGCATAGATTTATCAGCTTACTAGGTGTAATTTATCATCAGTTTGTGCTGCATCGGTTAGGTCCGACCTACTAAACTGCCAATGATAAGTTGTTCCTGCTAGGTTGATAGATTTTCATGCAAGTGTCTTATCAGAGTGTCTAGCCGATAAGTTATCTTTTTATTAAATAAAGTTGACTACATTGTCTTGATTATTATTGATTATCTACATTATCATCGGTTTTCTAGTCGATGTACATGTTCTATTGGTAGTCGGGTAGTCGGCTGATTTATTTATTTATATTATCATTGGTTTTTCTAGCCGATGTACAAGTGTTATCGGCAATCGGCTGGTTTATTATCTGCTTATACCATCATTGGCTTTCTAGCCGATATACAAGTGCTATCGGCAATCGGCTGGAAGGAGTCTGTATCAGCTGATTGGTTCATTGATCTAATATTTCTGTCTCCTTGTCAATTGCGGGATCAAATTGACTGGCACGCCCACGAACCTCAACTGTTTAGGACCTGCACTGGAGCTAAGTAGATCTCCCAGGCCTTCACGTGTCTAGTGCACCGAGCCAGATCCTCAGCTCGTTCTCGACGCTGCTGGTGATTTTCGGTGTCAACACCACGTCAAGTTTATTGTTTCGTTCAATTTTAAAATGTCGTTCTTTGTTCGTCGTAATTGCTTCTTCGTTTTATTTTTTTTAATTTTCTATTTTCTTAGAAATGCAATCCATCAATCTATCCATTCATCCTAAATCGTCACGAACGAGTCTGCGTTGTTCTCGGGTCATCGGCCCATTTTTCTTCCGCTCGTCATCGATCCGTTTTCCCTCGGCTCGGTTCGCCTTTTTCTTTCTTTCTCTTTCTCTCTTCTTCTGGCTTGCCAGCCCAGGCCGGCCCAACTCCTGTTAATGCCAAAATTTGGCACGGCTCGTATCAGACTCGGTTAAGGAAATATCAGCCAATGGAAGCTAATCTGGAAGGGACCGAGCTTGAGAAGGAATCGTGAAGACCACGTTATGGCAGATATTTATCTTATCTGTTAGATAGTTTTAATAATTTTTAGGAAACCTGATCTCGTGTCCGATCAGGGCTTGTTAGTTTTCCTTTTATAATTAGGAAACTCCTGTTTCGTGTCCGATTAGGACTGTATCAACTCGGGGTATATATACGTATGCCCGGGGACCTTGTAAATCATCACAACGATCAATAAACTTCGGCGCATCGCCACCCTTTTGACGGGTTCTTGCTTCTCGAGCGGGGCTGCATCGGTTAGGTCCGAACTCCTGCGAGAGGGTAAGACTCGTCACCCCTTACCCAGGTGTATCTGCTCTGTTTACGGCTGCATCGGTTCGGTTCGATCTCTTAGGCCGATCAGGTATACCACATCACGCGTGCATAGTCTTCATCGACTTACTGGGAGTGATTTATCATCAGTTTGTGCTGCATCGGTTGGGTCCGACCTACTAAACTGCTCGTGATAAATCGTTCCTGCTAGGTTGATGGTTTCCATGCAAGCGTCTTATCGGAATGTATAGCCGATAAGTTATCTTATTACATCACAGTTGCATTAGGTCTATCGTCTCATCGAGGTTCTTTTATCATTATTAATCTGTGCTGCATCAGTTAGGTTTGAACTACTAGATTGATAATGATAAGTTTATCCTTGATGGATCGATGGGTTTTATGCGATGTTCTATCGGAGCGCTTAGCCGATAGGTTATCTGTTATCACAGCCGATTGCGTCTTTGTTTTACACTATCATCGGCTTCCCAGCCGATACACATGTTCTATCAGTAATCGGCTAACTTATATTGCAATTCTTTTATGTACTACATAAAGCCGACTGCACTATATTCATTATTTTGCCTATCTACTATATCATCGGCCTCTAGCCGATGTCCAAGTGTTTATTTATCGGTCGGCTGGCTTTTTATCTGTTTATATTATCATCGACTATATTATCGGTTTCTTAGCCGATGCGCAAGTATTGCTGACAGTCAGGCACGCGTACCCGGACACGAGGACCAACAAGGACCCGGACGCAAGCACGCCGAGGACGAGGGCCCGGGTACAGGCGTAGCCGATGTGCGAGCACTGTTGGCGCCATCGGCTGAAGGAAGAATCTATCGGCTTATCGGCCGATCGCTGCTGGTAGCCGGGCGCGGGCGCGAGGTCCCGGGCTCCGGTAACAGACGAGAACCCGAGCGTGGGCAACAGGCGAAGACCCGGGCGCGGACACAGGCGAGGGCCCGGGCAAGTCGGGCAGTCGGTTTAGGGGAATTCGGTACAGGAGCTATCGGCAATCGGTTGGAAGGAGTCTACATCAGTATGTCGGCCGATTGGGTTGTTGGCTAATATTTTCTATCTCCTTGTCAATTGCTGGGTCAAATTGACTGGCACGCCTACGAACCTCAATAATTTAGGACCTGTACTGGAGTGAAGCAAATCTCCCAGGCCTTCGCGTGTCTCCAGACGCCGGACGGGCCCCGGCGGATTTTCGGCGTCAACAACTCCCCAACCGCCTCTTTTTTTTTTGTCTTCTCTGTCTCTGCTTCATGTTCATGC
Source organism: Oryza meyeriana var. granulata (assembly GCA_003991445.1). Lineage (NCBI taxonomy): Eukaryota > Viridiplantae > Streptophyta > Magnoliopsida > Poales > Poaceae > Oryza > Oryza meyeriana. The sequence goes on along the minus strand of RYFJ01000686.1, from coordinate 68,971 downwards.
GTGTGAGCGCTGGCCGCCGCTGCCGTTCACTGTACATGCAGCTGCTTCATGTCTCCACTCTATCCACGCGTCGTCTCTCTGCTCGTCGTTCTAGAGCTTCTCCAGTGTCCAACCGTAGCTTGAGCTCGGCCTCAACTAGCCAAGCACAGCTTGAGCTCGCCAACACTGCCGCCGTCTCTATCTTCTCCTCTATCTCTCCCTGCAAACTCGCTCATCGGCCGACACCAACAGCAAACGGGATGGCCTCCATCTCCTCTCCCATCTCCCTGAAGCCGCCTCGGCCCCTGCTACGCCGTTCACCGCTGTCGGAGTCAAACAGAGAAGATTGCTAGCTTCGGCCACCTCCGCTCAATCCTGAAAATTCGATACCATCGTTGCCTGTTCCCCAAAATTGAGGTATCCATTGTCTTCCCCAAGTCCAGGAGCCTCTTACCCCTCTCCTTCCACCGTTGCTCTACTGCCGAAACTACGTCGACGCCGCTGCGCCACGCCGCCCCTTTCCTGGCCGTCGTTGGCCGCACGGCGCGTCGCCGCCTTAGGCATTCCCAGCTCAAGCCACCTCCACCGTCAGCTGCCCCATGGCACACTGATGCTCCCAAGCCACCGCGCCCCGCCGCCAGCTCACCGGAGTGCCGCCGCCACGGGATGCCGCCGCTGCCGTTCCCTGCTCGCTGCCGCCAGCTGCGCCGTCGGCTCGCCAGCTCCGGGAACCCTGGGGAATAGGATCGCCATCCTCCTAGGAGCCCGGAACCGACCTCCCCTCGCCGCTGACACCACTGAACCATCGCCGCCGCCTGTTAACTGAAAGAAACCAAAGAAAAACCGACCAACAGTTTTTTCCTTTTAAAAGATAAATCCAAAAATCATTTAATTACCTGGTTTGACTGGTTCAGTGACCATTTGACCTCAGAACAAAAATCCGAGACCTTTTCCTGACTCCTTGAATTATTCGGAATCCATCTACGCCAGTTTCATCATGATCTGAGCATCCGTTGATGAAACCCTAATTTTGGCTCTAGGGTTTCCGCTCGACGTGACTTCAGAAAAATCTCAAATTTCTTCCATAATTCCTGTTTTAATATCCTGTGCACTTTCTGAAATTTTAGCATTTATTTGGAGTTATTCGCTTATTTATTTTATTTGTATATCGATAGATTCTACTGTAGCAGATCCAATCGAGGAGTCCGAGTCCGCAGCTGACGCATACGCCTACGCAGTCGTAGGAAGAGACGATTGGTACGACTACACCGATCCCGAAGGCAAGTCATGCATCCTTTGAACAATAATTGAACCCGATTTGGAGCTAGGTTATATTTTGGGTAGAGTACTACCTTGAAGTACTTAAATAGGATGTATGAGTTAATTTTCTAAAGTATTTCGAAATAGATAACACCTTTTATTTGATATTGTTATAAATGTAATGCCATGCCTTGAGTTGAGCCTAATATATATCTTTGATAACTCTAGGTTAATCCTGCTTATTATGAACATGTTGAATATTATATGAAACCGTTATTTTATGTGATAGTTTTGGAAGTATATGATATATTTAAAGTTTTAAGGACATAAACCCCTTGTGCCAGTATAAGTGACATAGTTAGCACCCATCCGCACGATTGAGGTATTCGGACCCAGTGTGTACTGCTCCAGTGAATTGAACTTCTGCAGCCTTTCAGTGTATTGGCATTTTAGGCTTTAACGTGTGTAATGGCCACTGAGTGATGTAAGATTATTTGATTATATGAGTGTGGGTGTTGTGGTGCCCTTTGCGGTCTTTGAGGATTGCGTGTTCCTCCTAGTCGTGCAATAGTGGGTGGACGAGTTGTCGGGCTGGTGCACACCCTCGCGAAAGCCAAGTTGAGGCCAACAGGCGCCTTGTCCTATAACTTGTTAGGCACAACAGAGATGATCTTGGGGCAGTACTACACTTTGTTATCTTCAGCCTGGCTAGCTGTGGGTATCGTGCAGGTAAAGCTAGGTAGATGCTGCAGAGTCGTTTGGTATTTGAATACGTCGTGCTCCCGGTTAATGGAGATATGTTTATGGGTGAATCCAGAGTAATGGCATAAGTAGAATTGTGATAATGGTTTAAATTGAGAGATGACAACATGTAATATTAAACCCTTTAAAACTAAATTTGTTTATAAATTGGGATGTTTGTGAACTACTGATAAGGTTTAGAGTTAAACCAGCTCCCTCCTTTGTTATATCTTGCATCACTATATGTTTCCCTGCATGGCTTGCGGAGTACTTGTGTACTCAGTCTTGCATATTTTGGGCTCCAGCCGTTCAGGAAGAAGTTGCAGGTGAAGTCGAGGAAGCCGTCGATCCGCTGGATTGGGACGAAGACGAAGGCTTCGAGTTCTAGGTCGACTCTACACTTAGGCCGTTCCTGTGGTGCAGAGTTGCGTCTTTTGGTTGTACGTGTACGGCCATAGGCCCGTTGTGTGTGTGTGTTGAGTTTGGGTTGTACTAGAACCTTGTCGGTTTGTATAATTAATCGAAGTTCTGTTTCTGTATCATTCTATGCGTAACTGAACTTCCTGGGCGGTTACGTGTATTGTGGGACGTTTGGACCCCTCTCTGAATGGTCCCCACATATATCGTGGAAAACATATAAAGATATTGATGAAGCATTAAGCCAAGCAAGAAAAATATTAGGAATAAATTACTATTTGGAGCTAGCTGCAAAGGAATATATTCAAAAATGCAAGAAAGCCAAGAATAAGAAAGCTCCAGAGTCTACATATTATGCAAATATAAAGGAAGAAGGGTCATCTAAAAAACCTACATATAAAGAATGCTTAATCAAGGGAGTGGATCCCTTAGATGGCGAATATATTGATTGGAGGATAATAAAAAAATTCGAAGAAGTTTCTCCACAATGGAAGAAGGAGCTAAAAGAAGAAATATTTAAGGAATTAAAACAAGAAATATATGAAAAATTTGAAGAAATAAAAAAAAGCATATGATGATAAATTTGACGTCTCTTTTTCCGAGATGGATACTATGGATATTGGAGGTCATGGGCAACCAGACCAATAGGAAAAATATCTAAAATACAAAATATATATGAGAAGTTAAATTGATAAGGTATTATCAATTATTCGGGCGTGGTAAACATAAACATATACCTTTTTCAATCACACACCTAATGTACCTCAATTATATGACCTAACAAAGGTAAAGTGAAGAATACTTCAGAAGGACACTCTACAAGCTTAGAGTGATAATGCATGCAAATTCGGCCGAATAAATCCAAAAGTGCTTTCAGTGAATGACATATCTCTGCTAAGAATACTGTGAAGAATATAACTTTCAGCGAAAAGTAAGAGATACGCATCTCAACTTTAGCTGAATAGAGGACGCTCGTGAAGCAAGAATAGAAGAACCACTCTCTCGTGTGTGCCAGCTCATGAAGCACCATGATGATGAAAATACGAAAGAAGCTCAGACGAGCCTCCTCTCAGCCTCTATAAAAGGAGGAGTTGGCCAAGCCAAAGACACATCGAAGAAACAAGAACTCTTCCAGGCAGAGCGTAGAACCACTCTCTAGCCTTAGTAGTAGTTTGTTAAGAATATACCTTGCAAGTATACTGAAGCAAAGTGTGTAATATAAATCAGTTTAAGGTAAGTAAGTTACGCTTGTTTGTATCATCCTTCGGGGTTCCCAAAAGAGAAAACCATATGTAAGCTTGTTTGTTTATTATGAAGAAGTTTCTTTAAGTTTTCCTGTCTGTTTGTTCTGGGCGAGTGTTTATGTTAGGAACCGTATAGGAGAACCTCTTCGGTAGTTCTCGTTCATAGCCTGCATCTCTCATAGGCATCAGGAGAACCCGTATCTATAGAGAAGTGTTCCCTTCGGTGGAACTGCCTAGGAAGAAGATAAACTCTCAACTAGAATAAGCATGACCAGGGATATTTAAAAAAGTGTATTCTAAAAACAAAAAGCGAGAAATATGGTGAGTACCGAGTAGGATGTAAAAATCTTTCTGAAACAAGCACCGGCTATCGTAGTAGGTTTTGCCAACCCGTAAAAGATCCTGAAGATAAAAAAATTGAGTGAATAGTAGTGAACAGTAACTTAGTGCCAGCACAAGTGAAAGGTAAAAATAAGCCTATCGAAAGTAAATTAAATAATAGTGCACTAGGTAAATTAATCATATATCATCAGTTTGTTTTTGTTTGGAAGTTTGGTTATATAAAGAACATAAGCAAGTTGAAGAACAATATTCTCTACTTAATAGTAAATTAAACTTTGCATTAAAATTACTAGAAGATTTTAAGACAAGGCAGAGTAAAATTGTATAAAATAGTGATTACATCAAGGAAGACTTTGTTCCTCTAAATAAGAAGGTAGACATCTTATTACATTCAGATAAAGTTAAAAAGAGTATCACATAAGATCTAAAATATCTAGATCAAGAATTAGTTGAAATTAAGAAGTTAATTGAAGAAGTAAAAGATCTAGTACTTTCTAGCCAAGGAAGCAAAGAAATAGTTTTGGCTTCATTAGGTATAGTTGCATCCTCACAAGCTATAAATTCAGAAAAAAGGACCTATCTAGGAATCTCCTCAGTAGAATAGTAAGCAGAGATGACAGATCTTTAAGTAATAATGATATGTGTCGATGTTTTGTATCGGCAATAATTATATGGGGCTACTCGTGAGACCTAAACTTGATGGACTGCAGAGGAACACGGAATAATTTATACTGGTTTAGGCCCTCGAGATGAGGTAATACCCTACGTCCAGTTGTGGTGTATTGCTTTTGAGGTTTCTCTGGTGAGATTGTATGAGTTGTCCTTAGGGGGCGCCCTGCCTCACCTTATATACCGGGGGACAGGGTTACACAGTAGGAATCCCAGTCGAATTCCGACCAAGGGATTTCTTTCTAGGAACACAACATGCTCGACTAGGACTATATCCTTCCCTTGTCGTGCAAGGTAATGTATGCCGAGTCCTATTGTATTCCTAATTACAAGGTTAGGCTCATCCTTTGTCCGAGTGGCCCATATGCTTCTCATGAGGTACCCGGGGCCCATAGCCTCCACAGTAGCCCCTAAGACCTTCATAATTGAGTCACAGCTGATGTTGAGTGCTCATCCTCCACGATGAAGAATTCCTGAGTGCATTGCTCCCGAGTACTCTTTGTCCGAGTACATCTTCTCCTGAGTCCTGCTTCATATCAGCTGGCAATGAGGCTATGAAGGGCTTCATATAAAAATATGAATAGTATGCACCGAATAGGCGCATCTATTAGGTGTAGCCCCCGACTTTGTGCTTAATTGTGTAGTAATTAAACATAAAGTCAAAGATCTTTAACCTTTTACTCTTTCCCGAGTAGTATACTACATGGTATTTAGATTCTTCAGTATCATGTCAGCTGGAAGAATCTTTGCTCAGGGCAATTGTTGGCTAAGCATGTAAGCCGAGTACCACGTCATAAATTTTAACCCATTATATGGTCAGGTGTACATGAGAGATAACTGCATCCCCAATTTTAATAGAGACCAGCTGTCGATCCTTATAAGGATGTATTCTCAATACCTGGTAAACAATGCAGATACCTGAACACATGTGTCCAGCAATTAGGCTTTCATGAAACATATCTGATTATTTAATCAGTTTCTGTAAATATCATCTGCACTGTGATTTTAACACAGCCAGCGATAGGCCCAACAGAGCATGCCATTTAGAAACTCATATCTTGTGGCCCAGTACTGAATTTGTTAGCCCAAACCCACTTATTAGCACAGGCTCTATAAAAGCGGGGGAGAGAGAAAAGATTCCCTCATTTTCTCCAATTCGCCAACCGTTTCGTCTTCCAGCCTCTGCGCCCAATTTTCGTGCTTCTCTTCGCTAGGGTTTGCAACAGCTCGCCTCCCCGCTTGAGACTCATGCGATTCTTCTCCGCTGCATCCATTCCAAACCTCCACAAGTATTTCCCCCAAATCTCCTCACTCCCAGCAATGCCGAGAGCCCCGTTTGAGATCCTGGAGATGTTTGCGGGAGCTTGGCCGATTTCGGACTGTGGTTCGTTGAAGCTGAAGTACTTGGAGAAACATTTGAGATTGCAGCGTCATGACATCATTCATTGGTGTGCCGCTGAAGGAGAATCCGTGCCGGCGCCCCAATCTGGTGAGACCGTCGTCTTCACCTCTTTCTTCGATCACGGTCTTGCCCTCCCTCTGTCGGATTTTCTTCGCCAACTTCTTTCTTTTTATCAAATAGAGTTGGTGAATCTGAATCCCAACTTTGTCCTGCAAATCTCCATCTTCACCACCTTGTGTGAAGCTTTTTTGGGGGTTAAGCCCCATTTCAATCTTTTCCGATATCTTTTCCATATCAAGCCCCAGCCATCCAAAAATAAAGTCCAGGTTATTGGGGGAGCCGGTCTCCAACTCAGGAACGAAATGAAGAAAATCTATCTTCATGTTCCTTTGAAAACCTACCTCAAGCACTGGCATAGAGAATGGTTCTACTGTTTGAATCTCGAACCTTCTCTACCCCCTTTCACTAGTTCTCCATCATCAGTCCTGCCCAGCTGGTCTTCAGTGCCAAGCTATGAAGAAATAGACCAAGTATACCAATTGATGGAGAAAATTGATTAGCTGAAGAGCTCGGGGTTGACTAGTCCCTAGGTGATGAGATGTTTCTTGAACCACCGCACCAGGCCCTTGAAGCTTAGGAGCCACTTCGGTTGGGATTATCAGGGCAAAAATGATCCCAACTGAGAATACCCTGACTTAACCGATAAGAACAAGGTCACTGATGCCTTGCTCGGCTTTTTTGTCAACAGGGTAGTGGAAACTGAAGACATAGAGTGTGCCACCACGCCCTATAGCCAAAACAGGCCTTGGCCACAGGTAATCTTGATAGATCTTTATCCTTCTGTGATGAATGTCTGTGGATGTTTGTCTTGGATTGTTCTACAATGTATGATGTATGTCGTTGAAACACCTGCAGGATTGTGAGGTGTTTGATGACGACTCCCAGAACTAGCCGGCCACCAAAACAAAGAAGAGGCCAGCCAGCCCTTCTGCTGCCCAACACAGCTTCAAGAGGGCCGGGAAGAAACCAATTGAAGACTTAGGCAAGAAGAAGACAAGCACGCCGAGTGCAGCGCCAGGGAGCTTGAGGATCAAGGACCCTACCAGCTTAGCTCCCAGGCCGCCAAGCCCAAAACCGGTGTCTCCAAGCCCGAGGCTAGCAACATCGAGCCCAAGGCAAGCACCACCGAGCTCAAGATCAGCAACATCAAGCCCAAGGGCTGCTTCGCCGAGTACAAGATTAGCAACATCAAGCCTAAGGGCAACACTGCCGAGTACCTCGACACCCCAGTTGGCTGCGCCAGGAACAGAGCCAACTGGAGCTAAATCGCCACTGCCGACTGCCGCGCCAACTGGCCCGACAGCCGACAGCTCTTCGCCGTCGATATCTTCTGGAGCCCCCTTGTGGAAGTTCAAGACCTCTAAGAGGTAAGCAATCTTAATCTTCTGAGAGTCTTGAACGATATGATAGTGTCTTGATATCTGGCATTTTGTGCATTAAACGAGTTGACATAGATCCCAAAGGGACTATGCCAGCATCCCCTGTCACCGTGCCAATCCCAGCTGAGCCAGCTCCAGCCATTGCACTTGCTGAGCCAGAGACTGCTCCAACCGTTGAAGCTAAAACAGTCCAGACAGCAGCACCACCAGCGCTGACCAACCAGGAAGCAAGTGCTGTAGTTGTTGCTCTAGCCCTCGAGTAGGTCACTGAAGCCCCTGCAGTTGTCGAGTTCAGAGACAAGACCCCATTAGCAACAATTTCGTCATCATCTTCTGATGAAGTAGACCTCCCCAGGCTCGAAGCCCCTCCTCGCAATTTTCCAAGAACGTTTCATTGGGTCTCCCTCGAGGGAGTTGCGGAGAGCTATGAACACGACGAGCAAGCAGCATCGAGAAAATGCGAAGTTCTTCATCGTGCTGCAGTTGCCACGTCCAGGGGAGTCCAGGTATACATCTTGCCATGTTTAGTTCTTGATAGTTTTCCTTGATCTGGTACTCTGCCATCTGACTCTGTTTTCCTCTGTTTTGTTTTGAGCAGAAGATCGTCGACCGCTCGGAGAAAATGAACAAGGTCTTGACCGAGCTCGCTCCCCATCTCCAACGACTGGGCCAGCTCCAGGTGTCCAAGGACGACCTGGAGCGGACCAGCCAAGAGAAGGAGACGTGCCTGAGGGGAGTAGTAGACAAGCTCAGGGATGAAAACTAGGCTCTAGCCGAAAAGATCAGAAGTAAGTCTTCTGTGTTATCCTCCAGAGTAATTCCCGAGTTGATTTCCTGCGTTTGTTGATTCCTGACTGCCTTGTTGAGTTTTGACTGCAACTCTTGACGTTCTTAATTGTTCTGATTTACGGCCTCGAAGCCGAGTTCAAGGCCCCAGGCAAGTAGAAGAAACAACAAGATAACAAGCTAAAGGAAATAGAGAAGGCCAAAGCCGAAGTGGATAAGGCCAAAGCCAAGGTGGAGGTTGACTATGCTAGTAAGTCTCCTGCCTGACAATGATCTTAATCCGTCTTCTTGTTTCTCCGACTGCATGTCTTGGCTAACAAGTATACTTGTTGATGCATCTGAACAGCTTCAAAAGCCAATGCCCAGATCTAGTTGGTAACACAGCCTTAGCACCATAGACTAGGAAGAAAAGGGATTGCCCTATTGCTCGACTAACCGTGGTTCTTAGAGACCAAAGAACGGATGGGAGCTCTTGTACCCACCGCCCTGCATATGGTTGTAGTCGGTCGAACACCTTAGCCTTGATACCTTTTAAGACCATGCCATTAGCATGCTCGACCTGCCCGTTGCTCCATGGGTGTGCCACAGAAGCATAACAGATCTTGATGCCGAAGTCGTCACAAAAATCTTGAAACACGCTGTCAGTGAATTGAGTACCGTTGTCTGTTATGATGCGGTTAGAAACCCCAAATCGGTACAAAATACTCATGATGAAGTCCTTTGCTCATGCCGCTGTTATGGTAGCAAAGGGTTTTGCCTCAATCCACTTTGTAAATTTATCCACTACGATGAACAAGTGTGTGAACCCTCCTGGCGCTTTTTGAATGGCCCGACCATGTCAAGCCCCCAAACTGCAAAGGGCCAAGAGATTGGAATTGTTTGAAGTTCTTGAGCTAGAAGATGTGTTTGCTGTGCATAGAATTGGCATACCCCACATGTGCGAACTATGTCTTTAGCATCTGTTTTCGCAGTCGACCAAAAGAAACCCTATCTGTAAGCCTTTCCGACTAACGTCCTGGATGCAGCATGGTTACCGCAGATACCCGAGTGGATCGACTGCAGAATCTGCTTGCCCTCCTCAGGTATGACGCAGCGCATGAGGACTCCTGATGCGCTTTGACGATACAGGTCTTTTCTGACTACAAGAAAATATTTGCTTCGACGTTTAATCTACTCGGCTTCACTGCGATCTTTTGGGAGTTCTTCGTCCAGTAGGAATTTGATAACTGGAGTTCACCGATTTTGAGAGATGATTAGCACTTCATTTGTTGCCGAGGTAGGTTCAGCCCCCCGACCGTTCAAGCACTGGTTTCTTCTTGACTGATGGCTTCAGTAGTTGCTCGACAAAAATCCCAGTCGGGACCACTTTTTGTTTGGATCCTATATTGGCCAATTCATCTGCAGCTTCGTTGTATTGTCGTAATACATGAGTTATCTCCAGCCCATCGAACTTGTTTTCTAACTTTCGGACCTCCTGACAATATGCCGCCATAGTATCATCGAGACATATCCAGTGTTTCATGACTTGGCTGACCACGAGTTGAGAATCCCTACATATGACCAGTCGGCGGATACCGAGTGATATGGCAATGCGGAGCCCGTGGATGAGTGCCTCGTACTCGGTGACATTGTGGGAAGCTGGAAAGTAAATCTGGAGGACATACTTGAGTTTTTCACCAGTAGGTGACGTCAGCACGACGCTAGCCCCTGCGCTGCCGATCCGTAAAGAACCATCAAAGTACATCGTCCAGTACTCTAGGTTGTTCGTGTTTGTAGTCGTCTGAACTTCTGTCCACTCGGCCACAAAGTTGGCCAGAGCTTGAGATTTGATTGCTGTCCGTGGTTGAAAGATGATGTCAAACGCCACCAACTCGAGCTCCCCTTTAGCGATTCTGCCAGTGGCCTCATGGTTATGTAGGACATCCCAGAGTGGATACGATGTGATAACGGTGACTTGATGCGACTGAAATAGTGCACCAACTTCTGGACAGTGATGAGTAAGCCATATAACAGCTTCTGGACTTGAGGATATCTCACCTTGGAGTCGGCTAAGACTTCGTTGACGAAGTAGACTGGCCTTTGTATTTTCTGTATATGACCTGTCTTTGATCGCTCAACTACTAGCACCATGCTGACTACCTGAGTTGTTGCCGCCAGATATAACATTAGTGGTTCCTGGGGCATAGGTGATGCCAACACTAGTGTGGTGTGAGAAATCTTTTGAAGTCTTTGAAGGCCTGCTAGGCTTTGGGTGTCCATTGAAAATTATCCGCTTTCTTCAATAATTTGAAAAAGGGTATGCCCTGTTCGCCAAGTCGGGAGATGAATCGGCTGAGTGCCGTCATGCAGCCTGTCAGCTTTTGGATGTCCTTCTGGCTAGTTGGGGGTGCCATATTCATGATAGCATTGATTTTCTCTGGATTGGCCTTGATGCCTCGATGTGACACGATGAAGCCAAGTAGCTTTCTGGATGGTACACCGAAGGCGCACTTTTCCAGATTCAACTTCATCTTGAATCTCCGAAGGCTTTAGAAAGTTTCTTCCAAGTTGGCGATGAGGTCTTCCTTGGACTTTGTCTTGATCACCACGTTATCGATACACGCTTCCACATTGCGCCCGAGTGGAGTGTGTAAACACCGCTGAATTGCTCGTTGATACGTTGCTCCGGCGTTTTTCAACCCGAACGGCATAGTGATATAGCAGTATGCTCCGAACTGCATGATGAACAAAGTCTTCAGGCAGTCCTCCTCCTTCAAGCTGATTTGGTGATATCCCGAGTAACAGTCGAGAAAGCTGAGAAGTTCACACCCCGCAGTTGAATCCACCACCTGATCTATCCTGGGTAGACCAAATGGGATTTTGGGGCACGCCTTGTTTAAGTCGGTGTAGTCGACGCACATACGCCATTTATCGTTCTTCTTTCGGAGCAAGACTGGGTTTGCCAGCCAATCCGGGTGGTAGACCTCTTTGATGAACCTGGCTGCAAGGAGCTTGGTTATCTCCTCCCGAATAGCATCTTTGTGGTCCTGTGCGAAGCGCCATAGCCATTGTGTCGGTGCCATGGGCTCGGGGTACCTCATGAGAAGCTATTGGGCCACTCGGACAGTGGATGGGCCTAGCCTTGTAATTAGGGATACAATAGGACTCGACATACATAACCCTGTACGACAGGGAAGGATATAGTCCTAGTTGGGCATGTTGTACTCCTAGGAGGAGATCCCTTGGTCGTAGTCCGATTAGGACTCCTACTTTGTAACCCTGTCCCCCAGTATATAAGGGGAGGCAGGGCGCCCCCTGAGGGCAGGATCAACAGATCACCAAGATCACCATGATCAGAATCATCCAACCTCAAAGGCAATACACAACAACTGGACATAGGGTATTACCTCATCTCGAGGACTTGAACCAGTATAAATCGCTTATGTTCCTTTGCAATCCATCGAGTTTCGGTCTGACGAGTAGCCCTATATATTTATTGCCGATACAAAACATCGATAGTTGGCATGCCAGGTAGGGGCTTCGTCAAGATCATCTTCATCAAGCCTAATAGATCCAATCAAAGGAGTCGATGGCATCAACTTCTTCCCCAGGCAAACAATCAGCTTCGGGAGCCTCGACTTCGTCACCGACGAATTCGGCAACCTTACCCTGTCTGACTCGGATTCGATCCGATCGGCCAGGAATCAAGCCGACTCCATGCCAGTTGGCCTACGTAATGCTACAGCGATCTTTGGCAACATGCTACAGCTATCTCCAATATGCCCGAGTCTAGGGACAACTCCCTCTTTCAGTATTCGACTCGACTCGGTCTTGAGCCGGCCGAGATCGGGCTAAGAAAGGAAGAGATCGTCAATCTCCCGTTCGGACCCGCAACGCCCCGGATATCTTCAATCAACATCCGATGCGGCAAACCCGATCCCCTAGAGTTCGACTTGGATACGGCCCAAAGCCGCTCGAGATCGGATCTAGGGAGGTTGGAGTTGTAATCACCCCTATCAACTATTCCAACTCTGACTCTAAGTCAGACAGCAGTTTCGCAAGCTTCTCCCCACCATGAGAAATCTTCATGGTGTCCAAAGGCTCTACTTCTACTCAGGAAGCACGCCGACTACGCAAGCAGCAAGAGGAAGAGGCCCGCCGACTGTGAGAACAACAGGAGGAAGAAGCAAGACGCCTGCACACCCGCAACGATGACCTGCGCAACAAGTCGGCTTCCCGAACGACAGTCTCATCCGCCTCAATGCAACGCCGAGCGGCCGGCTCTAATTGGCTGCACACGGAGTCACGCCACATGTCACTCAGCAACCATAATAACAACCGGCGATGCCGACATCAAGACGACCGTCGGGACAACCAGGACGTCTGAAGCCAACTACGACGTGATCTCAGGCAAGACATCAACGCACGATGCCATGAACGTGAGGAAGATGAGCGTCGCTGACTGGAAGACGAGAATGAGTGCTTCGACCTCCACCACGAATGGTTTCACCATTGTAGTAAGAGTTGGAGTCCTCACACAGATGAAGGTATACCAGCCTTCACCCATGAGCTGCAACAAGTCGACTAGCCGCCAGGCTTCAAGCCGACTGGAATTGAAAAATACGATGGGAAGACCAACCCTGAGTCTTGGCTCACAGTCTACACTCTGGCGAACCGAGCAGCCGAAGGAGATCACAAAGCGATGGCTAACTACCTCCCAGTCGCTCTAGCCGACTCGGCGAGGACATGACTAACGGGACTTCCCAAGCAATCAATCAGCTCCTGGGGAGAACTCTGGGAATGTTTCATCGCCAACTTCCAGGGGACTTACAAGAGGCCGTCTTCCGAGCACGATCTCTATCAGCTACACCAGAGGAAGAACAAGTCTCTTCGTGAGTTCATCAAGAGGTTCTCTGAGAAGAAGAATTCAATCCCAATGATCAAGGACGAAGTCGTCATCTCCGCCTTTCGAAAAGGAGTCAAAGACACCCCGTTCATCGCTAAATTCACTCGGAAGCCTCCCAACTTTGTCAAGGCTCTATTCGACATGGCGAACAAGTACGCTGACTCGGCCGACGCTGTTGCTGAGGCCCTCGATGACAAAAAGGCACTTTGACAGAAGGAGCGGAAGGACACCGATGATGCAGCCCCGACTAAGGCTGGCAACCGCAAACAAAAGTCGGACGACTTCATTGTGGCAGTTGGTCACAACCGTCTTCGACCTCCTACAATTGAAGATTATCAGAACGATAAGTGACATGCTCAGGGGCTCAAAAGCTCAAATTGCAAAAATGGCATTCCTACTCCCAACTTGTGCAGTACTGAACAGCTAAGTCGCTTTCTGATAAATATTTCTTCCTTTATTTGATATTCCTCACTCAGCCTTGCCAATGCTACAGCCGCCTACACCTAATAGGTGTACATACTACACATTTTCTATTTTTGCTATTAATGATTGCAAAAGTACTCAAGTAGCATAAATTCCGATCCATGAAACTTTGCTCCATGAAAGACGAACTTAAGTCACCCAAAACACGTGTCTAGGAAAGAGCCATGAGCCGACTCCCGATGCTAGGGGGCTATGAATAGTCAGGCAGAGTGCTTAAACGTAAGGGGTCAACTACTCGGGGAAACTAATATCAATAAGAGGAGGAACACATATTGTAAAATACATAAATTTTCTTCGGGTGATTGTTTTCATCATCAGATGCTACTCATTCGATATGTTTATAATGCAGGGCCAGTTCTTGATATGCGTAACAAGAACTCAGGGCTACGAGCCTATCTCCTACGCTCGGGGGCTAGACCAGTCTGCCAAGATACACTTGGAGTGCGACGCTTCAAGAATTACTTGGAATGCTCCACGAGAGCCATTGTCAGAGTACTCACACTGGTCGGGACTCATGTGTGGGCTAAAAACCGACCTTCGGTGCCAGTCGGAGCTCAGGTACCACTTGGCTGGGTGAGGTACGCCCCATGAGGGTTGCCAGCCGAATCCTACGCTAATGCTAGGTTTGGGTACCTTATTTGGTCACAATTCTGCTGGGTGAGGCACGCCCCATGAGAGTCGCCAGCCGAATCCTATGCTAATGTTAGGTTCAGGTACCTTATTTGGCTAATAACCGATCTCCGGCACCAGTCAGAGCTCGTGTACCACTTTGCTAGGTAACGTACGCCCCATGAGGGTCGCCAGCCGAATCCTATGCTAATGCGAGGTTCGGGTACCTTATTCGGCTAACAACCGACCTTTGGCACCAGTCGGAGCTCGGGTACCACTCCGCTGAGTTGGGTATGCCCCATGAGTGTCGCCAGCCGAATCCTATACTAATGCGAGGTTCGGGTACCTTATTCGGATAATATAACCGACCTCCGGCGCTAGTCGGGGCTCGTGTACTACTCGGCTAGGTAGGGTACGCCCCATGAGGTTCGTCAGCCGAATCCTATGCTAATGCTAGGTTCGGGTACCTTATTTGTTCACAACTCTGCCAGGTTGGGTACGCCCCATGAGGATCGCCAGCTGAATCCTATGCTAATGCAAGGTTTGGGTACCTTATTTGGCTATAATTCTGTTGGGTAGGGTATACCCCATGAGGGTCTCCAGCCAAATTCTATGCTAATGCAAGGTTTGGGTACCTTATTCGGCTTTGTCGAAGTCAGAGAAGACCTATATCGTCAAAACGCATTCGGAGTTCTCATGCACTGCGTCACACCTAAGAAGGGCAAGCAGATCCTGCAATATACCTACTCGGGCATCTGTGGCAACCATGCTGCATCCAGAACATAAGTCGAAAAGGCTTGCGGATAAGGATTCCTCTGGCTGATTGCGGTTACCGATGCTGGAGTACTTATCCTGACATGCGAGGGATGCTAATTTTATAGGGTTGCGCTGGGTAGGTCGGTTTAGGCCGGCTTATTCGGTAGTAGGCCAAAGATATAAGTTTCTCAATAGCACGCTCTATTGGGCCGCTCGCTGACTGTGTTAAAGATCTTTGACTTTATGTTTAATTGTTTCATAATTAAGCATAAAGTCGGAGGCTACACCTAATAGGTGCACCTATTCGGTGCACACTATTCATATTTCTACATGAAGCCCTTCATAGTCTCGTTGCCAGCTAACATGAAGCAGGACTCGGGAGAAAAAGCACTCGGACAAAGAGTACTCGGGAGCAATGCACTCGGGAATTCTTCACCATGGAGAATGAGCACTCGGCATCAGCTGTGACTCAACTATGAAGGTCTCAGGGGCTGCTATCGGTGCCATGGGCCCGGGGTACCTCTTGAGAAGCTATTGGGCCACTCGGACAGAGGATGGGCCTAGCCTTGTAATTAGGGATACAATAGGACTCGGCATACATAACCCTGTACGACAGGGAAGGATATAGTCCTAGTCGGGCACGTTGTACTCCTAAGAGGAGATCCCTTAGTCATAATCCGACTGGGACTCCTACTTTGTAACCCTGTCCCCTAGTATATAAGGGGAGGCAGGACGCCCCTGAGGGCAGGATCAACAGGATCACCAAGATCACCACGATTAGAATTATCCAACCTCAAAGGCAATACACAACAACTGGACGTAGGGTATTACCTCATCTCGAGGGCCTGAACCAGTATAAATCGCTTGTGTTCCTTTGCAATCCATCGAGTTTCAGTCCGACGAGTAGCCCTATATATTTATTGCCGATACAAAACATCGACACGTTGTTTAACTGGCTTGGCATTCGGCTTGACGTTGAGGGAATGCTCGATCACCTCCCTTGGTACACCAGGCATGTCGGAAGGCTTCCAAGCAAAAATATCCCTGTTCGCCTGGAGGAAGGTGATGAGTGCGTATTCCTATTTGGGGTTGAGTCCGGTCCTAATAAGAGCAGTTTTGGAGGGGTCGGAAGGGTCCAGGGGGATCTTCTTTGTTTCAGAGTCCACTGAAATTCCTGACTTGGCTGCTCTTTTTGCCGGAACTTGATCGTCCTCGCTTGTTGTTGTAGTAGCTAGTTGGATGCTGTTGCGTCCGACTACCGCTTCTTGAGACTAAGCCAGCTTGCAACTCTCCTTGTCACAGGTGAAGGTTTGCTTGATGTTGCTGTGAAGAAAAAGAACACCGGCTGGTCCTGGCATCTTGAGCATCATGTAGGTGTAATGCGGCACTGCCATGAATTTGGCTAGTGCCGGCCGTCCGAGTATCGCGTGATACGCGGTCTTGAAGTCGGCAATCTCGAAGCAGATATTCTCGGTGCGGAAATTATCCCGCATGCCAAAAGTAATTGGCAGAGTTATCTATCCAAGTAGGGTAGAAGACAGGTCGGGGATTACCCCGTGGAAGGGCACTGTACTCGAGTGCAGCTCGGAACGAGGAAACTTCATCTCGTCGAGCGTCTTGGCGAACAAGATATTGAGAGCGCTGTCTCCATCGATGAGAACCTTCTTCAGTTTGATGCTCTTGATGACTGGGTCCAGGACGAGTGGATAGCGTCTTGGGTGGGTAACCCGATCAGGGGGATCTGCGCGGTCAAATGTGATTGACGTTTCTGACCAATGCAAGTACTGGGGGGCGTCTGCTAAGACTGAGTTGACTTTGCATGTTGTGAGCTTTTGCTTCCTCTTGGACTCATATGCAGTCGGCCCTCCAAAGATGTGGTTGAGCTCAGCCTGGGGATCTTGGTAATCGCCGGCTGCGACCGAATCTGGCTTGTCCTTATCTTTATTGGCGCCATATGTTGAAGCCTGCTCGGAGGCAAACTTCTTGAGCTTGAAGCAGTCCTTAGCTGCGTGCTTACCCTTTGGGTGAAAGGGACATGGCCCGTTCATCACTTTTTGGTACTCATTTGATTTTGGGGGTCGCGGCCGAGTACGCTCCACGTTAGCCACCACGTTATTTGACTTCCGCTTGCGGTTGCCAGATTTGTTCTGTGCTGGCTCGTCGTTTTCTTTCTTGTCCTTCTATCGGGGTTCCTTCTTGTCCTCCAGGGCCTCTGCAATTGCGTTGGCCGTGTCGGTGTATTTGTTCGCCATGTCAAAAAGAGCCTTGATAGAAGCGGGGGGTTTTCGAGTAAACTTGGCAATGAACGGGGGCGTCTTTGACTCCCTTGCGGAAGGCGGCGATGATGACCTCGTCCTTGATCATTGGGATCGAATTCTGCTTCTCAGAAAACCTCTTGATGAACTCACGGAGAGACTCGTTCTTCCTTTGGTGCAACTAATAGAGATCATGCTCAGAAGATGGCCTCTCGTAAGTTCCTTGGAAGTTGGTGATGAAGTGTTCCCGGAGTTCTCCCTAGGGATTGATTGCTTGGGAAGTCCGTTAGCCATATTCTCACCGAGTCAGCTAGAGCGACTGGGAGGTAATTAGCCATAGCTTTGTGATCTCCTCCAGCTGCAAGGATCGCCAGAGTGTAGAATGTGAGCCAGGACTCGGGGTTGGTTTTCCCGTTGTATTTTTTTGATTCCAGTCGGCTTGAAGCCTGACGGCTAGTCGACTTGTTGGAGCTCCTGGGTGAAAGCTGGTACTCCTTCATTTGCATGAGGACTCCGGCTCTGACTACGGCGGTGAAACTGCTCGTGGTGGAGGCCGAAACACTCGTTCTCGTCTTCCAGTCGGCGACGCTCGTCGTCCTCGTGTTTGCAGCGCCGTGCGTTGATGTCTTGCCAGAGATCACGTCATAGTCGGCCTCGAAGATCCTAGTTGTCCTGACGATCGTTTTGATGTCGACGCCGCCGGTCGTTGTTGGGGTTGCCGAGTGATGTCTGGTGTGACTCCGTGTGTGGCTGATTGGAGCCGGCCGATCGGCATCGTGTCGAGGTGGACGAGACTACTGTTGGAGAAGCCGACTTGTTGGTCGGTATGAGAGTATCGCCCGACTGTTGATGCTACTGACATGCAGCCACGGTGATCATGGCTTTTATCCTTGCTATCATCGGGGTGGCCTAATGATTAGGCCCAAACTGGAGTGTGTCCAGTAGGGTTGCAGCGGCTACAACGTTCTGTTGAGGGGTTACGAAAACGTTTTGTTGAGGGGTTACGAAAATGTCGAAAATGTCGAGCAGTCCGCCCAGCCCTGCACAGATCGTCGTTGCGGGTGTTGCGCTCGGCCTGTAGGCGTCTTGCGTCTTCCTCCTGTTGTTCTTGCAGTCGGTGGGCCTCCTCTTCTTGCTGCTCGCGTAGTCAGCGTGCCTCTTGAGGGGGAGTTGAGTCCTTGGACGCCATGAAGACTTCGTATGGCGGGGAGAAGATTACGGAACTACTGTCTGACTTGGAGTTGGAATCAGAGTAGTTGATAGGGGTGATTACAACTCCTACCTCCCTAGATCCGATCTCGAGCGGCTCTGGGCCATATCCGAGTCGAACCCCAGGGGATCGGGTTTGCCGCATCAGATGCTGATTGAGGATATCCATGGCGTCGCTGAGTCTGAACAGGGGATTGACTATCTTGGCCGGCTCGAGGACGACTCTGAGTCGAACACCGAAGGAAAGAGTTGTCCCAAGACCTGAGCATGTTGAAGATCGCCGTAGCATATCGATGAGAGTTGCTGTAGCATTGCATGGGCCAATCGGCGCAGAGTCGGCTTGTTTCCTGGCTGATCGGATTAGATCAGAGTCGGACAGGGTGAGGTTGCCGAACTTGTCGGCGACGAAGTCGAGGCTCCCGAAGATGATTGTTTCCCTGGGAAGAAGTTGATGCCGTCGACTCTGGTGGTCGAATCCATCAGGCTTGTCAAAGATGATCTCGTCGATGCCCCTATTTGGCGCACCAACTGTCGATGTTTTGTATCGGCAATAATTATATGGGGCAACTCGTGAGACCTAAACTTGATGGACTGCAATGGAACACGGAACAATTTATACTGGTTTAGGCCCTCGAGATGAGGTAATATCCTACGTCCAGTTGTGGTGAATTGCCTTTGATGTTTCTCTGGTGAGATTGTATGAGTTGCCCTCAGGGGGCACCCTGGCTCCCCTTATATACCGGGGACAGGGTTACAGAGTAGAAATCCCAGTCGGACTCCGACCAAGGGATTTCCTTCTAGGAACACAACGTGCCCGACTATGACTATATCCTTTCCTTGTCGTGCAAGGTAATGTATGCCGAGTCCTATTGTATCCCTAATTACAAGGTTAGGTCCATCCTCTGTCCGAGTGGCCCATATGCTTCTCATAAGGTACCCGGGGCCCATGGCCTCCACAATAAGCAAAAAGGTAAATATGATGAGGTTGATGATTTGGAAGATGTTGCAGAATTAGAGAAACAACTCGAAAGATATCAGAGAGACACTTTAAGAGCAATAAAACCTCAACAGATATATTGTATGGGATTTTTTGAGAATAAAAATGGGTTATATAGAATATCTAGAGAAGTAGAATTGAGTGTTTTGACAAAACTAGTCAAGCTAAAAATTGTAGCCAAGGAATTCGAAAATGGATTAAAATATGCAGGATATAAGTATATTCACCAAGGAACATACATAATAGGAGTCAAAGGTATGACAAGAAAGAAAACAGGAGTGAAAGTGCTAATAACCTTGTTAGACAAAAGGTGGGACACAATAGACAAAGCATCATTAGGCTTTCTAGAAGGTGATATGAATGAAAATAGGTTAATAACCTACATAGCTCCAGATTTAATGATGCATGTAAAAGAATTTA
Source organism: Oryza meyeriana var. granulata (assembly GCA_003991445.1). Lineage (NCBI taxonomy): Eukaryota > Viridiplantae > Streptophyta > Magnoliopsida > Poales > Poaceae > Oryza > Oryza meyeriana. The sequence continues at coordinate 49,078 of RYFJ01000686.1, read as the reverse complement.
TAGATAAAATGAGTTTTGGATTTCAAACAAAGGGATACGAAGAATTTAAGGGGACAAACTTGTTAATAAGTATATAATTCATAGGAAGATTAACTAACAGAAGTGCTTCTAAATATAAATTAAATGTAAACGATGTGATTGAAAGCATGTAATCTAAAGGAATAACATTCATGAGCCCTTTAAAAATAAGTTCTGAAGAAAGGGCAGGAGAAGAGTGGAAAATTAGTGAATTAATAGAAAGTAAAACTTTGAGTCAGCTAAAAATTACATAAGCTACCAAAATAGTAAAGGGAATACCAGCATTAGATTTATAAATTATAAGTCTAGAACCGCAGACGACCTAGATGCAGAAACTTTTGATAAAGATATTATAGATAATCAAAGACATAGTATTTCTGAATTTATGGAAAGGTTAGATCAAGAAAGTGAAATAAAATATTATACGGACAAATTAAAAGAAATAGCAGTGGAATATAATAATTCAATGAAGAGTGAGTGGCCTAAAATAAGAGATAAAGAACTTTATTTCTACAGAGAATTGTCTTGGTTAAAGAAATTAAAAAGAATAAAGACATGGATATAGAAACCCCTAAAAACCAAAAAAGTAAAGTAGAACAAATAGAGCTTAAAGAAAAAACTGAAGATGACAAAGGGAAACAGAAGGTTAGCAAAGAATTAAGTGAAGAAGAGTAATGGGAAGAAAATGAGAAATTGTTTTTAGAAAGTTATGAAGAGGAAATTAGTTTGATGAAAGAAATGGGGAATATACGAGAAGTAGAAGACAACTCGGAACAATATAATGATTTTATAAACTCTTTAGATAATATAGGGTTGTATAATCTTGATAATACTATAGAAGCTATGGAAGTAGACCTAGGAACAGGAAAGAGGAAAAGGTATGGTGAAGATTCGGTAAAAAACAAAGGAGAAAGACCAGCTAGGGCGGTAGGAAAATGACCTCTAGACAGAGAAGAATATTCATATAATTATTATCCCAGAACAATATAGGCACATGGGTACTAAGAGAAGAGATTTTGAGAGACCTGTAAAATTTCAAAATTAGAAAAGTAATGGGGCTATATTAAATTTAGTCGCACATGATCCCATTGACTAGCCAAATATTATTAGTATTTGGAAGTGGTTAATAGTTCAAAAATATATACAAAACCAACACAATAAGGAAGCAACGTAGAAGATATGATAACTTATTTAGAAACATTTTTGGGTGAATCTGCTAAGATCCTATGGGAATAATGGGTTGAAAAGAATCCTAATAATTATGAAGAACTAAAAAGAGCTGGTAGTAATTCACACAATTTTGCAAATGTAATATCCAATATTATCATAGCTGAGGACTCAGAATTAGGTTATACAACTTTACAAAACGAAAGACTCAAAGAAATAGAAAAATTAATATTGACAAGTTGGAAGGGCATAAAACAATTTTCTCAACACTATTTATATAACGCTACAACTGCTAAACAAGGATATAATAGAGGTATAGTTGAGCGTTATTTTAATAAATTACCTAACTCGTTAGGAAGCATGATTTTTGAAGAATATAAAAAAGAAACCGAAGGAGCTGAAATTAATATCTCTCAAGCAATAATCTTTGTATTTAAACAATTAAGAAAAATATGTATAGGTATGGAAGCTCAAAAGTCTATAAAACATTCTAATTATAATTTTTTGTAACAAAATAGTGCAAATACCTTTATCATATGGAGAAGATAGGCATAGAAGTAAAAGAAGCTATAGACATCAAAATAGAAATAATAATAATATTAAGACAAAAAGAAGGTATTTTCTAAGAAGATCAGATAATAAAGTCCCTTTTTTACATAAAAGAAATGTAAGACAATACAATCCTAAGAAAACTTATGATATAACTTACAGATGTTTTATATGCAATTCACCTAACTATTTGAGTAGGACATGCCCAAATAAAGATCAAAGGTATTCTAGTAAATATGAAGAGCAAGAGAGAGTTTTAATTATAGATAGTATAAATAAAAATATATTAGTATGTGACGATGAAATAAAGGATGATGAGTCAATATACTCAATCATAAAAAGTATCAAGTAGAAAATATTAACAAAGAATATGAGTCGAGCGATGAAGAGTTAGACTTAATTGATGAGCTAGTAGGAATAAAAATAGAAATGATGGATCAATTAAGTTGTGAATATGATTGGATTAGAGGAAAGGGTGATTACAATATTAAATGTGCCTTTTGTATCTGCTACCCAAGTTAGGATAATAGAGTCATTTGTAGTATATGCCTAAAACAAGCTTGTGCCGAGTGTATAAGAGCAAATAAACAAAAATAGAGAAAAAAAATAGAATTAGAATCAGATGAAAAGATACTGTCAAGCAGAGTACGAGTTTTAGAAAATAGAATAAATAAATTAGAAGTAGAGTTAGAAAATTTGAAAAATAAAAGTGATATTAAGGCTTTGCCAGAAAATGAGGCTATACAAAACATTAAATCCAAAGAACAACTGGTAACGTTAAAGGATAGTAAAACTTCTAAAATAATTCAGCTAAAGGATGCCATAACCAATTTTGGAAATAAATATATAGTAAAATTTCCATTCAAAGAAATTTTAGGAATAATGATCCCTGTAAAAGTAAAGTTATCACTAAAGGTATCATATTAAATATTAGCATTAGTAGACACAGGGTGTACAAAGAATATTATTCATGACAAATACTTTATAAAATGTCATGAAATAGTTCATACAATTGATCTACAGATATGTCCGGAATAAAGAAAATTCATAGCCAGTTAGTTTATAATATTGAGGTATATATTAACGGGACAAGATATATAATAGATGAGATTACAATAAGAGACTTATCAATGATAAATGATGACATGATAATTGGTTTAAGGTTCTTACAATAGTCGGTACAAACCATAGTAATACATAAAAAAGGAATTACATTTATTCCATATCAGGAGAATGTTCCATATATTTCAAAAGTACGAAAGCGTGGTGGAACAACCACCAATGTTGATAACCTTGATACATCAAGCCCCGATTCTAAAGAAATAAGTGTAAACTATGAGCTTTAGATTAGTTAGAATAATAAAAAAAGGGTCAGAAGTTTAAAACCCCTAGAATTACCATTAGACGATAATTATTTCATTATTGAAACGGATGTATCTCAACAAGCGTGCGGTGTTGTATTAAAACAAAGGTCCTGCTAATTTTGCTAAATTGTCTATGTGATTTCTAGCGTAATTTATTATCCCTAAGAATTGTTGTAAGTCCTTTTTATCATTCATGACATTAGGTAATTGTAAGATTTTCTTAGCAGTATGCTCTTGTAAATGTATTTTTCTCTCTCCTATCTCATAACCAAGAAAATTAATTTTTTTCCTTGCAAATTTCCATCTTTTTCTTGGATAGAATTAACCCATTTTGTTTTATTTTCCTAAAAAATGTTTCCAGGTGAGCAATATGCTCCTTATATGTTTTTAGAAAACTAACAAGTCATTTATATAGACTAATACAAATTCTTGATTTTTGTTAAATATGTTCTACATCTTTCTTTGAAATAAGGCAGGGGCATTTTTTAATCCTAGTGGTATAACAAGCCATTCATAGTATTCCTAGGGACATGTAAATGCAGTCTACTCTATAGATTCTTCTGCCATTTTTACTTGCCAAAAACCGGCTTTTAAATCAAATTTCAAGAAATATTTACTACCTTGTATTCTATTGATCTATTCTTGCTTATTAAGAATGTTATAAGCGTCTTCTATGGTATTATCATTTAACCTTTTGTAATTGATGATCATTCTTGATTTACCTCTAACTTCTTCAGTTTGATTTCTTACTATAACCGTTTAGCCCGAACACAAAAATTAGAAGAGAAATAGACAACAGATTTTTTTTCAAGAGATTGAAACTTATGTTAAAAATCCTCCAAAATCCCTATATTTTGAGGCATTACTAAAGAATTTGAAAGGAATTTGGAAGAGTCATTTCTTTGTACCAAAGAATCAAATAGGAGTTCTATCTCTAAGAATCCAATTCTTTAAAATTACTCCAAAATTTATTTGTTCCAAAGAAGCACTCAACCCGAATCGACAGGAGGAGGTTGGCAATTCGAATGATATCTGACAAGACATCGATCACCGAACGTATCTTCGTCCTGCAGAGAGAAAAAAACATGACATGACCAAATCGATGGAGCTTGGCTAGCTTGACAATTTGCACGCCTATGAGCATAGCTACTGGGGACTGGGGACTTCTGCTACTAGAGATGCGTGAGGTTGCCCTCACAAATCACCATCCAGACATCTAGTTTCATGGTTTTTCTTAAGATCCCGTAGTGGCTATGGTTTTGGATTTTGCGAGGGATGGGCTGCAGTTGAGTACGTGACAGATGTATATACATATCGATTAAGCCCATAAAAAATATCATCACTGTTAGAGGGTATGTGAGTTAAGGCTCCCCTGAAAGGCAAGATTGAGAAAAACGCATAAATAGTAAAAATTAAGATTTTGATAAGAATATAAGCGTAAAATAGAGGATTGCAAAATAATGAAAAAAATATAGGAATGGCTATTTAAATGAACCGCAGAAAAAAACAGAAATTAGAGGAGAGATAAAACTCATAGTTTTCATAAGGTTAGACCTCATACTAGATTTTCTCTAAAATCTCCTTATCTCGAACCATTCCATACAAATTTCCTAGGATCTTTTGTGTTCTAATTCTTTCTTTCAAATTTCCAACAGGATTCAAATCCTACATATTTCCTTTGTTTTTGTTATAAATCAAAAGGGCCTAAGGGGTACGTGTGTTATTGGTATTTTAGTCTTTTTCTATTGTACACAATATATACGCCCTATGGGCCTAAGTCACTACATCAAGTGTTCAATTCCCATTTTTCTCTCTTCTCTAAAGTTAACATAACATCAAACCAGAGATCCTAAATTTAGCCGCTGATCCCCATTGTCAGTGGCGCACTGCTGAGCAATCACCACCTCGTCATCCTTTATCGCACGCCTCGTCAATCGTGGCTCATCATCTTCCCAGTAGAGGCCGCCGCTTGACGGGCAAGAACGGCCCGATCCGACGTTGGGATTGCTAGATCTGATCAACCCGACACTAGATCTTGTCGTCGGGTCATGCTTGCCACAACCAGCCTCCATCTTTGTGTCTGGTGATGAATCGAGCTTGTTGTTGCATTGATGTACTTATTTACTACCGCAATATCCTTGGTATACTTTGCTAGTATTTGTTAGAGTTAATTTCGAACAAAGGCTAACTAACCAATTAGGAATAAGGGAGAGGAGTCCAATGACTCTTTCCCACAACCGATTCAAGTGCCATGATGGGAGGCGCCCCAATAAAATTTGGGTTTAGCCCCCAATCGCGCAGTGCACATTAAAAGGGCCATCATGTAACGTCTCGATTTTTCGGGCTGTTAAAAACCTATTTTAAATAAAACCCTAATTCCGAAAATTCGAATCTTTATGTGTGTGCCTAAGGACCTATCTGCCAAAATCTCAATTTATCCTTCTTTGAAACCCCAAAATTCGCCAATCTAAAATCCCGATCCAAAAATTTAACTCCCGAATTCGAATTTTCCCTTCAAAAACCTCTAGCCAAATTTCAACTTGATCTCAAACTCAGTCAAAATTCCTTGCTCAATTTCCCATCCAAAAATTTCCTTCCAAAACCCTGCTCAATATTTCAAAAATTTGAGTTTAGAATCCCCTAAAATTCCTTTCTCCTCCTCCTTAAAAAAACCCTTTTAAAAATTCCAATCCATATTCAAATATTATATATATCAAGTTCCTACACATGAAGCCCTTTCTTGGATCCTTGAGATTTTCTTCCAAGTTGAAATACCAAATTTTGATTCGAATTTGTGTTCAAATTCTCTTTGAAATCATCCTGAAAAATCTCTGCAAAAAGATAAGCTTCACTGTTTAGAATGGGCTGCCCCTCCGATTTCCTCAGCCGGCCCATCTCACTCGGCCCACAACCCCCTCAGCACTCCTTGCTCGCTCGCGCTCACTGGCAACCAGGTCCCGCCTAGCAGCCGCATACAAGCCCGCCCTACCGCCTCTCACCAACAGCGGGTCCCACCTATCGGCTACGTGGTGGGCAACCATCCGGCCACGCCACCCGTCGTCTTCCTGGGACCTCCCTCTCTCTCTCTTGCTCGCAGGATGCTCGGCCAAATGGCCACGCCGCCGTCGCGCCATGCCGACCATGGCTCTCCCTGCCTAGCGCCGTCCCGATAGCCTCGACCTCCCCACCATCTCCTCCTGCCGCGCCTCACTAGCGGACTGAGCCACCTTGGCCGACGTAGCCGCCCCGCATCGCTCCTCGCGCCAGCTCCATTGCAGCCGTGCCGTGCTCCGAGCCACTGACCTATTTCTTCGTCACCAAGTGGCCGCGTGCGCCAATAAAGCCGTTGCCGTCCTCCTCCCTCCACCACCGCGGCCGTGCCGTCCCCCTTACCCGCCACGCCAGACCGAGCTCGGCCCGAGCTCAAGCACTGCTGCCGCCGCCATTCTTTTCTTTTTCCTCTCGGTAAGCACCCTCCTTCTCCTCTCTTCTCCTCAGCGCCACAATCACCCGAGCCCCAAAACCCCCACAGCCGAGCCCCGCCGCCCAGCAATCCTCTCTCCCCGCCGCCTCTGGATGTCGCCGCCAGCCATCGTCGCTCATTGTTCGGTCAATTTGAGCCGGTCATCGCCCTCCTCTCCTTCCCCTCTCCCCGACGCCGTGCTCGGCCCGCCGCCCCTCGCCGTCGTTCGGCCGATCGCCGTTGTGCGCCGTCGGCTGTCGATCATCTCCGTCAGCCTCTCCCTCCATTTCTCTCTCTGCCAAGCTGGCCTGCCCTGTCATCGGCCGCCATCCAGTCCCCTTTCCTCTTCTCTCTAACAAGTGGGCTATCCTCCATCAAGTCACTTACGTGTGGACCCGCTCAGCATATATGTCTCCCTGACCTATGTGCCCACCCTGAGCCACTTAGGTGTGGACCCCCACTCAATAAATCTCTCCACCAATCCCAGTGACATGTGGGCCCTATCCCTTTAATCCTCTCCCTCTTCTCTCTGACATGTAGGCCTACCTCACTAAATAAATCTTTCTTTTATATAATACATCACTTACATGGGGGCCCCCTTGTCATCCTCTCTCTCTGTGTCACTGACAAGATGGCCCAACACCTCAGCTTCTCACTCTGACCATGGGCCCCACTTGTCAGCCAAGGGAATATTCCCTTGGCATATTCCTTTTCTAATCTAAATAATTCTTTTTATTTCCAGAAAAATCCTATAAAATTCAAGAATTTATATCTTTTTATCCGTAACTCCGATCTATCCTGTTCAAGTCTCAAAATTTTTCTAAAATTGAGATCTACTCATGGCACTATTAGTCATTAATAATAGTATTTTATTTTTAGGGTTTTTTTTTGTGTTTTTCTCTCGCTACGCGTAGTCGACGACGAGGGAAATTCTTTCGAACGTCGGATTTCGAGGATTTTGAAGACGAAGGCAGAGGCAAATCACTCCTTAACCATATTGCCCCTAGTTTATAAAAATATTTTATTTCTAAAATTGCATTGCTAAGCATGCACAATGACTGAATCGGCCTCGGTTCACGCGACGAACTGGCGGACCTACCTAGTAGTTGCAATATTCCGTAGGTTTGGAAAACCCTATTCCTTGTCGCTCCACTTCAGTGTTACCTTGGCATCCCTGCTCCATGTGCATGGGTATCGATGGTTTCACTCAAATCACTTGTGCTGTCGAAATGGGAAAACCAGGGTTTATAAAAATCTTTTAGCCTAACACGCGGTGTCGGTATATTTGCAAAAGAAGAAATATTTGTGAAAACCCCGCGGTGCAAAGTGATCACCTTGGTGGAGATGCTTTGTATTCGTATATAAGGACCGATTCCTTGGGGAATTGCACTGATCATAATATAGTGCGACCACACGGGCGGTATAGGATGCCCCTGGCTAAGTATTTAGCCGGAACAGGGTTACCTCGCATGCCAGTAGATGTGGAGCGCCGGGATAAGGTGTTTGGGGGTATCTCCAGGTTCCTAAGTAGAGCAAGAAAGGGAAGCTTGCCCAGTACTTGGTCTAGGAGTTTGAGGTAAATTGCAAGCTGAATGCTTGATTGAGTTTGGCCCATCTATCGGGCATGAGGTACCCTGGGATGGCTCCTGAAAGGCCTTGTTGCGAACCTCCCCTGTTTGTCTAGTAAGGGAGTAAGCTCGCATCATGTGGGAAAAGTGTACACCTCTGTAGAGATTGGAACTGTTCGAACAGCCGTGCCCACGGTCATGGGTGATGTGAAGTGATTCTTCTAGCATAGCTTTGTTTTTATAAAAGGTTTGCGAAGCATGTTTGTGGTTGTAAACCGTTACCAGAATCAGCCAGGACGGCCGATGGACGACCATTACGTGGTCTGAAACAATCATGTGTGGACTGGGATGTCAGATGGCATCATAGTTTAGGCTTCCCGAGTGGAAGCAATGTGTTGGCGATATGATGGCTCTAGGAGCCAAAGTTGAGATGATGAGATGAATGAGGTCCTGGAATGGATGAAAGTGAAAGAAAAATAATAAAGGAAATATGAGATAAGGTTTTGTCCTAAGGAGGATGAAAGTGAAAATAAACTAATAGATGATATACACTAAACCGCTGTCGTGGTCCGACAGGCGGTAGACTGGATTATAAACTTTACTCAATTAAAATCTGTTCATCTGCTTGAGTTGTTGCAAAGCAATTCACGGACAGGATCGAGGTGAGAGCCTCTTTTCAGCTACACCTGGATCAACCCACACATAGAGTTTTGGAAAATATTTTAAAATAAAGTGTTTGCTAAATAAACCCTAGCCTTCCTTGATGGACTGCATAACTCACTTTTCCCGTGACTTGCTGAGTACGTATGTACTCAACCCATTATCTTTTCCCCTCCTTCAGGAAGAGTGAAGTTGAAGTGAAGATTAGTGTTTCTTTCCTAATCCCAAGCCCTTGCTTGTGGATTGGGTTCTCGCCGCACTGTCGATCCGCTACTGCTATTCTGTTTGAAGGTTGCTATTCAGGGCTTGCCCGAAGTTGCAACTTATAAAGGGAATATATATATATATATATATATATATATATATATATATATATATATATATAGTTGCTTTGGTACATCTCGGTTGTTCGTAGTACCAGCAAGGTTTCCTGGGACTAGTACCGGCAACGCGGTTCCATGGGAATTGGTTCATGCCAATATCCTGTGGCGCTCCCTCTCTGGTGTCACTGTAGGTGGTGCCAGGACGGGGGTGTTACACACTGGCACATGGAGAGGCCCCCCTATCTCTCTCGAGTTTGGCTAAACCCTAAAAACTCCCTAAATCACCGATTCTTAGAAGTGCTGCAGCGATTGGAAGGCTGATTCACGCACCCCTCGGCCAGTGCAGGTGGAGACCCGAGGGCCGGTGCTATCCTCTGCCTCACCCCGTGACTACACCGAACCGGAGGCCTACTTCGACGAACGACGAGACCATGGCCTCATCATCCAACCCTGATTTGATTCCTAGCCCCTATAAATTCCGCATCAAGTGGGTGTTCATGTTTAGATCAAGTTTTATGTTCAATTATTTAATTAACTTACATTTGGTATCAGAGCAATTTGATCTAATCATGAATCTATTAGAATTGGCTAGAATTCTATGGTCTGTTGTTTAAGATGTAGTCCCATTCGGCTCCTGCATCCTTTTGTGATTATATTATCCAATTAATTCCAAATTAGTTTTTTAATTGCCTCGGATCGAGTTGGGATTTAAGCCATGAGCCCTAATTTGATCCTAATTGGCTTCGGGTTAGCAGAGAAAAGGAAGGGAATTGGGAGAAATCGGCATAAGTCAGTCGGATCAAAATCCCAGAAAGAAATTCCCCAATTTGCGAAACCCTATAACCGAAATCTCACAAAATTCAGTTCCAAAATCCAAGAGTTCAAAAACCCAAATTAGGATATCTAACCAGGCTAACCTTTTTTCTGGTTGGATCCCCATCGCCTTGATCCTCGCGAGGCATGATCTGTCACCCGCATGTCTGTCACGCCTAGAACTTAACCAAAATTTCCAAAGCTAATTTGTGCAGTAAATCCTCACCTAGGAATCAACCGAGGTACACAAACTAATAATTTAATAAACATAACCAAAACGTAATAACGATAAATACTTACAGAAGAGGCACTTAGTCTTCACACAGTAGAAATCAGCAGTGGAACGGCAACTAGCGTAGCTTCAGCACCAAGCCATAGGCAGCTCAACTGGGGTATAAGCCAAACACCAAATTTCTCCTCCTCGCAAAGCTTCACTCTGATGATTGTAATATAGCAAGACTGAGTACCACCCACCATACTCAATAAGACACACATGGAAATGCAAATAATGCAACAAAATTCCTAAGGAAAGGCATAATATGGCTTATTTGCATAAATGGTATTTAAAACATTTCCATTTAAAATCATTGAAAATAGTATAGTTTAATTAATATCCACATTGAACCAACCACTGAACAACACTCAAATGCAGTTTAGGCCTGTGGAGGCCATGGGTCCCGGGTACCTTATGACAAGCATATGGGCCACTCGAACAGAGGATGGGCCAAGCCTTGTAATTAGATATATAATAGAGCTCGGCAGACTTAGCCTTATACGATAAGGAATATACAGTCCTAGTTGGGCAAGACATATCTCTAAGAGGAGATCCCTTGGTCGTAGTCTGACTAGAACTCCTACTTTGTAACCTTGTCCCCTAGTATATAAGGGGAGGCAGGGCGCCCCTGAGGGCAGAAGACATACAAGTTCATCAGAACCACCACCATACAGCCTTAAAGGAATACACCACAATTGGGCGTAGGGTATTACCTAACATCGAGGGCCTGAACCAGTATAAACTCCCATGTTCCTATGCAATCCATTGAGTTTTGATCCGATGAGTAGCCATATAATCATATTGCCGGTGTAAAACATCGACAGTTGGCGCGCCAGGTAGGGGCTTCGTCAAGATCATCTTCATCAAGCCTGATGGATCCAATCACCGGAGTCGACGGCATTAGCTTCTTCCCCGGGCAAACAATTAGCTTCGGGAGCCTCGACTTCGTCGCCGACAAATTCGGCAACCTCACCCTGTCCGAACCGGACTCGATCTGATCGGCCAGGAAGCAAGCCGACTCTGCGCTGGTCGGCCCACGCAACACTGCGGCAACCCTCGTCGACTTGCTACAGCAATCTTTATCTTGTCCGAGTCTCGGGACAACTCTTTCCTTCAGTGTTCGACTTGGACTCGGCCTTGAGCCGGCCAAGATCGAGCTAAGAAGGGAAGAGATCGTCAATCTCCCGTGCAGACTCGGCAACGCCGCGGACATCTACAATCTGCATCCGACGCGGCAGACCCGATCCCCTACGGTTCAATTCGAACGCGGCCCAGAGCTGCTAGAGATTGGATCTAGGGAGGTCGGAGTCGTCATCACCCCGATGAACTACTCAGATTCCGACTCCAAGTCGGACAAAAGTTCGAACACCAGTCTGGCAAGCTTCCTTCTGCCCCGAGAAATCTTCATGGCTTCAACCCCTCCACAGGAGGTGCGCTGAGTACAAGAGCAGGAAGAAGAAGAGGCCCGCCGACTGCGACAACAGGAGGAGGCCGAACACAAGGCTTGCAACGACGAGTTACGCAGGGCTGGGCGAACCGCTCAGCAACAAATCCTCCAGACTAGAGTCGGCGACCTCGACGTCTTCGTCACGCCACAACAGAATGTCGTGGCCGCTGCAGCCCTGCTAGACACACTCCAGCTCAGGCCTGATCACTAGGCCACCCCGACTATAGCAAGGATAAAAGGCATGATCACCGTTGCTGCATGTCAGCAGCACCAACAGTCGGGCGATACCCTCATACCGACCAACCGGTCGGCATCTCCAACGGCAGTCTCATCCGCCTCAAAGCGACGCCGAGCGGCCGGCTCCAGTCAGCCGCACATGGAGTCACGCCAGACGTCACTCAGCAACCCCAACAACAACTAGTGGTGTCAAAACAACCGTCGGGACAACCAGGATCTCCGAGGCCGATCACGTTGTGATCTTCGGCAGGACATCAACGCTCAGCGCCGCAAACGAGAAATGCCAACTGGAAGACAAGAACGAGAGCTTCAGCCTCCACCACGAGCAGTTTCATCGTAGGCAGAGCCGGAGCCCTCATGCAGATGAAGGCCTACTGGCCTTCACCGAGGAGCTACAACAGGTCGACTGGCCGTCGGGTTTCAAGCCTACAGGCATCGAAAAATACGACGGCAAGACCAATCCCGAGTCCTGGCTTACGGTCTACACTCTGGCAATCCGAGCAGCTGGAGGAGATCACAAAGCCATGGCTAACTACCTCCCAGTCACTCTAGCCGACTTAGCGAGGACATGGCTAACAGGACTTCCTAAGATATCAATTGGCTCCTATGGAGAACTCCGGGAACGTTTCATCGCCAACTTCCAGGGAACATACGAGAGGCCAGCTTCCGAGTACGACCTATATTAGTTGCATAAAAGGAAGAACGAGTCTCTTTGTGATTTCATCAAGAGGTTCTTTGAAAAGAAGAATTCAATCCCAAAGATCAAGGACGAGGTCGTCATCGTTGCCTTTCGAAAAGGAGTCAAAGACACCTCATTCATCGCCAAATTCACTCGGAAGCCTCCCAACATTGTCAAGGCCCTATTCTACATGGCAAACAAGTATGCCGACTCGGCCCACGTTGTTGCTGAGGCCATTGATGACGAAAAGGCCCCCTGACAGAAGGAGCGGATGGACACCGATGATGCGACCCCGACTAAAGCTGGGAACTGCAAACGCAAGTCAGATGGCTTCATTGTGGTAGTCGGTCACAACCGTCTTCGACTTTCAACAATTGGAGATTATCAGAACAACAAGTGACATGTTCTAGGGCTCAAAAGCTCAAACACAAGGATGGCATCCCCACTCCCAAATACCGAACAGCTAAGTCGCTTTTTGATAAATATTTCCTCACTTGGCCTCGCCAATGCCGCAGCCGCTTACACCTAATAGGTGTACAAGCTGCACTTTTTCCTATTTTTGCTCTTAAATGATTGCAAAAGTACTCGAGTAGCATAAATTCCGATCCGTGAAACTTTGCTCTATGAAAAACAAACTCAAGTCACCCAAAACGCGTGTCTGGAAAAGAGCCATGAGCCAGCTCCCGATGCTAGGGGGCTATGACTAGTCGGGTAGAGTACTTAAACGTAAGGGATCAACTACTCGGGGAAATTAATATCAATAAGAGGAAGAACACGTATTTACATATATTGTAAAATACATAAATATTATTCGGATGATTGTTTTCTTCATTAGATGCTACTCATCCGATATGTTTATAATGCAAAACCAGTTCTGGATACACGTGACAGGAACTCAGGGCTACGAGCCTATCTCCTACGCTTGGGGGCTGGACTAGTCTGCCAAGATATACTTGGAGTGCGACACTTCAAGAATCACTCGAAATGCTCCATGAGGGCCACTAACCGAGTACTTGCGCCAGTCAGGACGTCATCTTCCCTGGCTATGCTCCATATATGGGCTAATAACCGACCTCCGGCACTAGTAGAAGTTCGGGTACCACTTGGCTGGGTGAGGTACGCCCCATAAGGGTCACCAGTCGAATCCTATGCTAATGCTAGATTCGGGTACTTTATTTGGTTACAACTCTGCTGGGTAAAGTACGCCCCACGAGGGTCGCTAGCCGAATTCTACACTAATGCGAGGTTTGGGTATTTTATTCGGTTAATAACCGACCTCCGGCACCAGTCGGAGCTTGGGTACCACTCTGTTGGATAGGGTACACCCCATGAGGGTCGCCAGCCGAATCCTATGCTAATGCGAGGTTCGGGTACCTTATTCGGCTACAATTTTGTCAAGTTAGGTATGCCCCAAGAGGGTCGCTAGCCGAATCCTACGCTAGCGCAGCGTTCGGGTACCTATCTGGCAAAAACATGGCAACAAGCCACTACTGGAGCTTTCAGTCGGGAGCAGCATCAAACCCGGAATCTACGGAGGTGCTCATTATTATTCAAGACTGGAAGACACCAATCCTTCGATTACAACGAAGCCGAGTAAATCAAGCCTACGGAGCAAACCCTTATCATAGTCAGAGAAGACCTATATCGTCGAAGTGCATCCGGAGTTCTCATGCACTGCGTCACACCTGAGGAGGGCAAGCAGATCCTACAATATACCTACTCAGGAATCTGTGGCGACCATACTGCATCCAGAACGTAAGTTGGAAAGGCTCGCGGACAAGGATTCTTCTGGCTGATTGAGGTTACTGACGCTGGAGTACTTATCCTGGCATGCGAGGGATGCTATTTTTATAGGGCTGCACTGGGTAGGTTGATTTAGGCTGGCTTATTCGGTAGCAGGCCACAAGATATGAGTTTCTACAGTAGCACGCTCAAACTGGGCCGCTCGCTAGCTATGTTAAAATCACAGTGCTGGTGCTACTCACAGAAACCGATTAAATAATCAGATATGCTTTATGCTTAGCCTACAGCCGGGTGTATACACTCGGGTATCTGCATTATTTACCAGGTATTGAGGATATATCCTTATAAGGGTCACAAGCTAGTCTCCATTAAAATTGGGGATGCAGGTATCTCTCAAGTACACTTGACCACATATTGTGTTAAAATCCATGAAGTGGGACTCCTATTTTGTAACCCTGTCCCCCAGTATATAAGGGGAGACAGGGCGGCCCTGAGGGCAGAAGACATACAAGTTCATCAGAACCACCACCATACATCCTCAAAGGAATACACCACAACCAGACATAGGGTATTACCTCACATCGAGGGCCTAAACCAGTATAAACTCCCGTGTTCCTTTGCAATCCATTGAGTTTCGATCCGACGAGTAGCCCTATAATCATATTGCCGGTGTAAAACATCGACAAGGCCCAAAACCATAACCCTTCAAACTGGAGCTATCAAATTTCCACCAATTATCATCATTAATGAGTAGTGTGGAACTAATCATGAAAACATTGCTAGGCCCGCCCTTTAACCGCGGGCACAGCTATTCGAATAGTTTTACTCTGGCTAGAGGTGTACCAATTTGCCCACAAGACACAACTCCACAATACCTCACCGTGCACCTGAATACCACCATGGTACCTTGGAAAGGAGTTGTGACAGGACTCTTCGCATAACATGTCCAACAGAAAACCACCGGCAAGTCCCCAGTAGAGG
This sequence comes from Oryza meyeriana var. granulata, assembly GCA_003991445.1. Lineage (NCBI taxonomy): Eukaryota > Viridiplantae > Streptophyta > Magnoliopsida > Poales > Poaceae > Oryza > Oryza meyeriana. Next base: position 33,792 of record RYFJ01000686.1, on the reverse strand, counting down.
TGGCCCAACCTCCAGGCTACAGAAATTCTTGGCTCCCAAATATGGACTTATTGGCACTGCCACTGTGGATTTATTGACACTACCATCTAACAACTAACACACCATGGTGTCTCCTACTAGAACACGCTATACTACAAGCCTAGCCGTTGCCCATTCTGGCTTGTGATTAGTACGAGTATTGCTTCGCAACAAGTAGTCCGTGAACCAGTCCTTAACTGTCATGAGCACCACTAACATTACCATCATTCCATGTGCTCACAACCCACCATTTAGTCAAGTTTAGTTGGTAAGTTTATTTAATCAACCACGACCAACTGTCGTGAAACAATAACCATTAATCACTAATTGATCAGGGTGAATGAATAGTTTTCCCACATAAAATGATGCTAAAGTTTCTAAGCATGGCTAAGCAAAACCTAAATATTCTAGCTAGATCATTAAATAGTCATCCAGCTAGTCAATATTAATCACCCAAGGTATCAAGGTACAGGTATCAATAGCAAAGTGGCCATAAACAAGGACTATTGGATAATAAATAAATACCCGTAATAATGATATTCAAAAACATTACATGCAATAGCGTTAAAATAAAATAGTTTTCACATATGGGATCAACATTCTCAAGGGGATTGTCGTGTGATTTGCCTTGCAACAGGAAAGTCTTCAAACGTTCTTCCGAACTCTTCCACTGACTCCGCAATCCTCCGAAACGGCGAAAATACGCGACTACATGCAAAACGAGGAAAAACACTAAGAAACTCCAATTAAACAGTACATAAAAAATACATAAACATGTAGATCATGATTTAGATGAATTTAGGAAGAAGAACGGGTCGAGTCGGCGTTAAGACAAAAGATACGGCTTCCAAAAGTTTGAATTCAGAGAAAATCCAAAAAGAATTGGAAAAGAAATATTCTCTGGAATATTGCACTTTGAAAAAATAATTGAATGAATTGTTTTTGGATGGATATTGGATGTGGGGCCCACTGATCAGAGGGATGTCTCATGTAGACTAAGTCTATGGACTTGGGAGGCAGAGAAGTGGTGAACTGATGACTTGGCGACACGTGGCGATGAGGTGGCAATTAGGGCTAAGGTGGCACTGGTTGGGGTTAGGGAAATCCAACGGCTCGGATTAGATTGGAATAAATCGAACGGCTAGGATTTGCTCGAGATGAGTTATGGAAATCAAATGGACTAGATCGGATCTGTAGATCGGATGGCCATGGTTGATTGAGTCACTGTGCTCGGACCCCGATGGTCATACACATAGAGAGGAACTTCCAACAGGTACCACATGGTGGTGGCACACAGAGGACCAGCCGTGCTCATCCATGGCGGCGCAGCAGGGGAGGACAAGGCAGGGACAAAGTGCCGGCAGGAGAAGGACGTCGCCAGCAGCGATGACGGCGGCGGAGGGTGGAGATGATGGCGGCGCTCGGCGGGATAGCGCGGCATGACGACAAGGAGGCGACCCCAGAACGTGCGACTCCGAATGGGAAGGATGGAGGCTGCACTGGCGTGAGATGCCGAGAGAGGGGACCACGGGCTGGGGCTCACCGGTGGCGGGCGAACGGCGATGACGAACGCTGGCGGCGGCGGCTTGCTTGCAGCAGCGAGGCAGAAAGGTGAGAGGAAGCGGTAGCGGCCGGCTTGGAGTAGAGGCGGCGGCTTTGGTGTGGCAGCGCAAGGGCGAGGGCTAGGGCACAGGCGTGGGCGACGCGGGGCGGCGCCATATATATAAGGGTGGAGCGGCTAGGGCGCAGGAGTTTTTCGGTGGCACGGGGTGCGTGGCTGGATCGGCCGAGCCTGGCGGCTGCAGTGGGGTACGGGAGTGGGCCGAGAAGTGGCGAAGGTGGACTAGGTTGGGAGAAGACGGTGCAGGCCGAGGGGGCTTGGGCTCGGGCGGCTTGGCTCCCAGCTGAAGAGAGAAAGGAGGAAAGGAGGAAGAAGGAGGAGGAGGAGGAAGAACAAGAAAGAAGGGGGAAAAAGAAAAAGAAGAAAAAGAAAGATGGGAAAAAAAAGAAAAGAGAGGGGGCTTTCTAGAAAAAAACCCAAATTGCAAAAATCTTAGAATTTTGGGAATTCAAGGAATGAATAGGGACATTGGGAATTGAGGAAATATATGGAATTTTGGAATATTGCGAATATTGGGATATTTTTTCGGAAATTGAAAACTCGGGGATATTTTATCGAATTTGGAATTTAGGGAAAGCTTCGGATTATTAGAATATTGGAAATTGTGGAACCCTAGGAAATAGAAGAATACACGAAATTTTGGAACGCCCAAAATATACGAACATTTTGGGAATCGGAAATTGGAGAATATTCCATGGGAATTGAAATTGGGCACAAACTCTAGAATATTGAGGATTCGGGTTTATTTCAAAAGGACTTGGATTTTGTGGAGACCAAGGACATTTAAATCAACAGGAAAGATGGATATTTAATAAAAAGGAATTGAATATATTCGAGACGCTCGGATTTGGGATTTTGCGGGATTTTTCTGAAGTCGGACTTTCAAGGAAATTAGGGATTCAGGAACAACAATCGAGTTCGGCTAGAAAAGGAGGATACAAAGGGGTTAGACCAGGAACAACCCGGGAAAAGGATTTCGGAATTTGTTTAAATAATTACTGAGATTGATCTTTGTAATATTTAAATTAATTCTAGAGCTATGAAAAATCCGAGAAAATTTCTGAGAGGTCATTTAAACACAAAGAATTTATTAAAGAATGAATTCGACCATGATTTATTAAAGAAATTTTTATTTCGTATTTTTACTTTACTTAATTAATTTACTTTACAATTTAATATAAAGTATAGAAAATCCATTATTAATTAATTATTTAATTCTCAAAAAATCGAGCTATGACAATGTCCTTTGGTGCTCCCTGCTGGCCGAGCTCCCTGCCGATCTCACTTCTTCTGGGCTACTATGTAGTTAGCTTCCATTGAGGAGCAATTTAAGTTATCATCAAAGGCATTCTTAGTGCTTTACGTGGATGACATTCTTTTGGCTATCAGTGATAAGAATATACTGCTAGAAACCAAGGGTTTTCTATCCTCTAACTTTGAGATGAAAGATCTTGGTGATTCCTCTTATGTTTTGGGCATTGAGATACACCAGACAGGTCCAAAGGGGTATTAGGATTATCTCAAGGGGCATGCATTGATAGAGTGCTCAAGAGTTACAACATGGAAAATTGCTCTATCACGCTTGCTCCAATTGTTAAGGGTGATAAGTTTGGACAATTGCAATGTCCAAGGAATTAATTAGAAACTGATCAGATGAAGTCGATTCCATACGCTTCGGCTGTCGGAACCATTATGTACGCTCAAGTTTGCACGTGCCCTGATTTAGCATTTGTAACTGGGATGTTTGGTAGATATTAGTCAAATCCAGGTATGAACTACTGGAAGGCTGTTAAGAAAGTATTATGTTACCTACAAGGTACTAAAGATTACATGCTCACATATGAGATGTCTGACAACCTTGAAGTCATAGGTTATTCAGACGCTGATATTGTGAGATGTGTTGATAGTGAAAAATCAACATCAGGTTACACCTTCACTCTCGCAGGAGGAGCTATTTCATGGAAAAGCTCAAAACAAACGCTTACAACGTCGTCTATGATGCAAGCAGAATTTGTGGCAGTATTCTATTCTAGTAACAACAAGTCAAGTTGTGCTGCCAAACACATTGACGTAAAATATCATGTTGTGAAAGATAGAATCCAGGATTAGACTATTACTTTACAGCATATAAGCACTAATTCTATGCTTGTGGATCCACTAACTAAAGGCTTACCACCCAATCTCTTTAGAGAGCACGTTGCCGGCATGGGTTTAAGGGACTGCCTCTGATTCTGGAACTAACGGGCCATAATGAATAAACCAACTCCTGTTGAAATTCTTATGAGGCAAAGTAATAGACTATGGGTAATGGAGTTCAGTGGCGACACATAAGCTGTTGTAACACATTATCTTGGTCATTGCTCTGCTGAATGGAGACTTATGAATCCTTCAATTAAGTGGGAGAATGTTGGAGTTAATTTCGGATAAAGGCTAACTAACCAATTAGGGATAATGGAGAGGAGTTGTCACACCCGAAATTTCCATCCAAAATTCAGGTGCTTTATTGTGTGTAAATCCTCGTTCATGAATCAACCGAGACACACATACGACAAAGTTGATAACCAAGTAATTATCTTACAAACTCAAAAGTATTATTATAGAGGCGAATGGAACCTCTCCAAATAAAAAAAATCTAAGCAGCGGAATAACTACGGACAACACGACGACTCCCACTCCACACGCACTTGACCAGGCTCCCGCTTAGTCCTCCAAGAAGTCCCCCTTACTGTAGTACTCCTTTGATGATGATTGTTGATTGCAAAGATAAGTACATGAATACTCCGCAAGCCACACAGCAAATATGTAAGTGCACAGGATAACAAAGGATGGCATAATATGGCTCACATTGCACAAATAGCATTTAATAAAACATTTAAGAGAGTAATAAAACAGTAATCATTAATCAATATTAACCAACACTATACCGCTCTCCAAAACGATATAGGCCCAACAACTACAACCTAGAGCTAACAATATTCCACCATTCATTATTCAATTAAGATAGTGTGAGACTAATCACAGAAAACATCGCTAGGCCCGCCCAACCGCGGGCACGGCTATTCGAATAGGTTCACTCTAGCCAGAGGTGTACCAATTTACCCACAAGACACAACTCCACAACACATCGCCGTGCGCCTCAATACCACCATGGTACCTCGGAAAAGAGTTGTGACAAGACTCTTCGCATAACATGTCTAACAGAAAACAAACCGGCCAAGTCCTTAGTAGAGGTGGCCCAACCTCCAGGCTAGAGAAACTTTTGGCTCCCAAATATGGACTTATTGGCATTGCCACTGTGGGTTTATTGACACTACCACCTAACAACTAACACACCATGGTTTCTCCTGCTGGAACACGCTATGCTACAAGCCCAGCTGTTGTCCATTCTGGCTTGTGGTTAGTACGGTAAATGCTTCGCAACAAGTAGTCCGTGAACCGATCCTTAATAATCATGAGCACCTCTAGCAATATTAACAAACCTGGTGCTCACAACCCACCATTTAGTCAAGTTTTAGTGGACCATTAAATTATCCTCACACGACCACAGTCATGAACTAAGTCTTCATTTCATGTGAACTTAATAATGTAATCAGGGTTCAAATGATAGCCCATAAATTATACTACTGTTTCTAGGCATTGCTAAGCAGGATCCTAGAATTATTCATGGAGAGTTCATGGAGATCCAATAGTTTAGATTTGAAAGGTTTTGATCGGACGGCTCAGATTGATCAGGACTTTAAGCCAGATCAGAGGGCAAAGATCTAATCTAACTCAGATCGGACGGCTAGGATCTAATCTCGGCGAACAACGGTGTGGATTGAGTCTCGAACAGATCAGGGTGCGGCTGAACTGGCTCCTACGTGGTGGCCGCATCGGTGGAGACGTCGGCCACAGGGACGGCAGTGACGGTGGCGGCACGGGGACCGATGGTCGGCGGTGATTGGCAGCACGGCGGAACGCGGTGAGGGTAGAAACAGATAGAGAGGAACACAGCGAGTCTCACCGTGGGCAAAACGATGACGATCAGTGACGAGGTTGACCGGCGGTAGGCTTCTGGCGGTGGCGCTTCTTGGGTTCACGGCGGTGACGACGCTTCGGCGATCTCCAACGGCTGGGGGATGGCGGCCTCTCTTCCTTGCGCACCGGCGAAGCTAACCGAGGCGGTGGCGAGCACTAATGACGGTGGAGGTGGCGACTAGGTGCAACCGATGGCTCAGCGGCGGCGGCGGATTGGATTGGGGCAGTGCTAGGGCCCAGTGTCATGCCCAGAAATTCACGAGAATTTTCGAAGCTAATTTGTGCAGTAAATCCTCATCCAGGAATCAGCTGAGGTACACAAACTGACAATTTGATAAACATAACCAAAATGATAAATACTTACAGAAGAGGCATGTAGTCCTCACGTAGAAGAAAACTGCAGCGGAACAGCAACTAGCGAAGCTTCAGCACCAAGCCACAAGCAGCTTAACTAGGGTATAAGCCAAACACCAAACTTCTCCTCCCACGCAAATCTTCATACTGATGATTGCAGTAATGCAAGACTGAGTATCACCCACCGTACTCAACAAGCCACACATGGAAATGCAAAATAATGCAACAGGATTCCAAAGGAAAGGCATCACAATACCAAAAGTACCTAAAAAGAGATTGTGACAGGATCCTCCATGAAACCCGCACAACAAGAGTGCCACCCGCTAGACTACCAGTCTCCGGCAGAAACTGATCAGAGGTTCCTAAACAGGGAGATGATCCAATGCCCAAAACATGGACTAATTGACGCAACCATGGTGGTCTTATTGACACAACCACAACACACCATGGGGCCTCTGGTTGAACGGATCACACTTCGATTCCCGCCATTACCCATTCTGGCTTGTGGTTAGCATGGGTATTGCTTCGCAACAAGTAGTCCGTGAACCAGTCCTTAATTGTCATGAGCACCACTAGCACCATCACAATCCTAGTGCTCACAACCCACCATCAGTCAAGTTTTAGTTGGCATATTAATTAATCAGCCATGACCAACTGTCATGAAACAATAACCATTATCCATTAATTATCGATAAGTGAATCATTAGTTTTCCACATAAAATGACGCTACAGTTTCTATGCATTACCTAAGCAAATCCGAAAATAATCTAGCTAGATCATTAAATAGTCATCTAGCTAGTCAGCATTAATCACCCAAGGTATCAAGGTATAGGTATCAATATCAATTCACGGCCATAAGCAAGGAATATAGGATAATAAATAAATAACTCGTAATAAAGAGATTCAAAAACATTGCATGCAATAACGTTAAAATAAAATAGTTTTCATAAAAGGGGATCAACATGCTCAAGGAGATTGTCGTGTGACTTGCCTTCCAATAGAAAAGTGTTCAGACGTTCTTCCGAACTCTTCTGCAAACTCTGCCATCTTCTGAAACGACGATACGACTCAACTACACACAAAACAAGGAAAAATACTAAGAAACTCCAAATAAAAGCTGCATAAACAGGTAGATCATGATTTTAGATGAATTTACGAAGAAGAACAGGTCAAATCGGAGTTCGGACGGAAAACTTACAGCCTCCGGACAATTGAATTCAGAGAAAAATCTAAGAAGAATTGGAAAGAGAATATTCTCAGGAATATTCCCTCAGAATTAATTATTAATGGAATTATTTTTCAATGGATAAATGAGTGGGACCCACTGGTCAGAGAAATGGCTTATGGTGAAGTGAGTTTATGGAACAAAGGGTGGAGTGGATTATGGACTGGCTGAGTTGGCGGGTGAAGTGGCGATGATGTGGTGACTAGGGCTGAGGTGTGTAACGCCCCGGTTTCCAGGCCGTTAAAAAAAACTATTTTGATAAAAACCCTAATTTTAAAATTTTTTGGCTTTTTGTGTGTGCTTAAGGACTAAGTGCGTAGATCTTAGTCCAAACCTCCTTGAAACTCTAAAAGCCTCTGTGCCAAACCCTCTCTAGATTCCGAGACCCGAATTTTGCAATTCGACTGTCTCTCTAAATTTCCTCGAAAAATTTAAAATCAAATACTTCCTAAAAATTCTCTGTACTCGGGTTCGAATTTTGCAATTCAAAGCCCTCCGTTTAAATCTCCTTATTTTGTTCCTCTCGGAAACTCTAAATTCCATCGAGAACTCTCTTCCCAAAATTTGCCTCAAATCCCAAGAATTAAATTCAAGTTTATATATCCTTTCCAAACCCTCCCAAAAATAATTTCCTCAAATAAAACTTCTGATCGAGTTCCAAATAACTGAAGTCTCCTTTAAAAGCCCTTCCCTGACCTCCTATTAATTCTCACCAAAAGTCCTCCTCAGAGAAATCCCAAGGATGAAACTCCAATTCTAAAATTCCCTCGAAATCTTCCTTCTTATATTCCTCTCTCAAAAAGTCCCCAAAAATTTCTGTCGATGTTTTACACCGGCAATATGAATATGGGGCTACTCGGCGGATGGAAACTCGGTGGATTGCAAAGGAACACGGGGAGATTTATACTGGTTCAGGCCCTCAATATGAGGTAATACCCTACGTCCAGTTTGGGGTGTATTCCTTTAAGGAATTATGGTGGCGATTCTGATGAACCGTGTCAACTTGCCCTCAGGGGGGTGCCCTGCCTCCCCTTATATACTGGGGGACAGGGTTACAAGATAGGAGTCCCAACCGGATTACGGCCAAGGGATCTCCTCTTAGAGATATAACGCACCCAACAAGGACTGTGTTTTTCTTATCGTACAAGTCAAAGTCTGCTAGGGATTACTATATCTCTAATTACAGGGCCAGGCCCATCCTCTATTCGAGTGGCCCATATGCTTGTCATGAGGTACCCGAGGCCCATGGCACCCATAGTAGCCCCTGAGACCTTCATAGTTGAGTCACAGCTGATGCCGAGTGCTCATCCTCCACGGTGAAGTCTTCCCGAGTGCATTGCTCCCGAGTACTCTTTGTCCGAGTACGTCTTCTTCCCGAGTTCTGCTTCATATCAGCTGGCAGCGAGGCTATGAAGGGCTTCATGTAGATGTATGAATAGTGTGCGCCGAATTGGCTCACCTATTAGGTGTAGCCCCCGACTTTGTGCTTAATTGTGAAGACAATTAAACATAAAGTCAAAGATCTTTAACCTGATAGTCTTTCCCGAGTAGTATACTACTGGTATATGAGACTCTTCGGTATCGTGTCAACCGGAATTTAATTTATAGTCTTGCCGAGTAGGGAACTACTCGTATATAGGACTCTTCGACTTCGTGTCAGTTGGAATGTGTGTTTATAGTCTTGCCGAGTAGGATGCTACTCGTATATGGGACTCTTTAGCCTCATGTCAACTGGAAAGGGGGTTTATAGTCTTTTCCAAGTGGCTTCCCGCCCAAAAGTTAGACTCCTCCGCATCATGTTAGCAGGAATAAGAAATTTATAGTCTCTCCCGAGTAGTGCACTACTCGAAAATTAGACTCTTTAGCGTCATATTGGCTGGAATAATGTTGCTCATGGCAACTGATGGCCACGCATGTAGGCCGCGTACCACTTTATGAAAATAAATCCACGGCGTGGTCAGGTGTACCCGAGAAAGATACCTGTATCCCCAATTTTAATGAAGACCAGCTTGTGATCTTTGTAAGGATATATCCTCGAGACTTGGTGGATAAAATAGATACCCAAACATATATGTTTAGCAATAAGGCTCTCATGAAGCATATCTGTTTACCTCATCGGCTCCTGTTGGTAGCACCAGCGCTATAATTTCAACTCAGCCTACGGGTGGCCCATATGGAGCATGCTATTGTAGGAACTCATATCTTGGTGGCTGCTACCAAATAAGCCGGCCTAAGCCGACCTACCCAGCATAGCTCTATAGAAGTAGCATCCATCGCATGTCAGGACGAGTACTCCAGCATTGGTAATTGCAATCGGCCAGAAGAATCCTTGTCTGCAAGCCTTTTCGACTTATGTTCTGGATGCAGCTTGGTTGCCATAGGTGCCTGAGTAGGTATGTTGCAGGATCTGCTTGCCCTCCTCAGGTGTGACGTAGTGCATGAGAACTCCGGATGCGCTTTGACGATGTAAGTCTTCTCTGACTTTAGGAGAGCCGAGCAGGGTACCCGAACCTTGCATTATCATAGGATTCGGCTAGCGACCCTCATGGGGCATACCCTACCCAACAGAGCCATAGCCAAATAAGGTACCCGAACCTTGCATTAGCATAGGATTCGGCTAGCGACCCTCATGGGGCATACCCGATCTGACAGAGTTGTGACCAAATAAGGTACCCGAACCTAGCATTAGCATAGGATTCGACTGGCGACCCTCATGGGGCGTACCCTACTTAGCCGAGTTGCGACCGAATAAGGTACCCGAACCTAGCGTTAGCGTAGGATTCGGTTGGCGACCCTCATGGGGCGTACCTCACCCAGTCGAGTAGTATACGACCCCCAACTAGCGCCGGAGGTTGGTCGTCAGCTCACATGGAGCGTAGCCAGGGAAGATGTCGTCCCGACTGGTGCAAGTACTCGGTCAGTAGCCCTCGTGGAGCATCCCGAGTGTATTTTGGCAGACTTGTCCAGCCCCTGAGCGTAGGAGATAGGCTCGCAGCCCTGAGTTCCTGTCACGCGTATCCAGAGCTGGCCCTGCGCTATAAAGATACCGGATGAGTAGCATTTGATGATGAAAACAATCACCCAAATAAAATGTATTTTACAATATATGTAAATACGTGTTCTTCCTCTTACTGATATTAATTTCTCCGAGTAGTTGACCCCTTACGTTTAAGCACTCTGCCCGACTAATCATAGCCCCCTAGCGTTGGGAGTTGGCTCATGGCTCTTTCCCAGACACGCGTTTTGGGTGACTTGAGTTCGTCTTTCATGGAGCAAAGTTTCACGGATCAGGATTTATGCTACTCGAATACTTTCGCAATCATTTAAGAGAAAAAACAGAAAAAAGTACAGCTTGTACACCTATTAGGTGTAAGCGGCTGCGGCATTGGTGAGGCCAAGTGAGGAAAGATTTATCAGAAAGCGACTTAGCTGTTCGGTATTTGGGAGTGGGGATGCCATCATTGCGTTCGGGCTTTTGAGCCCCCGAGCATGTCACTTGTTGTTCTGATAATCTTCAGTCGTTGAAGGTCGAAGACGGTTGTGACCGACTACCACAATGAAGCCGTCTGACTTGCGTTTGCAACTCCCAACTTTAGTCGGGACCGCGTCGTCGGTGCCCTCCCGCTTCTTTTGTCAGGGTGCCTTCTTGTCATCGAGGGCCTCAGCAACAGCGTCGGCCGAGTCGGCGTATTTGTTCGCCATGTCGAATAAAGCCTTGACAGAGTTGGGAGGCTTTCGAGTGAATTTTTCAATAAACGAGGTGTCTTTGACTCCTTTTCGAAAGGCGGCAATGACGACCTCGTCCTTGATCTTCGGGATTGAGTTCTTCTCAGAAAACCTCTTGATGAAGTCACAAAGAGACTCGTTCTTCCTTTGATACAACTGATGCAGGTCGTGCTCGGAAGATGGCCTCTCGTATGTCCCCTGGAAGTTGTCGATGAAGCGTTCCCGGAGTTCTCCCCAGGAGCTGATCGATTGCTTGGGAAGTCCTATTAGCCATGTCCTTGCTAAGTCGGCTAAAGCGACTGGGAGGTAGTTAGCCATGACTTTGTGATTTCCTCCAGCTACTCGGATTGCCACAGTGTAGACCATGAGCCAAGACTCAGGATTGGTCTTGCCGTCGTATTTTTTGATGCCTGTAGGCTTGAAACCCGACGGCCAGTTGACCTATTGTAGCTCCTGGGTGAAGGCCGGTACTTCTTCATCTTTATGGGGGCTTCGGCTCCGCCTACGATGGCAAAACCGCTCGTGGTGGAGGCCGACGCCCTCGTTCTCATCTTCCGATTGGCGTTGCTCATCTTCCTCTCGTTCGTGGCACTGAGCATTGATGTCCTGCCGAAGGTCATGCCGTAGTTGGCCTCGGAGATCCTGATTGTCCCGACGGTCGCTTCGAAACTGCCAGTTGTTGTTGGGGTTGCCGAGTGACGTTTGGCGTGACTCCGTGTGCTGCCGACTAGAGCCGGCCGCTCGGTGTCGTGTTGAGGCGGATGAGATTGCCATTGGGGAAGCCGACTTGTTAGTCGACATGAGTGTTTCGCCTGACTGTTGATGCTGTTGATATGCAACAGCGGTGAGCATGGCTTTTATCCTTGCGATCGTCAGGGTGGCCTGGTGATCAGGCCCAAACTGGAGTGTATCCAGTAGAGTTGCGGTGGCCACGATGTTCTGTTGAGGAGTAACGAAGACATCGTGGTCGCTGACTCGGGTTTGGAGGATTTGTTGCCGATCGGTTCGCCTAGCTCTACGTAGATCGTCGTTGCGGGCGTGCAGGCATCTTGCTTCTTCCTCCTATTGTTCTCGCAGTCGGCAGGCCTCCTCCTCTTGTTGCTCGCTTAGTTGGCGTGATTCCTGTGTAGGAGTAGAGCCTTTGGATGCCATAAAGATTTCTCGTGGTGGGGAGAAGCTTGCCGAACTGCTGTCCGACTTAGAGTCGAAATCCGACTGAGAGTCGTAGTCCGACTGAGAGTTGTAGTCGGAATAGTTGATAAGGCTAATGATAACTCCAACCTCCCTAGATCCGATCTCGAGCGGCTCTAGGCCGTATCCGAGTCGAATTCTAGGGGATCGGGTTTGCCGCGTCGGATGTTGATTGAAGGTATCCACGGCATTGCAGAGTCTGTACGGGAGATTGACGATCTCTTCCCTTCTTAGCTCGATCTCGGCCGGCTCAAGACCGAGTCCGAGTCGAACACTGAAAGGAAGAGTTGTCCCAAGACCTGAGCAAGTGGAAGATTGCCGCAGCAAGGCGATGATGGTCGCTGCAGCATCGTGTGGGCCGACTGGCGCGGAGCCGGCTGGTTCCCTGGCAGATCGGATCGAGTCCGAGCCGGCCAAGGTGAGGTTGCCGAACTTGTTGGCAACGAAGTCAAGGCTTCCGAATGTGATCGTGTCACCAGTGGAGAATTTGTCGCTGTCGACTTTGGTTGCTGGATCCATCGAGCTTGTAGATTTAGATCTCGCCGATGCCCCTACTTGGCGCGCCAACTGTCGATGTTTTACACCAGCAATATGAATATGGGGCTACTCAGCGGATGGAAACTCGATGGATTGCAAAGGAACACGGGGAAATTTATACTAGTTCAGGCCCTCAATATGAAGTAATACCCTATGTCCAGTTTGGGGTGTATTCCTTTGAGGAATTATGGTGGCGATTCGGATGAACCGTGTCAACCTGCCCTCAGGGGGCGCTCTGCCTCCCCTTATATATTGGGGGATAGGGTTACAAGGTAGGAGTCTCAACCGGATTACGGCCAAGAGATCTCCTCTTAGAGATATAACGCACCCAACTAGGACTATGTTTTCCTTATCATACAAAGCAAAGTCTGCTAGGGATTACTATATCTCTAATTACAGGGCCAGGCCCATCCTCTATCCGAGTGGCCCATATGCTTGTCATGAGGTACCCGGGGCCCATGGCACCCACAATTTCCCCGAGTCACAGTCTCAAATTAAAAATTTTAATTCGAGCCGAACCCTCTTTGAAACCCTCCCTAAGAATCTCTCTTAAAAACATATATACATATCTATATATATGTATATGTATCAGAGCCCCCCTTGATTTCCAAAATTCTAATATCCAAAACAGTATCCAACCCACAAGAAAACCCCTCCAAAATCCCCATCCATCGTTTTAATATATATATATATATATATATATATATATATATATATATATATATATATATATATATCTTTCCCCAACTATGGTTGAAAAATCCTTCACCAAAAATCTCAAGAATTTTTGTGGGTCCAAGGATAAATTTTGAAATAAATCCCTCTCAAAAATTCTCAAAAAGTCCTAGAAGTTCAAATCTCAAAATTAGAATCAAATCCAAATTTAGATCTCCAAATGATCCCCTCAAAAACTCTCTATAAACCTCCCTTTCAAATATATATATATATATATATATAGCAGAATCCCCTTCAAATTCCCTTGATTTAAATTCCTGAGAATATCTATGAGCCAAGCATCAAATTCTAAATCAAAGAATCCTTCCAAATTCTCCAAATACCCTTTCAAAAATCTCCTGGGAAAGATCACAAGCATCCCTATTCCTTTGGGTCATCCCTCTCCCCTCGGCCCGACCAGCTCGGCCTCCTCTCTTCCCTTTTCTCCTCCTTCCCTCAGCTTGGCCCAGCGGCATCTGGCCTGTCTCCTCTCCCGCGCGCCCCTGCAGGTGAGCCAGCCCACGGCGCAGCGCTCACGCCGCGACCGCCGGCAAGCCAGCAAATGGACGGCCGCCGTTTTCCCCGACCTCTCGGACCCGCTTGACAACATCGCCGACCACGAGGCCCATGCGCAACGCACGCCCGTGTGACCGCCCAGGCGCTGTTGTCTTCCCCACTCCTCTCCTTCTCCACGCGGGTCACGTGCTCGACAAATTGCCTCCCTGAAGAAAATATCTCGGCCGAGCTCCCTGGGTCAAACCCGTCTCTCCCGTCCCATCCCATCACCACTCCGTGCCCATCCCTCTCGGTCTCCCCTTATCTCCTCGGCACTGGAGCATGACGCTATCCAAAGTACGCACCATGGACCGAGCTCCCGTTGCGTCGTGTCATCTCTGCCCTGGCCTCGGCCCCTGTCACACCGCCTCTCTTCCTTGTCCCCTTCCGCCGCTCGCCGTCTATAAATAGAACCCCATCCGCCTCTCTCCGCACCATCATTTGCTGCAAACCAAGCTCGAGCTCCGGCATTGCCACCGCTCGGCCTCGCCCTAATTCGCCTTGCCAGAGCACCATCAACCCCATTTAAACCTCACCACCAAACTCCCCAGTGCCTCCGGCTCCGCCCGTGCCCCCAATTGCACCCGAGCGCCGTCGTGGGGAAAAGCCCCAAATTGGCCACCACCGCCCCGCCATTGCTGTCGCCTCGGAGATCGCCGTCACACGAGGTAGGAACCCAATTTCCTCCCTCCATTCTCCTTCCCGCGAGGTACCGCATACAGCCTAGCCCATTCCGACCCCTCTCCACCACTCCTTGGTCGCCAGCGACGACCACACCTCGCTGCCGCCCACGGGTCGCCGTCGCCCGCCACCGTCGGTTGCCCCAGCTTCAATCCGAGCCGCTCAGAGTGATCCTCACCCCCTTTGCCTTCCGTTCCCGTTGGCCGCTGCTCCACTGTCGCTGCCGTTCGCCGACGCCCCCTCGGCAGCCGCCCACCGTCGATCTCCTTGCCGGCCGTTTCCTGTGCCCTGTCCGACACCCCCCACCGACTGACATATGGACCCCACAGGATAAGAGCACAGTGATCCCAAACGGTTAAAACCCCTCACCTCTCTTCCATGTGGGCCCACAAAATTTATCCCTAATCACTCTTACTAGTGGGCCCCGACCCAATAAGTGCACAGTAAAGCACAGTATTCCCCTTCTATCACACTGCCATGTGGGCCCCTACTTTATCCTCTTTCTCTCTAACAAGACAAGTGGGCCAGTCCTTCTTTTCTCACCCCCCCAACCACTTACACATGGGCCCTACCTGTCAGCAAAGGGAATATTCCCTTGGCATATTCTTTTTCAAATTCAAATAATTCCTTTTTAATTCCAGAAAAATCCATTAAACTTCCAAAATTCATATCTTTCCAACCGTAACTTCAATTGACCCCGTTCAAGTCTCTAAATTCTTCTAAAAATGAGATCTACCTCTTGGCACTATTAGTTATTAATAATAGTATATTATTTCTAGGGTTTTGTGTGTTTTTCTCTCGTTTCACGCGTAATCGACGCTTCGGAAATTCGTCGGACATCGGATTTTTGCGAAGTTTGAAGACGAAGATTGAGGCAAGTCACTCCTTGATCATATTGCTTCTAAATTTAAAATGTTTTGTTTGCAAAATTGCATTGCTAGTGTGCACGATAAATTGATCGGCCTCGATTTGCGTGTCGAACCGACGGACCTGCCCGGTAGTTGCATAAACCATATAGGTCTTTGGTATCCTATCCCTTGTTGCTCCACCTCGTGGTACCTCGGTGACCGTGCTCTCTGAGCATGGATTCCGATGGTTCCACCCACATCACTATTGTTTGTCAATATGGGAAAATGGGGTTTCCAAAGATTTAAAAACCCGACATGCGATGTCGGCGGGATTGCAAAATAAAATTTATTGCGAAAATCCGCAGTGCAAAGTGATCGCCTGTGTGGTGGCACTTCGTATTCGCATATAAGGACCGATTCCTTGGGGAATTTCATCCGAGCATCTCACAGTGCGACCACACGGATGGAATGTGACACCCTTGGCTGAGTAACTAGTGTTCCTAGGATGGTTTTTAGTTGCTAATAAATATGGGACTGTTGGGTGCCAAGAGGGCGATATAGCCCCGTCCCTAAGTACAGGAAATGAGTTCCTAGTACTTGGTTGAGAGAGAGAACCCATTTATAGGGCAACGTGCTATCCTAGAAAGGCTCTGGAAACGCCTTGTCGCGAACCTCCCCACTTGGCCAGTGTGGGAGTAAGCTCGCGTCGTGTGGGTCAAGCGTGCACCCTTTGCAAAGGTCTATAATCTGTTCGAACAGCCGCGCCCACGGTTATGGGCAATGTGAGATGATTCCTCTAGCGTAGATTTGTTTTCCAGTGGTTGTAAAATGATTTGTGGTATGGGAATTGTACCAGAATCGGCCTTAGTGGCTGATGGATGACCTGAGTGGTCTGAAACGGGGCTATGTGACCCAGGATGTCGAATGGAATCATAGTTTAGGCTTCCTGAGTGGAAGCGGTGTATGTTTTGAGATGAGTTTAAGGATGGCTCGAGGAGCCGCTGAGATGAGTTATGAATGGCTTGAGGAGCCATTGAGATGAGATATGAGATGAAGTCCTGGATAGGACTAAAGTGAAAGGAAAATAATAGAGAAAAAGTGAGAGTACGTCCTAGAGTGGACGAAATTGAAAATAAAGAAATAGATGAGAATACAGTGGGAAGCTGCTTGAGTGCAGACCCACTGAACTGCTGTTGTGATCTGACAGGCGGTGTAAGAATACTTAAGATCAATTAAAATCTGTTTTGTCCGCTCGAGTTATTGAAAAGCAATTCGCGGACAGGATCGAGGCGAGAGCCTCCTTCCAGTCACATTGAGACAACTCATACTTAGGTTTTCGGAAATATTTTCAAATAAAAAGATTTGTAAAATAAACCCAGCCTATCTTTGATAGCCCTGCATACTCACATTTTCCGTGACTGCTGAGTACGAAAGTACTCAACTCTATTCCTTTTCTCCCCTCATTCAGGAAGAGTGAAGTTGAAGTGAAGATTAGGGTTTCTTTCCTATCCCAAGCCGTTGCTTGTGGATTGGGTTCTCACTGCGCTGTCGTTCCGCTGCTGTTGTTCTGCTTGCAGGTTGCTGCTTAGGGCTTGCCCGAAGTCGCAACTTATAAAGGTATAATATATATATATATATATTTATTTAGCTATTTGCTGTGGTACATCTCCGTTGACCGCGGGTACCAGCAGGTTTCTGGGACTGGTACTGGCATCGTGATTCCGTGGGAGTTGGTTCACGCCAATCTCCTACGGCGCTTCCTTTCTGGTATCACTGTAGGTGGTGCCCAGGGCGGGAGGCGCTACAAGGTGGCACTGGTTGAGAGTTAGGGAAATCCGACGGCTCGGATTAGATTAAAATAAATCAGACGACCAGGATTTGCTCGGGACGATTTAAAGGGAATCGGATGGACTGGATTTAATCCTGATGATCCAATGGCTATAAGAGATCGAGGTCTGCGAGTGGGGCCCAATCATCAACCACTAGAGGGAAGCCAATGGAGGGGCCCACATGGCGGTCACAGAGGAGGAGGTGCCGATGGGGCCGGCCTGTTAGAGACAGGGGCAGGCCAAGCTTGCCCATGCCCCGCCATGGCGCACCACGATGAGGTGGCGAGGCCAAGGAGACGACGGGAGACGGCGACGGTGACTCCGTGACAGTGGAGTGTCGGTGACACTGGAGCAGCACGGCTAAGGATAGACGGCGCCGGCGGCGGCGAATGCGGCAGAAGGCGGAGAGGACAGAGGCACTCGGAGAGACCAGCCGACCTTCGGGTTGACGATCTCAATGGTGACGGCGGCGTGCTGAAGAAAGGGAAGCGGGAGAGTGAGGGCACGATAGCTTCGGCCCCGTACTCACCGGCGGCAAGCGGAGCCCGTGAGGGAGACGGTGTCAACTCCCGACAATGGCGGCGGCACGAGATTCGTGGCGTTGGTTTGAAGTCCGGCCGCGGCACGGCTTGTGCACGATGGCGGCGCGGGGGGCCAGGCTGGGCCGGGGTCGAGGCCGAGGAGGAAGGGAAGCACAGGCCGGGGTCGGGCCAAGGATGCTCGGGTTTGGTTGGAGAAAGGAGAGAGCCAAAGAAGGAGTCTGGAGGAAGGAGGAGGGAGGAAGAAGAAACAAAAAAGAAAAAGAAGGGAGAAAAAGGAAAAATAGAGAGAAAGGGAAAAGGGAAAAGGGGGAATTTTTAGGAATTCTCGCAAATTTGGAAAACTGATTTTAGGGAATCAGGGAAAAATAGGGATATTGGAATTTTAGGGAAATGTTCGGTAATTTTGGAATATCACAATATTGGGATATATATATTTTAGAAACTCGGAAATATCGAAACATTTTTGGAATCAAAATATTTCTTTGGAATTGGGGAGATCAAAGGAATTTTCAAACCTTCAAAATATACGAATATTTTGGGGACTTCTAGAATATTGGAATACTCAGGATTATTGGAATATTGGGAATATAGGTAATAAAAGGGATTTTGGGGATATACGAGGAACAAATCAACATCGAAAAATATAAGAATATTTTCTAGACTCGGGGATAAAGAATATTTGTAATGCCCTGCTTTCAGCGAGACGTTAAATGATAATTTCGCTAAAATCTACCTGTAAAAATTTCGATCTTGAGTGTTGTAATGTATGTTGTGCTTGGATCTCGATTTGTCTCTCTCTACCTTGATCTCAACAATCCCTTCTCTCAAAAATCCTCCGTTCCGAAATAACTCGAATCGCCGCTATCGAACTCCCCTCCAAAACCCTAACCATGAGTTCCCGTTCTTCCCCTCTGTAAATATCCGCTTCGAATTCCGTTCTGAAGGTCCGATGTCAGAACCCTAAACATCCTTCTTTGAATATTCCCGTAAACCCATTGTCCTCTCTTCTCCTTGAATCCCTGAGAAACCCCAAGTCAAATAATACAGTTTGGGCATCGAGCCTCTTGTCGAATCCTATCCATCTACACTACCATGTATATAAACCCGTGTATATTCATATGCCAACCCTCTCCTACTCAACTCCACCAACTTATATATATACATACATGTATGTATACACCTATTTACCTCTCTCTCTCTCTCTCTCTCTCTCTCTCTCTATATATATATATATATATATATATATATGTATGTATACATAAACCCTCCCTAAACATACCATGTATATGTATATATATATATATATCCCTGAGCATACACCCACGTATATAAACTTGTGTATATACGTGTATCCACCCTTTTCAAAACTCCCTTGAGCATTTCCCAAAATTCAAATTAAAATATTGTAATTTGAATTGAATTCCCTCCCTCTCTCCTTGAAATTTCTCTCTTTGGATTTTTCCCCTGCAAAAATCCTCAGAAATAGACTAATCCCAAAAATACAAAGAAATTGCCACCTTGGACCCTCCTGGAAATTCCTCAATTTCTCCTGAGTTCAAAAATATATTTGAATTCAAATTCCCCCTTGAAATCACCTCAAAATGCCCTCCAAATAATTCCCTGGAAAAAGACAGATCCTACTGTACATCCGGGCCGCCCCTCTCCTCTTTTCGGCCCAGCAACACTCAGCCTCACCGCGCAAGCCGATCGCGCCGTTGGATGCACGCCACGTGGCTTGCACCGCGCGCAGCCGCCATCAATCCTCTCTGCTCAAGCACGCCGCGCGTGGACGCCACACTCCACCTGGATGGCCGACACGTGCCCCGAGCCACCCCGCCCACCGTCGGTTTTCCTTAACCGGCGCGCACCGCTCGCTAGCCTCGAATGCCGCCACGTGGCCGGGCACCGCGTCGCCACGCCGTCCAATCTCCTTCATCACGCCCACGCCATCGTGAGCCGCGCCGAATCGCGAATTTCCGCCGTGTGTCCCAAGTTCCGCGCAACCGTCGATCGCCTGACACTGTTTATCTTCCACCTCCGTCGCCCCCACGTTTTTCCGTTCTCGCGCACAAAATGTTCAGTCAAATGACTCTGGCTGCCCCGGTCCCCGCCTCGGCCCCACGTTGGTTGCCACTACGCGTCACGGAGCGGACAGCCTCGCCGCCCCGTTTCCTGCCTCCTTTTCCCTTTTCGTCTCCCCCACGCCGCGCCCTGTTCAGTCAAAATGGCCGCCGCCCGCACATGTCACCGTGGTCCTGCTCCTCCACCGCGTCCTTGACATGCCAGGACGCCCTCGGCCGAGACCGCGCACAGACTCCAAACCTAACCATCCGATAGCCGCCTCCGCCGCCTCGCGCATCCCGACCGCACGTTTGAATTCACCGCTGCCCAAAATTTCGCCACCGCGCCCTTTTCTCCCGCTCCTCTCCCCTCCATGATTGGAGCCCGAGCCGGCTCTCCCCTCACTGCCCCTGGCCTATAAATACCCCTCTCGAGAGCTACTCCCTTCCCCTTGGTCTCTTCCACCCTCGAGTGCCGTCGGCCACTACATCGCACCACCGGTCGCCTCGATCTCCCGAGCTCAACCGCCACCGCCGCCGATCAACCGTGCCGGCCTCTGCTCCTCGCCAACGGCTGTCTCTACCCCGATGCTGGTCGAGCCCGCACCGGCTTCCTCAACCCCGCGCCACCGCACCAGCCTTACTTCCTGTCGGCCTCCTTTTCTCGGCCAGCGCCGCCGTCACAGAACGCCTCACCGTGGTGAGCTCCCCCCTTTCCCACGGTGATGATCTTGTTTCCCCTATGGTAGTTGCTTGGCCGATCTCCAAGCCACCGTGGCCGATCTTCTCCCTCTTCCGCCGGCCTTCTCTCCTCCCCGCTCGCCATGGTCGCCGTCGTCATCTACCTCCTTCTCTCTCCACCGCCTTCGGCCCCCTCGCCACCGGCCATCGTCGCTCATCCTCGTCTGGATCCGAGCCGCCCAGGTGATTCGCCTTGGTTCCCTCCCTCTGCCGACATCGCTATTTGTCGTCGTTCGCCGTCGCTCGCCATTTTCATCCTCGCCGCCATAGGCCGTCCGATCTCTCTGGCGGCAAACTCCCTCACGCCCGCTGACCCGTGGCCCCCGCGTGCGCTGTGTAGCTATTGAATTCCGTGATCACCATACCGACATGTGGGCCCTTCGCTCCTCGATCCACGGTGGACCGCGCTCATGTGCCATGCCCTCTCCTCTCACTGACCGTCGGGCCCCAGCCGCAATGGCCCTTCTTCCAGTGTAGCTGCCAGCCGGGCCCCACTAACTAGTGGGCTATCCCTTTGTCTCTACCATGTAGGCCCAAGCTGACAATGGGCCCCAACTGTCATTGGTACCGCGAGAATATTCTCAAGAATATTCTCCTCTGAAAATCAAATAAATCCTTTACAATTATTTTGAAAATTTAATGAATCTTCGGAAAATCATATCTCCTTCCTCGCTCGTTCGATCGACTCCGTTCCAACTCCAGTAATTTTCTAAAAATGAGATCTATTCCTCGGGCCTTTCCTGAGAAATATTCTTTCCAGAAATTAAATGATTCCTTTTTCAGTCATCCAGAAATTCAAATAATCTTCGAAAAATCATATCTTTTTATCCGTCCATCTGATTGACTCCGTTCCAGTTTCAAAAATTTTCTAAAATTGAGATCTACTCAATGGCACTATTATTAGTACTAAATAGGATCTTTTTACTGGTCTTTGTGTAGATTTTTTTGTGTGTTTGTGTATAGTAACGGTCGCCGGAAAATAGTGTTTCGGAGCGGATTTTGCGACGATCCTCAAAGACCAGTGCAGACCTAGAGCAAGGCAAGTCACCTTTGATAATCTCGAACCCATAATTACGAAACTAATTATTTTATTTGCCAAATCACATAAATTAGGTTTGCACTAAAATTCTCGGCCACGATTGCGAGACGACCGACGGGCCACCGACCCATTTGCTGCATGACCTCCTTGATTGATTGTGATTCCCTTACACATCCTTGTCACCTCCCTTGATAGATTCCGGTATCCGTGTCGACGGGCATGGTATCGGTGATCACTTATCAAATTTAAAAATGTCTACGATAGGTAAAAATTTGGGTTTACGAAACTTTGGAAAACCCGACACCTGGGTCGGAGCCTTGAAAATAAAATGGTTTATGAAAACCGCGGTACGGGGATCGTGCCATCGGGACGAGTCTCCCGCACTGCAGCTAAGGACCGATTCCTCTAGAATTTCATCCGAACATATGACAGTACAACCACATAGGTGATATGGGATAACTCCTGGCTGAGTAACTAGTCTCCCAGGGACGCCTTGCGTGCCATTGGACTGTGGATCGTGCGGGAGGGCATCGGGGGTGCCTCCTAGGTTCCTGGCACAGCATGGTCTCAGACCTACCCTGTTGTTGGTCTGAGGACCCCTCCAGTTGGCAGGGGGTAACCTGGGAGGGTTTGGGAAATGCCTTGTCGCAAAAGCCTCTACATCACCAAAACATACCTAATGTGTGTGAGCTGGTGACTAGAGTGAGTCGCATCGTGTGGGTAAAGTGTACCCCCTCTACAGAGGTATAAACTGTTTGAACAGCCATGCCCACGTTCATGGGCAGATGTGAGATGATTCCTTAGCGTAGTTTTGTTTGACAACTGTTGCGAAGGATATTTGCGGATTAGGAATCCAATTTCGGAAAATATTGTGAAGTTGTCATGGATAGCAGGGCTGTGGGCCCAATGAGGTTGGATTAACTGATGGCGTTGGATCCCGGAGGCCAACTCTTGAGAGTTGCGCTGATTCAAAGATTGATACAACTCACTCTGATCAGGCGAGACTCACCTCGTCCTGATTGTTGAGAAGCACACACTAGTGGATTTAAAAAGATTTAAACAAAGCAGATTGCAAAATAACCGGCCTCTCTTTGAAGCCTACAACCACCACTTAAGTTCCCCTGGCTTGCTGAGTACGTAAGTACTCACCCTTGCTCTATAAATATATATAGTTCTCCGCCGGGAGCTGGATGCTGGAGTTGCAGCGAAGAGAAGATTAGGGTTTCGTCCTGATTCACAGCCGTTGCCTGTGTGTTGGGACTTAGTCCGCTCTTCCACTGCTGCTGCTGCCTCTGTGTTGTTCGTTGCTGTCTCCGGCTTGCTCCAAAGCTACAACGTAAGTTAAGGTATATGTTTATTTAATTATTTATTTATTTAAGGTACTGAAATAATGCATTTCTAATTGTCGTGGATACCAGCGCTGTGTCCTGGGACTGATATCTATATCTCGGTTCCGCGGGAAGGCAGTTCACGCTGCAATCCTGCGGCACGCCCTAATTGGTACCGTTGTACGGCGGTACCAGATCAGGGTGTGACAATATTTTATGGAAATATTGAAATGTCGGGAATTTTAGAGGTATTCAGAATATTGAAAAATATTCCTCGACCTGGAATTTGGAGGTTATTTCCAAAGAGCTGGAAAATTGGGATGTTCAGAATACTGTAAATATTCTGGGAATAAAGAATTGACGAGAATATTTTATAGAGACTGAAATTGGGGCAAATCTAGGAAGATTCCAGAGATTTGGGGTTCATCTTAAAAAGGGAGGGAATTGAATGGAGTTTCTGAGAGACGAAGAAATATCGGGGATTTTAGGGTTTCTGAAATTGAATAAATCCGAGAACTCCGGATTTAGAATTTCATGGGGACTTTAGGGTTTCAGGAGCGGCACCAAGTATTGACCAAGGAAAAGAAACCCGAACCCGGGCTAATCAGAGAAGCACAAAAGAGGATTGGAGGCGGAACGACCTGAGGCCGCGGAAAGAAAGGATTTTGTTTTCCATATATTTAATTACTGAGATGATCTTTATTTCGTTAAAATTAATTCTGGAGCTCCCAAAGATCCAAGCAATTTCTAGATAGTTTATTAAATCATGCGGAATTTACAAGAAGCAAAAACCACCATGAAACAAATGAAAATTTAATATTATAAATACTTAAATGCCTAAAATAATCCAACAAAACCCTCGGGAATATAAAAGCATCCAAGAATTTATTTAAAATTTCACCTTGGGATTTTTAATATTGGAGATTTCAAAATTTTATTCAAACCCTTTCACAAACAAATTTTCTAGTGAATTCTTGTATTTCCATTTATCCAAAAAGATTTTTAATTAGGCCGATTTTTAGGGTGTGACACACAGAGGGCTAGAACTCGATCGGGTGATGGCGGAAAAAGAGAGAGGGGCACCGAGGGATGGTTTTTATAGCCGCGCGGGGAAGAGATCGGTCCCGATATGGTGCGGCGGTGGCTAGGGTTCTTCCTCGGTGTCCTAGAACGATACGAGCTCGGATGGACGGCGATGCCGGGCTCGAGGTTTAGCGAATCTTGGGGCAAACGGGTGGGTAGATTGAGGGGATCAAAAGCTCTCAACCAATTTTGCTGATCGCACGCACGAAGGGATCGAAACAACTCTGGATTGAATCGGGATGCTGACACGGACTCGGGCTCGGCGGGGACGAAGGATCTGACAGGTGGGACCACCTGTCGGTGAGAGGAAAGCGACGTGGGCGCACACAGGCCGTGGACCACCAATGTGCGCGGGGAGAGGGAGAGAACAGGGATGGGCCAGATGCGGCCCAGGAACAGGAAAGGGGTTTTTATTTCCTCTTTCTTTTGTTTAAATGCAGTAGAGCTTGTTTAATCCATTAAAAAATACTTTCCTTGCTCAATTAAATCCTAGAAAATTCCAGGAGGTAAAGGATTAAGCAAAGTATTTTCTAAAATTATCTCCAGGCCTACTTTTGTTGTAGATTTTTCTCTGATTTTAATATTTCACTCCTTGAGGCTTTTAAATATATTTATAAAATTCCTTTTTACACATAATTAATTTAATTAAGTAATTTTAGGGTGTTACAGGAGTCTAACGACTCTCTCCCATGACCAATTCAAGCGCCATGATTGGAGGCACCCCAAGAAACTTTAGGTTCGGCCCTTGATCGCGCAGCACACATTAAAAGGGCCACCGGCACTTGGAGAGGCCCCCCTATCTCTTTCGAGTTCGGCTAAACCCTATAAACTCTATAAATCACTTATCCTTAGAAGTGCTACAGCGATTGGAAGGTGGATTCACGCACCCCTCGGCCAGTGCAGGTGGAGACCCGAGGGCCGGCGCTATCCTCTGCCTCACCCCGTGACTACACCGAACAGGAGGCCTACTCCGACGAACGACGAGACCGTGGCCTCATCATCCAATGCCGGTTTGATTCCTAGCCCCTATAAATTCCGCATCAAGTGGGTGTTCATGTTTAGATCAAGTTTTATGTTCAAGTATTTAATTAACTTATAGTATCCTATGTCATTGGCTAGTGTAATTCACTTGTTCAATGCTGCTATCGACATGTTTGCTAGTATCATGTTCATTGCGAGTACTTAGTGTCCGTTGATGCCATATTGAGTCAATTTCCTCTGCAGTTCATAGTGTCCATTCATCCAAGTCCACTGCATATCTTCATTTCATCGAAGTCATGCTAGTCTTTCACTATCTCACTAGCTCCACGCCAGAGCTAGCCTTCATCTTCACCAACTCCCCCATCGGAGTTGGTCTTTGTCACACCAGCCCCTATCGTAAATTGTCTATCATTTTTCCAACTCCACGTCGGAGCTAGCTTTCATCATCATCAATGTCTCCAGATCAGTGAAGGGTCAAAGAATAATTTGTGAAGGCTTCAAAGTACCAAGGGGCAGAAGAACAATTTGTGAAGGTTCCTATACCGACTTTATTGAGAAGGGGATGGATTTCAAAGAATTGCACACTTCGACAATATCATTGAGCATAGACCTTGGATTTAGCATTAGTAATTGCATAGACATTGTATTTGAATTCGGTTGTTAAAGGTTATGTTTGTGTTGTGGGGATTTCATTCTTTGTCCATATATTATGCACATTATATCTTTGGGTATATGTCAATACACAAAGTGTCCAATCCTTATTTCGCACCAAGTGTTCAATCCTCATTTCTATCTTCTCTAAGATTAACAATGACAAGCTAATGCAACCCCTAGAGTAGCCGGCGCCCTTGTCTAGTCTGTCCCCTAGCTCGTACAGTTAAAGGCGAACAAGGATCACTTTATGTTGCTTATCTGCTTATATCTTTTGTGATATTTGTTGATGCCTTTTTCGATCAACATGGAGTCACCTAAAGATTTTCGGTGTTTGTCTACGGTGTCACCAGACACCTTGTTGTTGAGATTTCCTGACCAAGATATCAAAAGGATCAAAACCGGCTCACAAGACTGATTTAGATATCAAAACCAATCTACAGGCCAATTTAGATTGATTCAATGACAACCAGGGCGAACCGGCTAAAGTTTTACGGGACAAACCTATAAATTATTTTGTACTCTTACAGTGAAGATGGACAATTTATGGTGCAAATTAATAAAGAGGGACAAACTATGGTAAAAACCAGGTAAAGGGTAAAGGAAAAGAACTATTCATTGTAGATTCATTGATGTTGGTAGATGTTGCCCTAATTGATTCGCTCTTATATAGGGCTTGGTATTGCAAGAAACAAAGTTTTTTCACGTCCTATTAGACTTAGAAATCAATTAGGACTTAAAGAAACCCAGCCCCAAATAAGAAACACAAGAAATAGCCAAATTGGAATCGGACTGGGAGTCTATCGGTCAGACCGCTTGGACACCTGCAGTCAGACCGCCATTGAGGTTAAACCAGCTATACATGGACAGTTAGACTGGCCTTCAAGGGAATTCTCTGATCTCATTTAAATTTAGCCAAAATATTTATATTGGTGCTAAATTTAGGTGTCAACAAGACTTATTTAACCGTATTTTTTTAACATACCATTATAACTCTTTTCTTATTTAAAATGTTGTGCCCTATTAGGAATGAAAAGGATTAAGTGGAACAGTTTTTGTTATCATAGCTTGCACAGTGAAGCCCACTGCTCTGTCTGCTCACCAGGACGGACATGTGCAGAACAGGCATGAGCGGAATTGGTCGGTGCGCAGCGCTGTGCGCCTGTGCGCGCGGTACGTACGGTTGCGGGAACCTTGGGAGCCCCAGAATTTCCGAGTGGTCCTCCGCGCGCGCTCGCGGGTCGCGGCCCCCGCCATGGTGTCGGCGTCGCCGGCCATAAAAACGGGGCAAAAACGGACGAACACACACGTTACACAGCTACACAAAGTCGTTATGGCGTATGCGCTTGTTCTGGCGAACTGTGGGGATCGGTGTTGTGCATCGCTCGCGCGGCGCTCTGCACATCCTTTGTTTCTCTATTACGAGCGTGGGTCAGTCAGTGCCTCAGTGCTGGTCACATGCATCTGTGGGAACGTTGGCGAGCCAAAATTGTCTCACGATCATCTCTCTCTCTTCGTCAATCTTGTTTCCACACTTTTGGCTTGCAGCAGATGGGATTTTTGCAATTCGTTCCGTGGTGTTTTCACAGTTTTAACGTCGGGGTTAAGCAGGGCGTTTGTCCGAACGTGAGAGTGAGAGATGGAAGTTGAGCAACCAGCTAGCTGCAGCCTATCCCTTTCGGAGAAGGAAACAAACGTAACCCCATCCATCTGTCCACGCACGGGTCACCGCCCATCTGTCGGTCGGTCGACGAACAATCAATCACACGGTCCAGACCATTGTTGTTGCGAGAGACACGAAATTAATCGGTGTACCGCGTATGTGTGTACGCACGTACGAACGTTTCTGTTCGTGCGTACCGTCGTATGCCCCATCCGCTTAAGTAGTAGGTTGCTCTGCAGCAAAGCAACCGGTACGCTTTCGTTGATTAATTCATTGGCCCTCGTACGAATCGAACTCTGCTCTGCATGCAGCAGTAGTAGTATTCAATACCGCTGCTCCGTACGTACGTACGTACGTACTGGTACGTACGGCCGGATCTGCAGCGAGCACGCATTAAGTTACACACATCAACGCGTTTGTTGCACGTTGGCGCCGTGGCAGCTTTACCAATAGCAAATTAAACTGCGTAACTACGTGAAGAGCAGGTTGCAAGCAAGGAAGAATATGCAGGATTAGCGCCTGTTGGAATCAGCCTCTAGCTTAAGCCTAACACATAAAATAAGAAAAATCATTAATAAAGTATTAATTATTATAAATTTAAAAAACAGATTTATTTGATTTTAAAAAACTTATATACTGAATTTTATTTTTAAAAAAATGTATCGTTTAACATACAATTCGAAAAACATATTTATAAGAAATGGAAAAGTAGCTCAGCTAAAAAGCTGATAAAAAGGGTGTAGTTAATTGCTGAATCCCGAGCTACCTAACGAGTGAGAGTCCAGGCAGGTAACATACAAATTTTCAGGCCCAGATAAGCGTCGATCGTCGTTATCGTTAAAAGCTGGTGGCATAGTGTTTCTAACTCACAGTTACTAATCCAAATGGCTTCCTAGGATTGTCGGGCCCTATAGTCCGCCAACGGTGAGAGGTGAGAGAGAGGGGGCATATGAAGCAGTTGACCTTACAATAGGACTTCCTGAGAATATATGTGATTGGTGTTGAATGTTGATCAAACCATGCATGACCACCCGTTGTGAGTTGCGCAAATATCTTAAACCGAACCGAAGTTGCAACAGAACAAAAACAACGTTGGACTTGCACAGAAGCTTTACAGCTATGATCTGTGAATGCTGTCCTCCCACACTCGCACTCAAACTCACCCCACAAGGAACATCAAAGCAAAAGCAAGCAGCTACTCGATCGTGCACCAAACTGATTCCCAGAGAAGAAGATCTCGAGAGGATGGGGGACGCTGCTAGCTACTGAGCTACATTTACCTTTCGTTTGCTCTTCTTGCTTCCTCCCACGAGGCACGTCGCCCTATGCTTCCACGACACATGGCGCTGCTGCAATGACGACGCTTTGTGAGGTCACAACGGTAGCAGCTAGCTACTACTACATGGTACACGGAGATTTCACGACGAAGGCAACATGTATGGACACCGGAGATCGATGCCTTGTTAATTTATCGAAAGGCAAGGCCAGCAGCACTCGTCCTCCTGCCATGCATCTCACTCTCACTCACTCAGTCACTCAGCTGTCAATTCCTGGTCCCCTTGAGAATTCAGCCATTGTTTGCTGTACTGGACCCTACTCGGCCGGGTTGTTGTTGGTGGCCTCTCTTCTTCTTCTTTCTCCTTCCCCTTCTTAGCTAAGATTGATTGCTTAAGCTTGCACTGATGAAACGAAACAGCCATGCATAACTCTGCCTAGCTAGTGTAGCAGTAGCAGTACAGTACTACCTACTCCTTAATTAGTCTTCAAAGCCTTGTGCGATAACTGGTAGGAGCTAGCTAGTAGGGAGGAGGAGGTGAGTAGGAGAGGTATAAAGCCGGCCGTGACACGGCGTTGGCGGGCGAGCTCCATGTATTGTTGATCGTCGGCCATGGCAGATCGATCCGTAGTTGAGGATGGCGAGGCGCGCGAGGTGGAGAAGCAGGGCACGTGCATTCCTAGCTTCCAGCTCGCCGATGAGGCACTTCCGGCTAGCCAGCGCCAGCGGCGGGCTCACTCCGCCGCCCGCGTGGCCTGAGCAGCTGATGCCGGCGCGCCGGAGCGCGGCTAGCTGGCTGGCTCCGGCTGAGTTGCACGTGTGCGTGCATGCATGTGCCCTTCTTCTCCACCGTGCACGCCTCGCCTGCGCGCTACTGCATTAATTAGCAATTTACCTACTTCATCGTTTGCCTCCACAGTTCATTTTTGGAAGAAGACAGGCATGCACAGGTATGTTGGTCATATGTACTGGTTTGATGAACATATATGCCATTCTAATCTGCCCTTGCTTATTGTTTCGAAAGATTAAAATGATTCTATGCCATGATTAATCAATAGAACCTCATTAATTTGCAGTACTAATTTGTCTGCTGGCTCTGTTATCCTTTAATAATTGCATGCATGTGCCATAATCGGATTTTGGGTCTTTTCAAAATAAATCAAGTGCGACGACGATGGAATTAATCCGATTTGTTTTGCCTTCGATTAGTTGAGCGGAGAAGCACATAATAATTAAGGATGATATGAAACTGTTGTTCTTCTGTTGTCCCCTCTTCAACCAAAATATTTGCAGTACAGACAAATCAATACAACCGAATAACAAAGAGTAAGCTTAATAAGCTGGTGTGTTAGTGGTGTATCTAATATAATCAGAGTACTTTTCAAATTATACTTTGTAATGTCCTTGAATTTGGAATTTGGAAAAGTATAAGAACTCTGTCTCTCTGTATATATACTCATTTTTTTCTCAATAATCCTCACATTTATATAATCGAAACTCTGGCCTATAAATGTCACTAATTAATCGTTTGGGATTCTTTTGGCTTGTTCAGTCACCAGATGAGGAATAACATTGCTGAAATTCATATTTATTTTTAGACAAGGAAGATGAATGCTGAAATGCATATCTGAGCTAGAGCTTCTGCACTTGCATGAGAAAGAAATAAGAAATAAAAGGTTTCTTAGACACACACGACCCTTTTAACCATACGCATTATTCAGGTGGGCATTTCGCCCCCCCCCCCCCCCCCACCCCCACCAGTCTAAAAAAACCGTACGCATGCAATAATGTGTAAACTAACAACAAATGGCAAATCTTCCTGAGATTCTTTCTCTTTCTCGGTGAAAAGAACATGCCACTGAAGATGTATGCATCATTATAAAGCCAGAAGAGCAACACCAATGCTATAGTACAAATAAAGGGAGTATATTACGCACACGTGATTTTACAATGATGACAGGAAAATTTTACACTACCACCCTTCATTTCAATTGTAAATGGACTATATAATTAATGTGATCTGACTCATTGGATTAGAGGTGATGATCTAGGAAGCACATGTGGTGCGTGATTTGGTAGAGTCGTGGGTGGATAAGTTCACTTACCAAGGTTTAAATCTTGGTGACCATAAATATTAAGTACATAAATATTAAGTACACGTGAGTGAGCTTTCAAAGAGAATTTAGTGAGACGAGATATTATTTACCGCTGGTTTCCATCTCCTTGAGCAGACTTAGGGGACACACCCACGTGTATGAGAGTGTGGTGTGTATGTGTAGAGACGTGTGTGTGTGCATCTTCCCCATAATAAAAAAAATTGATGAACAACATATATTAAACAAAAGTGCCACATATGAAAAAAAAAAGACCGTTGAGCGCCGCATATAAAATGAAATATTTAGACATACTCTTTTTTACTTGAACCACTGCATGGGAGGCCCTGCAGTTAATATATTGAACAAGGAAAAGAGTATATGTACAAAACAAGAGACAAAAATTACAACAACGAGAGCCAAGCAGCTAGGTGATCTCTCTCAAAAAATTTTAATCTATAACAAGAGCATGTAGAGATCATCCTTAAAAAGACGTCTCCAAGGAGCCACCGATGCTGCCTTGCCTTCAAAAATGACTCCATTCCGCTGTTTAGATGTCGCGGCGCTCCCAACTCGGTGGAAGCCCACCATATGCATACAGCACTCGATCCCAGGATCAGTAGTTGGGTACGCACAACAGTCATCAGTGATACAACTCAGAGTTACAATAATTACATAACAGAGTACATACATATATATATTACAAAGGAATTCCATCCAGGACAGACCCCGGATGGACAAAAGCATCAACAGGTAAACTAACGAGAACAGCACAGATAGGGTGGAAGCTGGATAAAATTACTCGGCAAAAGAACTCGGCTACACCACAGGTTTGGTTGGGGACTAGGCTCGAAACCTCAGAAGTCTTCACAGTCGGCCTGGTCTGGGAGATACTCGGCAGCAGTTGGGTCTTCGTCTTCCTCTCCAAAACCTACTATACATATATATGAATAAGGGTAAGTACTTTCGTACTCAGTAAGCCAGGAAAAGAGGCCATGTCGGTCAGACAAAGAGGCCAAGGGTTTTATTTGCGAAAAACTGCCTTTAGAAACACTTTTCTTTGCAAACACTAGTGGGATCCAAATTTAGTTATCAGAAAGAGGCTCACGCCTCGATCCATTCCACAAGTTGCTTTTCAACAACTCGCCACTTAATGAATCAAGTATATCTCATATCACTTTTATTCGCGCATTTGTCGTCCGGTGTGTCCCCGAGTAGCTACAACCATCATTGACCCTGAGACTCGCTTACAACCAAATCTCAGCCGCCGCCCTGCTACAACCCGGGGCTCAACTTGCTTCAACTTGTGCCTGGCTACAAACCCGGAGCATAAACTTTCTCGTCTTCGGCTAGCAACCCGAACTCAACTGCTCAACTGCCGCCCTGGCTACAACCCGGGGCTTAAATTTGCTGCCCTGGCTACAACCCGGGAGCATGATCTTCATCCTGTTTACTTTTCACACCTTGCTTATGGGTGCTTAACCCACCGGATCACACAGCACCCGTTTCTGGCCACACAGGCCTTCGTTTGCTTACTCGGCAAATCTGGGAGACGTTCCTTCCCATCAAACTTTTTCACAAACCACAGGCAAACAAATCTACGCTATGGAATCACCTTACATCGCCCTTAACCGTGGGCACGGCTGTTCGAACAGTTCTGCTAAACTCTGCCAGAGGGTGTACGCTTTACCCATCTGAACACACGAAAACTTACACCGGTACTGGCCTGTACCCGGAAGTTTGTGACAAGCCATTTCCAAAGCCAGTCTAGGGTTATCTAATGCCAGCCGAAGGATCCACATAGGATCAGTACTTCAGGATGGCTACAACCACCATCAGCACTAGGGCTCACGAGCGTCACTTCGGATATAAAAAAAAAAAACAAAAAATAGTACCAACTCCAGTCGGCATTAAACTTCCATAAACCTACAATTTTAAACTCGGCCAGGGCAATAACAAAACAAAACAAACAAACATCAGTACCATTGTTACCCTTATGCGTCGTACTGTAAGATGCTCGGATGAAATTCCCAAAGGAAACGGTCCTTAATGATAATACATAGCCAAGCATACACAGGCCTGTCTCTGTACATCAAGATTTTCACAAATCTTCCCTATTTCACAACACGCCGATACTCAAAGTATCGGAGGGTTTTCAAAAAAACAGTTTAGTAAAGGACGCATACATTTTTCCAACGACAATACAACGTTGCAAGGCTAAGCCATTCTAGGCTCGCATCGAATCCGTAGAATAGGGATGCAGCATGCCCAGTTGTGGGGGCTAACTCCAAGGGAATACATCAACCATTCCTACCAATAAGTGCTATACTACTGGGTAGGTCCATAAGTTTGCGCTTGGAACCGAGGCCGATTAGTTTAAAGGTGTGAACTAGGCATGCATATTTCGAACAACATAATTTTTTGGATATATAGAGACAATATGATCAAGGGGGCTTGCCGTTCCAACAGAAGGATCCTTCCTCGGCGATGACGGCTTTCGGTGATTGTCGCACTTCGTTCAGGCCTCTGAATCAAGCAGAAGTGTGTAACACTGAAAAAATAAGCAAGGTGTGTAATACACCAGAGAAGAAAATAGAACGATCAAGCGCGCTGAAGGAGTGGCTGGGTGGCTTGTCTGATCAAGGAGTTTCTTGCACACGACCGGGCTTTGAAGTAGACGCGTTTGACATGAAGCTTGAGAGGCTAGAATGAGAACATTTAGGCAGCCCCAGCTGCCGTACAGGGTTGACAATAGAACAGAAAGTGAGTGAAACGAGGAACGGCACGGATTGCGTTAGTTCTGCAGCATGCTTCAAGAATAAGGAATAAGTAAAAAATAATAATGTATGCACTACCGGACGAGCGGACGATCGAAGAAGCACGGTAAGAGGCTGCTAAGGGCAACGGGTATGTGTGGGAAGAATCAAAAGATAAAGATGAACTGACAAAAGGACTAATTGACATCTAGCCACGCAGGATTGTCGACTTGGATGTAGTGCCGTGGCGTGGCCAGAGTGGA
>RYFJ01003576.1:0-97987 GCA_003991445.1 Oryza meyeriana var. granulata | reverse complement strand
AGTGTTGTGCCACTAAGATTTATGTAGTTTCTTACAGGTAGCATGTATATGGGCCGTGAGCTGGCCTCGTTCAAATCGCAAGGTACGAGGGCTAAAGAATCGATGAGGTAAACAGATATGCTTCATCGAAGGCTAATTGCTGGAACATATATGTTTGGGTATCTGTTTTATCGCACCAGGGTTGAGGATCTGTCTTATAAGGATCCTAAGCTGGTCTTCATCAACATTGGGTGCAGGTCATCTCTTCAAGTAACCTAACCCACAATGGATTTATTTATAGTTGGTACTGTCGCCTTACATGCTTGCATTCAGT
Source organism: Oryza meyeriana var. granulata (assembly GCA_003991445.1). Classification (NCBI taxonomy): domain Eukaryota; kingdom Viridiplantae; phylum Streptophyta; class Magnoliopsida; order Poales; family Poaceae; genus Oryza; species Oryza meyeriana. Next base: position 97,674 of record RYFJ01003576.1, on the reverse strand, counting down.
TGCCGAGGCAATCATTTATTCCAGCCGCATGACGCTGAAGAGTTCAGTCTTTCGAGTGTGCAGCGACTCGGGAGAGATTATAAATATCTTTTTCCAGCTGACATGATGTGAGCGAGTCTACTTCTTAAGTGGATGCACTTCGGGAAAGAGCTATAACCCTTTTCAGCTGGGACATGAAGCTAACGATCCCATATGGTGAATGCACATCCGCGCAAGATATAAACTCATATCGGTTGACATAATACCTGATTAGAGTGTTCATATGACTAGTAGTATACTAATCGGGAAAGACTACAAGGTTCAGATCCTTTGACTTTTTATGTAATTGTTTTCAAAATTGCAAGCAAAGTCGGTGGGCTACACTAATAGGTGCGCCTATTGGTGCACCATCATGACATCTATATGAAGCCTTCATAGCTCTATTTGCCCAGCTGACATGGAAGCAGGACTCGCGGAAGAAGCGCACTTTATCTCAGACTAGAAGTAATCGAGGGAATGACTCGGCAATTTCACCGTGGAGGGAGTGAGCCATTGGCATTAGTGTGACTCAATACTAAGGTCTAGGGGCCTACTGTGGAGGCATGGGCCCGGAGTCATCACAAGCATATGGGTCCACTTGGATAGAGATTGGGCGAGTCTTGTATTATTGAGATATAGTTAGCACTCGTAGATTTTGCGCTTGTACACAAAAGGAATATCATTTAGTTGGGTAAGATGTATTTTTAGACGGAATCCCTTGGCCGTATTCTGGCTGGGATTCCTACTGTACTCATGTCCCCAGGTATTACTAGGGGGATGGCTCGGCACCCCCTGAGGGTCACGAGATCATGAAGATCATTATGAGTTCTCAGAACACAACCAGTAATGCCTCAAAGGAATGCATACTGGAGTAGGGTGTTACTCTCATTGAGGCCTGAACAGTTAAAAATCTCCCGGGTGTGCTTTGATCAACCGAGTTTTCCCTTGCGGGTAGCTAATCATATTGCTGTATGTCAAACGATTGACACACCAGACCTCGGAAAGTTGAGGTCGTGACTCCCATGGAGTTCTCTAGGTCTACACACCCATTCTGCGGTGTTACGCCGGAAGTAATATTACAACTAGAATTCTGAACATAATGTTGTATAATCCTGTCCTAGGAGAACAACAGCGGTTAAATGGACATGTTGTACAAACATAATAAGAGTCTAGCATAATGGCTGCGGTTAAATACCGAAATGATAAGATACTAAGCCGCAGAGCGTAGTCATTAGGTAGCTTAATGGCAGTATATGCCTACTCCTCCTGAGATCTTGCATCAGTGAACTCCAGCTTTGAGGGGGCGAGTGTGGGCCTGGTTTTTAGGCTGGGCTCTCATGCCTGGAGTCCAATTCCTTGGATGTGGTTCATAGCTTTGGGCACTTACATGACACTCACTGGTACAATTGCAACTTCTGGGGATAGAGTCTTCCAATACTTGCAAGAACATTTTACAAAGGGGTTGCCCGGAAAGGGACCAAATAAGCAAGTCTGCGGTAACCCGCAAAGGCCAGAGTATGATAGGAAACATAGTCGGTTGACATGCCTGTGTTTAGTCCGATCAGTGCTCGGACTAGCAATTGGGCCGTATTGTGCTCCTTCGGTGCTCCTCTCTCTTCCGTGAATGATGCTCATGACATTTCTCCCTCCCTCGGTATCTAGTTTTAAAAAGGGGATTAAACATAATGAGTACATTAGAGTACTCGCTACGCCACACTTTAACCGTGATTTTGTTGCAAGGTTAAGCGAGGCAGGGGTTATTGCGGCAAGCCAATTTTCACGAAATGTTTCACAAACGTATATCTAGCCATTTAACTGAAAATATACTCACAATAGTTGAATATGGTTCTCCACATCGAAGGTTTGTTGTCCACTTGCGAAGTCCATGCGAGGGTTGGCTTACCTTCATTGCCCGATGTTTGGTTCCGGTTCCACTTACACACATTCCTAACCAATAGTTTTTAGAAAAATTATGAGTTCTAGTCAGATTAGTAAAAGCCGGGGACTCCTTTAACCGTGAGTACGGCTATTCGATAGTTTAGTTTTACTCACACTGTGTGGATGTGCCTTTACCAGCAATCCATGGGCTGCCCCAACACATTGAGACTTGCATGGCTAGTTTTGTTGGATTTCCTAGCAATGTTGGCACGTCAAGAGACTTGTGCCGCTCATGCAACCCTGCATTTTCAACTCCCGCCTTGCGCTAGTGGGTGTGGGGAGTCTTGGATCAGGGCCATGTCAAGGAGAGGAAGGCAACGTTTGTTTTCATTTGACATGCATTTAAACGCCCACTCTATCCTCTCTTCGTCGTTTTCATCGACAACAACTTTATGCAATCAGAACAACCTGACTGGGGTGCGCCTCTAGAATACGCCTAATCCGCTAGGTTATGCCCATAGAGAATTGTGGTTGTACTCAGGTCGCTTCCTGCTTGTTTTCTTGACTCGGTCTTAACTGACTCGGGTCGGCCTAACTTTACGGAACCACCCATATCATACCATGCCCCACTCCCCATCAAAATGGTTTGTTTTCTAGTTTTGATTTTTCGCAACTTTTAGTTTCGTATTGCTGGTCTCGCAAGCGCAATTCATGTCTCCGCTCCACCAATAAATGGCCGTTCATGCCCCTCCGAAACACTTCCCCATTCTATGTACAGCAAACCTAAAGGCCGCACATGCCCTAACCCAATGTCAAGGTCCATTCCCGGCAACCCACTCTTCAGCATCATGATATGTGCAAGAAAGAGAAATCTAATTAGCAATAACCCCAATCCAAGCAGTACTCTAACAGTAAACATCGCATAGAAAATGGACTACCCCCCCACCTTAACATATCCACCACAATAAGAAAATATATGGGATCCAAAGGTATAGGGCATCAACAGGCTTTTGCTCATACCCAATTTAAACGGGGGAACAGGAATGGGAAGATTTAACGCTTATATTTTGCATGCATTTTATATTCAGCCTTTGGGGCCTTTGAAATTTTTAAAAACAATTCACATTAGGATCAACACGATCGCATGTCACTCAAGGAACGATAAAGGCGGAGGTCCGGCGTGGTTAATAAACGACTTGCCTTGCTCGGCTATGGCAATCGTGTCTCCTCTGTGTCACGGGGCTTGTTGTCACATAAAACGAGCGTGATCGTCGAAATGAGCGGGAAAGTCAAACTCACCGTTCAAACATCAAATAAATAAGAAATAAATGTAATTAAGAATGGGAAAAAAACAAACCAGTGCCCTTAGATTGATCTTGATTTTGATGATTTGGGTGAAAGTTTCATCTCTATTCGGGACTTAGGATGCAAAGTATGGTCTTTCAAAGATTTCAAATTTGAATTAAATCAAATAAAAAATAAAAGCTACTGTTGGCCTTTTTAAAACACTGGACTATTTATTTATTTTGCTAAGGAAAAGAAGCTCCTTTTACTAAGTGCATGGGACCACCTATCAGTGAATGATTAGGGAGATTAATTAATTTTAACCGGAGTAATAAAATAAAATAAAGGGCGGGCTCCACATGTCAAGACCGGGGGTAATTATTTCTTTAATCCCGAAAAGGCACTAGGGGCGGGCCCACATGTTCAGGCGGGAGGGGATTTAGTAATCCCTTATCATCATCTTCCTTCCCCGCTGCCCGGCGCGGCAGAGTGGGCTCCAGCGTGGGCGCGGTCGGCGGGATTGGAGTGGGCAGGGAGGGCGGAGGGAGAGGCACCGGGTGGCAGTGGCGGTAGAGGGAGGTGAGGCTCACCAGGGCACACGGGGAAGGCGGCGCACCGAGTGCGGGAGGCCGGGGCTGTTCGGTGGCGGCGGCGGGCTATCGACAGAAATCTCCTTGCCCGGGCTAGAGGCAGTGCGGGGTGAGGGGATTTGGGGGGGTTCTGTGATGGTTTTTCTAGGGGGGGGGGGGAATTAAATAGGGGAGTGGCTCCCCTTTCTGCAGGTATGACGGCAGGCGTCCTAGAGCTGCAGCGGCGACGGTACACCTGTACACCCGATTACGTGGCTAGGGGGGCACCAGCCAGGGAAGAAGCACGCGCCACGGTGGGTGGAGAAGACGCGCGTGGGCGGCGGGGCTGGGCTTTGTAGCAGACATGGTAGAGGTGGGTACGGGAAAGGGCTTCGGACCAGTTTTGAAGTGGGAGGCGGCGGGGCGACTGCTTGTGTCCTCTGGTCTGAGGGCAGCGGCGAGGCGCAGCAGCGGTAGGCGGTGTGTAGGCACCGTAATGCTTAGCTGTGTGCGGGGGAGGCGTAGGGTGGCAAGGCGTGCAGGCGGCAGTACCGTGGTCCTACGGCAGGCTGTTGGTAGGGGTACACCGTTGGCGGCGGCACAGATGGCAGTAGGCAGGGCGGTCCTCGGACTGGCTGGCGTCGCAGGGGGCGGTACGGTCCGGATTTGACGGGGCCTCACCGCGGTAGCATAGTTAGGGCCAGCGAGAGATAGAGAGTGAGAGAGCATGGAGGGAGACAGCCACGCGGTCGGGCGCACAGGGTAGCCATCGAGCTGCAGCCCGACTGATGGGTGGGGCCGGGTGCGGCGACTAATGGGCAGGCGCACATGCGGGCAGGTGCGGAGTGGGCGCCTGGCAGGTGATGAGGACATCACTAGCTCGGATATGACCATAGCTACCTTATTTATTCATCAACCAAAGGTGCATGCTTTCTACGTAAGATTTATGTGTTATAAATTTGAACAGCCGTTACTACACCATGAGTTTTGTGTGTTCTCGTTTGCAGAGATACTTGTTTGGGTAAAGGGAAAGAGACCGAGTGCAAGGAACACATGGATGATCAAAGAAGTTGATTGGAGACCAAAGCAAGACCTTACCCAAGTCTACTTCTACATCACCACGTCACTTTTGGTCCATACAAGGCAAGAGATGAAGTTCTACAATTTTGGATTCGGATTCGGGCCTCCTAACAGCATCAACTTCAAACGGATCTAGCCGCTGATCCAGAAGGACTTTTAGGGCCCATGAGTACTTGTTGGAAAGCTTATGGAGTGTACTTTCAGATGGTTTTAGTTCCATGTCAAAATTCCACCTGAGCTGTCCGAAATGGTCAAAACAAGACACATACCTCTTCTAGTCCGAGTCTGTTTTGGGCCTTGGGCCTTGTAACGTTGTCGTGGGCTAAACCCAAGTGGTGTGCGCCCTAGGGATAACCCTAGGACGTCCAAACTCATATATATAGTAGCCGTCATTGTTTAGAGGTGGGTTTTGCTTAGATTAATCTGTCTTTAAACAGATTCACCGTTTATCAGTTTGTGAGACCCCAACTTCGAGAGTATAATCATTCCTCTGCAAGTTGAGTTGCAATCTTCCTTGTTCTTGCTTGTGTTCTTCGATTCACATGCAGGGATTAGCCTTTGTGGCGAGGTCAACCGGGCAGCGCACGGTTGATAACGAGAGGAGACATGGTGCTGCGATTGCAGGGTTTGGGTCTTGGTGATCAGAAGCCGGATCGTGAGTGTCAATTCTCCACCAAATCGAGAGTTATCCTTACCTAACGGAAGATTGGGCACCCCGTTGCCATCAAGTGGTATCAGAGCCAGGTTGCCCATTAGGTATAATCTTTTCCGTCCTGTTTCAATATTTGTTTCCTATACCTAAAGTCCAGAAAAACCACAAAAACAAAATTGGTAGTCGTAGGTTTTTTTTCCTGTCCTACAACAACGTTTAGCCTTTTTGCATAATTCTGTTTCAGAGTCCGTAGTGTTGAGTTTATGTCCTAGGTCAAGTTCGGTTGCTGGCTTAGATTGTGTTTGAGTCCAGTTCATGATCCATCCCACCGCATCCCCACACACCCTAGGCACCGCCACCATTGTCTTTGTTTTCCAATCTACTAACCATCTTGTGCAAGTATTGGTCGTTGTGTGTTCTGTTTTAGTGTCTTATATCATGTCCTTTGATCACTCTACATCTCCATCCACCTCCCTAGCAGCCACTACTACCATATCATCCCTGGTTTCACCACCTGATTCCGAATCAGCCTCCACCAAAGCACTGATATGGAGGACCTTCCTTGAAACAGCCATAACTTTCGCATACGGAGTCGGAATCAGGTAAATAAATAGTCTACGGACATCTATGAAAAAATTCAGACCAGAAAATAGGGTATCCGCACTTCAAAGTTCTAGCACACTTTTAAAGCACGCCTGTGTATTTCTACAGGCCACACCTTATATCAAACTAAGCTGCTACATTCCTGAGGTTGTTGTTCCTGTGCTCCTAGTTGAGAAAAAAATATCAGAAAAATAAAAGAAAAATAAAAAAAAAGGTGTGAAAGAAAAAAAACAAAAAAAAAAGAGGAGCACATAGGACACACCAGGGAGCCAGCTGTGTTCTGTTGTGTGCTATGTTTTTTGCCTTGTCATTATTTCCTTGCTGCTGTCCTTTCATACTTGCTTGTCTCCCTTGTTTTATCACATCTGGTTTCAAACGCGTTTAGGCCAGCAACTAGGACAAGTGCTTTGGACTTTTATTCAGCATTACTATCTGTTATTGAATTGTGTGCCACTATCAATTTTGGGCCTCCCAAGCTCCACATATATACTTCTGGTCATCACGGTCTCGACCCTTGCAATCGCTGGATCACACCCTCAAGGTTTCACGAACCAGCCACCGTTTGTACCATCCTTGATGAGGACATCAACACCATTGATACATCCTCACCTACATCTACACCTACACAAGGTCCTATGACTCGCGCCCGTGTACGTCAATTAAATCATCAAGTAAGTTCACTCCTAAGTTCATGTTCGGTTTCTTTAGACCATGGAAACCCGTGTACTCTTGTGTTGCTTAGAAACCAAGGAGAACAAGGAGAATACCATCCAGGAGAGGGAGTCGCGCCGGTTGGATTCGGACTGCAGGACAGCACCAACTTCTAACGGCCGCCACGACTTCATACGGACTCCGTTTTGGACGTTCAAGTACTTCATGGAAAGCTTATAAAGTCTACTTTCCAATGGATCTTGCCTCAAGTCCATATCTTATCAGAATTGTCTAGAAACATCAAAATACTATCAAGACCTTTTCTGTCTATGGTGCTGTGTCACCTTATTTTGGCCCGTGGGCTGTGTATCAAGTTGAGCCCATTAGGGGCACATCCTAGGGTTGGAGAACGACCCCAACACCCTCGAGGTCGTCCTTCCATCTATTTATATGTCTCTAGAGCCGCCATGAACAATGGGGTTTTGATAGATTGAAGTTTTAGCCACTGCTACTTCGCTTGAAGCGCGCGTGTCGACTAGATCGCCTGTCTTCTTGTTATTGGAACCCCACCTCTTGTATTTTCAGATTGAAACTTCATATTTGATTTAGCAATTCAGTGCTTGTTCAACTCGCTCTTGCTTGTTCTACGATTGCTTGCAGGACGAGAGCCCTCGTGGCCGGTTGATCGCGCTCCACAAGATCGCATTCACCTTCTGGAATTGGTGTATCGGTAGCTAAGGCGCAACATCGTGGATAGTTGTAGTCAGGCCGTGAACGTCGGTTTCTCCCACCAATCGTGATTACCTTCTCCATCGAAAGATCGGGACCGAACCTCGCATCAATCCTTTGCTCACTAGTCTCAGAACCTTGTAAGAGCTCGGTAAGGTTCTTCCACTTGCAAGTGTCCACTACCTAGTAGTTGATAGGGATAACACTTTTATGTTTTTTTCTATTTTCTACTAACAGTGGCAGGATTGTGATGACATAGCATGGACTCTCTACAACAAGACCTTCAGGCGATAGCTGAGAGCACAAAAGGTCTCCTTAGTAAATATGCACAATTGAGACGACATCAGCAGCCAGCTACTATTTCTTCTTGTCTTCCACTAACTATGACAGTTCACACCAAGGACGAAAAAGAGACGAAGAATTTGGATGAGAGCCCTACCATAGCTGCCACATCATCTTCGACAAGTGAAGGTAAGACTGTGTCATCTCCCCCTTCGTATAATAGATTTGGTGCTGAAGCATACATGAGTTGGGAAGTTGCAATTGATAAAATTTTTTCTCATCGTCATATGTGTGATAAACGAAAAATTAAGAATGCTGCTAGTGTCTTGACTTCTCATGCTTTAATATGGTGGCAAGATTTAATAACGTCTTCACATGATAGATTGCCTCAAACTTGGAACGATATGAAAATGCTTATGCGAGAGAAATTTGTTTCTCCATCTCTGAATTTTGCTTACAAAAATAAAATGTGTCATTTAGAGAAGAAACCCCTTGTTGTCCCTTCTTCTGTGACTAACCTTTTGCAGGATAATGAGAGTACTTTGGTACAACGAGTGCTAAGTTCTCAAATGGAGAAAGCGGAGCAAAATCAATGCCACAATTTGTTCCAATCAAGGTTTTTGGTTATGAATCGAGCATGCCGTGTTATCATTGATAGCGAGAGCTGTAGCAACTTGGCAAGTTCAGATATGGTTGAGAAGCTTGGATTGCCGACGCAACCGCATCCTCGGCCTTATTACATCCAGTGGTTCAATTCTTGCTGTAAGTTGAAGGTAAGTAAAATTGTGAAAGTGGAATTTCAGTAGGCAATTATCATGATAGTGCCATATTCGATGTTGTTCCAATACAAGCATGTTCTCTACTTTTGGGTAGACCTTGGGAATATGATAGAGATGTTGTGCACCGTGGTAGAACCAACACGTACACTTTCACACATAATGGCAAGAAATTTAAGTTGCTACCTATGTCCCCTCCTGAAATTTTAAAAGATGATCTTGAGAGGGAAAAGATTAAAAACCATAAGATTTTGAGAAATAAATATAATAATACTAATGTTTTGATGCCTTCACCTAAACCTGAGTTATTGCAAAACGAACATATTGTATTGGGCACTAATATTTTGCAGGTATCTAAGAAGAGCCAAGGTAATGAGGAAAAGAAGAGAGACATAGAGAAAGAAGATCCACATGTTGTTCCATGCATGTTTCAAGATGTTTTAATTAACAGTGCACCTACAGTTTTTGAAAATGAGAACAAAGGTAACAGAAATGGTGCTACATTCACTCAAGGTATGGACAATTCTGATGTGCTATATATGTCCACTAATCATGTTAGTTTAGAGCAATCACTAGTGGAATCGTGTGTTAAATTACCTTTGTCACACGATGATTATAAAGAAGAGTTGTGCAATGCTTCACTTATATCCATGTCACAACTAGTGAATTAACATGTTAGTAATGTTGTTGAACCACCATGTGCTGATTTTAGACATGTTATTCACATTGCTAGCGAGAATGAAGAGCTTAGATTGCTATCTTCTTTAAATACTTGGGGCTATATTCAATTTGATGATCTTTGTCCACTCAATTGTTTAGAGAAGAAATTATTTGCTAGATCTGATTTGCCATGTCCTTCTCGTGTGATTTTTCATATTATTGGCAATTATGATAATAAAGGAGAATATAATGTGCATAGAGTATACATTTGTTCGACTTTTAATATACCTCCTTTTCATCATAACATGACTTGTCTAGAGGACCACATGGGTATAAATAATTCTCTATCTAGTTCCTCTAGTTGTTTAAATGAGTTACAGGTTGGTTTACAAGAAGGGGAGTGTTGTGAGCTACACGACACTACAAAGTGTTCTCCATGTTTAAAAATTTTAGAATCCAACCATATGCACAACACTACCTCACCCTATGTTGTGAAAGATAAATATATGTTCATCTGGCTTAATGACAAGGTGAAACCGAGGACGGTTTCTAATCAAGAAGGGGAGGATGATGAGGACATCACTAGCTCGGATATGACCATAGCTACCTTATATACTCATCAACCAAAGGTGCATACTTTCTACGTAAGATTTACGTGTTATATATTTGAATAGGCGTTAATGCACTATGAATTTTGTGGGTTCTCGTTTGCAGAGATACTTGCTTGGATGAAGGGAAAGAGACTGAGCCGAAGGAACGCATGGATGATCAAAGAAGTTGATTGGGGACCAAACCAAAATCTTACCCAAGTCTACTCCTACATCACCATGTCACTTTTGGTCCATAGAAGGGAAGAGAAGAAGTTCTGCACATTTTGGATTCGGATTCGGATCTCCTAATAGCATCAACTTCAAACGGACCTAGCTGCTGATCCAGAAGGACTTTCGGGGCCCATGAGTACTTGTTGGAAATCTTATGGAGTCTACTTTCAGATGGTTTTGGTCCCATGTCAAAATTCCTTCTGAGCTGTCTGGAATTCTCAAAAGAAGACACATACGTCTTCCAGTCCATGTCTATTTTGGGCCCTAGGCCTTGTAATCGTGTCGTGGACTCCCAAGGGGTGTGCGCCCTAGGGATAACCGTAGGACGTCCCAACTCATATATATACAGTAGCCGTCATTGTTTAGGGGTGGGTTTTGGTTAGATTAATCTGTCCTTGAACAGTTTCGCCGTTTATCGGTTTGTGAGACCCCAACTTTCTTGTTCTTGCTTGTGTTCTTCGATTTGCATGCAGGGATTAGCCTTCGTGGCGAGGTCAACCGGGCAGCACACGGTTGATAACAAGAGAAGACGTGGTGCTATGATTGCAGGGTTCGGGTCTTGGTGATCAGAAGCTGGATCGTGAGTGTCAATTCTCCACCAAATCGAGAGTTATCCTTACCTAACGGAAGATCAGGCACCCCGTTGCCATCAAGTGGTATCAGAGCAAAGGTTGCCCGTTAGGTATAATCTTTTCCGTCCTATTTCAATATTTGTTTCCTATACCTAGAGTCCAGAAAAGCCACAAAAACAAAATTGGTAGTCGTAGGTTCTTTTCCTTGTCCTACAACCCCGTTTAGCCTTTTCGCATAATTCTGTTTCAGAGTCTGTAGTGTTGAGTTTGTGTCCTAGGTCGAGTTCGGTTGCTGGCTTAGATTGTGTTTGAGTCCAGTTCATGATTCATCCGCCAAACCCCCCCTAGACACCACCACCTGATCCCGAATCAGCCTCCACCAAACCACTGATACGGAGGACCTTCCTTGAAACAGCCATAACTTTCGCATACAAACTCGAAATCAGGCAAATAAGTAGTCCACGGACATCTACAAAAAAATTCCCATCCGCTACTCCCCAACGTTGTTGGGTTTGCCAAAATCAGTTTTACAAAATTCAGGCCAGAAAATTGGGTATCTGCACTTCAAAGTTCTAGCACGCTTTTTAAAGCACGCTCGTGTATTTCCACAGGCCACATCTTATATCAGACTTAGCTGCCACCTCCTGAGGTTGTTGTTGCTGTGCTCCTAGTTGAGAAAAAATATTAGAAAAATAAAAGAAAAATAAAAAAAAGTGTGAAAGAAAAAAAGAAAAGGAGAGGAGCACATAGGACACACTAGGGAGCCAGCTATGTTGTTTTGTGCTGTGTTTTGCCTTGTCCTTATTTCCTTGCTGCTGTCCTTTCATACTTGCTTGTCTGTCTTGTTTTATCACATCTGGTTTCGAACGCGTTTAGGCCAGCAACTAGGACAAGTACTTTGGATATTTATTCAACATTACTATCTGTTATTGAATTGTGTTCTACTAACATATTTTGGCCTTCCAAGCTCCACATATATACTTCTGGTCAGCACGGTCTCGACCCTTGCAATCGCTGTATCACGCCCTCAAGGTATCACGAACCAGCCACCGGTTGTACCATCCTTTGCTTGCTAGTGTCAGAACCTTGCAAGAGCTCGGTAAGGTGCTTCCATTTGCGAGTGTCCACTATCCTTGCATAGTAGTATTTGATAGGGATAATTCCTTTGTGTTTTCTCTGTCTTTTTGCTAACAATGCCAGGGACCAACGAAATGGCGGAGTGCATTCTTCGCGGCGAGATGCAAGGCTACATGGATCAGATGATGAAGGGGCTGAATGAAACCATTCTGAAGGGGGTCAACGCTGCTCTTACCAAGCAGAACATAAACCACACGCTTGAGAGTACTTTGGTACAACGAGTGCTAAGTTCTCAAATGGAGAAAGAGGAGCAAAATCAATGCCACAATTTGTTCCAATCAAGGTTCGTGGTTCACAATAGAGCATGCCGTAGTATCATTGATAGTGAGAGCTGTAGCAACTTGGCAAGTTCAGATATGGTCAAGAAGCTTGGATTGTCGACGCAACCGCATCCTCAGCCTTATTACATCTAGTGGTTCAATTCCTCCAGTAAGTTGAAGGTAAGTAAAATTGTGAAAGTGGAGTTTTCCATAGGCAATTATCATGATAGTGCCATATTCGATGTTGTTCCAATGCAAGCATGTTCTCTACTTTTGGGTAGACCTTGGGTATATGATAGACATGTTGTGGGTAGAACCAACACGTACACTTTTACACATAATAGCAAGAAATTTAAGTTGCTACCTATGTCCCCTGCTGAAATTTGGAAAGATGATCTTGAGAGAGAAAAGATTAAAAACCATGAGGCTTTGAGAAATAATTGTAATAATACTAATGTTTTGATGCCTTCACCTAAACCCGAGTTATTGCAAAACAAATGTATTGCTTTGGGCACTGACATTTTGCAGGTATCTGAGAAGAGCCAAGGTAATGAGAAAAGGAAGAAAGACATTGAGAAAGAAGAGTCACTTGTGGTTCCATGCATGTTTCAAGATGGTTTAATTAAGAGTGCACCTACAGTTTTTGAAAATGAGAACAAAGGTAACAGAAATGGTGCTACATTCACTCAAGGTATGGACAATTCTGATGTGCTATCTATGTCCACTAATCATGCTAGTTTAGAGCAATTACCAGTGGAATCGTGTGTTATATTACTTTTGTCACATGATGCTTTGGTTACTATTTCTTATGATAAAGAAGAGTTGTGCAATGCTTCACTTATATCCATGCCACAACTAGTGAATGAACATGTTAGTAATGCTGTTGAACCACCATGTGCTGATTTTAGACATGTTGTTCACATTGCTAGTGAGAATGAAGAGCTTAGATTGCTATCTTCTTTAAATACTTGGGGGCTATATTCAGTTTGATGATCTTTGTCCACTCAATTGTTTAGAGAAGAAATTATTTGCTAGATCTGATTTGCCATGTCCTTCTCATGTGATTTTTCATGTTATTGGCAATTATGATAACAAAGGAGAATATAATGTGCATAGAATATACATTTGTTCAAATTTTAATATACCTCCTTTTCGTAATAACATGTCTTGTCTAGAGGACCGCATGAGTATAAATAACTCTCTATCTCGTTCCTTTAGTTGTTTAAATGAGTTGCAGGTTGGTTTGCAAGAAGGGGAGTGTTGTGAGCTGCACGACACTACAAAGTGTTCTCTGTGTTTAAAAATTTCAGAATCCAACCATATGCACAACACTACCTCACCCTATATTTTGAAAGATAAAGATATGTTCATCAGGCTTAATGACAAGGTGAAACCACGGACGGTTTCCAATCAAGAAGGGGAGGATGATGAGGACATCACTAGCTTGGATATGACCATAGCTAGCTTATATACTCATCAACCAAAGGTGCATGCTTTCTACGTAAGATTTACGTGTTATATATTTGAACAGGCGTTAATGCACTTTGAATTTTGTGTGTTCTCGTTTGGAGAGATACTTGCTTGGGTGAAGGGAAAGAGACCGAGTGCAAGGAATGCATAGATGATCAAAGAAGTTGATTGGGGACCAAACCAAAATCTTACCCAAGTCTACTCCTACATCACCATGTCACTTTTTATCCATAGAAGGCAAGAGAAGAAGTTCTGCACGTTTTGGATTCGGATTCGGGTCTCCTAATAGCATCAACTTCAAACAAACCTAGCCGCTGATCCAGAAGGACTTTCGGGGCCCATGAGTACTTGTTGGAAAGCTTATGGAGTCTACTTTCAGATGGCTTTGGTCCCACAACAAAATTCCTTCTGAGCTGTCCAGAATTATCAAAACAAGACACGTACCTCTTCCAGTCCGAGTCTGTTTTGGGCCTTAGGCCTTGTAATCATGTCGTGGACTAAGCCCAAGGGGTATGCGCCCTAGGTATAACCCTAGGATGTCCCAACTCATATATATACAGTAGCCATCATTGTTTAGGGGTGGGTTATGCTTAGATTAATCTGTCCTTGAACAGTTTCGCCGTTTATCGGTTTGTGAGACCCCAACTTCGAGAGTATAATCATTCATCTGCAAGTGAGTTGCAATCTTTCTTGTTCTTTCTTGTGTTCTTCGATTCGCATGCAGGGATTAGCCTTCGTGGTGAGGTCAACTGGGCAGCGCACGGTTGATAACAAGAGGAGACGTGGTGCTACAATTGCAGGGTTCGGGTCTTGGTGATCAGAAGCCGGATCGTGAGTGTCAATTCTCCACCAAATCGAGAGTTATCCTTACCTAACGGAAGATCGGGCACCCCGTTGCCAACATGGTCTCTCGTAGATTCCTTGGAAATTTGCCACGAATTGTTCATGGAGTTCTCCCCAGGAGCCGATTGACTGCCTGGGAAGTCCTATTAGCCATGTCCTCGCCGAGTCAGCCAAGGCGATTGGGAGGTAGTTAGCCATGGCCTTGTGATCGCCTCTGGCCGCGTGGATTGCCAAGGTGTAAACCGTGAGCCAGAATTCTGGGTTGGTCTTCCCATTGTACTTCTCTTTTCCAATTGGCTTGAAGCCAGATGGCTAGTCGACCTGTTGTAGTTTGTGGGTGAATGCCGGTACTCCTTCATCTGGACGAGGGCTACAACTCTGACTACGGCGATGAAATCGCTCGTGGTGGAGGCTGAAGCACTCACGCTCATCTTCTAGTCGGCGGTGCTCGTCCTCCTCGTGTTCTTGGTGTCGAACGTTAATATCGTGGTGGAGATCACGCCGTAGTTGTCCTCGGGCGTCCTAGTTATCGCGGCGGTTGTCACGATGATGCTGCCATCGATTGTTACTCAGATTGCCGAGTGACGTATGTCGTGACTCCGAGTGACGCTGACTAGAGCCAGCTACTCGACGCTGTGCTGAAGCAGATGAAACTGCCGTGTCTGAAGCCGTCTTGTTTGATGTATGAAAGTGTCTCCAGATTGTTGTCACTGCTGGCATGCTGCAGCGGTGATCATTGCCTTGATCCTTGTGATGGTCGGGGTGGCTTGGTGGTCAGGTCCGAACTGTAAGGTGTCCAACAATGTGGCAGCGGCCACGACGTTCTGTTGTGGGGGTCACGAAGACGTCATGGTCACCAACTCGGGTTTGGAGGATATCTTGTTGAGCAGTCTGCCCAGCCTTGCGCAGATTGTCATTGCGAGCATCACGCTCGGCCTGTAGGCGTCTAGTGCCTTCCTCCTGTTGTTCAGGTAGTTGGCGGGCTTCCTCTTCTTGCAAATCACGTAGTCGGTGTGCCTCCTGAGTAGGAGTTGAGCCCTTAGATGCCATGAAGATTTCTTGTGGTGGAGAAAAGCTTGCCGAGCTGCTGTGCCACTGTGAGTCAGAGTCGGAGTAGTTTAGGGGTGTAATCATGACCCCAACCTCCTTGGACCCGATGTCAAGTGGCTCTGGGCCATATCCAAGTTGAATTCCAGACGATTGATTATGTCGCATCAGATTGGAATTGAAGATTGTTGCGGAGTTGTCGAGTCCGAGTGGGAAATTGATGATTTCCTCCTCTCTTAGCCCGATCTCGGCTGGTTCAAGACCGAGTCCGAGTTGAACACCGAAAGAAAGAGTTGTCCCTAGACACTGGCAAACTTTACCTTGTACAATAAGGAATAACAGTCTTAGTCGGATAGGTTTCTATCTCTAAGAAGGAAATCCCTTGGCTGTATCCGGCTGGGATCCTTATCATGTACCCCTATCCCCTAGTATATAAAGGGAGGCAGGGCGCCCCATGAGGGCACGGAAGATCATTGATCACAAACCACCTCAGAGGAATAACACCTCAACTGGACATAGATTATTATCTCACATCGAGGGCCTGAACCAATATAAATCTTCTCAGTGTTCCTCTGCAATCCACCGAATTCACCTTCGCCGAGTAGCCCTATAGTTTTATTGCCGGTGTAAAGCATCGACAGTTGGCGCGCCAGGTAGGGGCTCCGGCAAATTCTTCATCAGCAAATTCGATGGATCCAACAAACGGAGTCGACAGCAACAAGTTCTCCCCCGGAGACAAGATTTCCTTCGGAAGCCTCAATTTCATTGCCGATCAGATCGGCAACCTTACCTTGGCCGGAACAGATCTAATCCAGCCGGCCGAGGAGCCAGCCGACGTAGCTCCAGTCTGCCCACAGGACGTCACGATCTCCTTCCACGACTTACTATGGCAGTCCTTCACATCGCTAAGCATAGGGACAACTCTCTCCTTCGGCGTCCGACTTGCACTAGGCCTTGAGCCAGCCCGGGTTGGGCCGAGAAGGGGAGAGATCATCAATCTCCCACACGCACTCGGCAATGCTGCGGATTTACATCCCGCACAACAGACCCGATCTCCTACGATTCAGTTTGGACACGGCCAAGTGCCGTTTCAGATTGGATCTAGAGAGGTTGGGGTCGTTCTCACTCTGATAAACTACTCAGAATCCAACTCCAAGTTGGATAACAGTTCGAACGCCAGTTCGGACTCCAATCTGGTGAGTTTTCTCCTCCCCCGCAAGATCCTCATGGCTTCAACACCACCCTCCGAGGTGCACCGACTACCAGAGGAGCAACAAGAGGAGGCACGCTGACTGCAACAACAGGAGGAAGCTGATCGGGAGGCTCGCAATGACGGGCTGCGTAGAGCTTGGCAAGCAGCCCAGCAGCAGATTCTCCAAACTAAAGTCGGCGATCACGACGTCTTCGTCGTGCCGCAACTTTGCTGGACATGCTCCAGCTTGGGCCTAATCACTAGGCCACCCCAACTATCACCAAGATCAAGGCGATGATCACGGCTGCTGCTTACCAACAGCAACAACAGCAGTCGGGCGACACCCTAGTACTGACTAACTGGTTAGGATCTCCAGCAGCGGGCTCGTCCACATCAGCCCGGCGTCGGGTGGCTGGCTCAAGTCGGCCACGCGAGGAGTCTAGGCAAACTACACTCGGCAATACGAATAACAACAACTGGCGCCATCACCAGTATGATCGCCGGCCTAATCAAGACCTCCGAGAGCGCCTACAACATGACCTTCGCCTGGCACCGCGAGCGACAAGAGGATGAGCGCCGCCGATTGGAAGATGAAAACGAGCGCTTTGGCCTCCATCACGAATGGTTTAACCGCCGTGGTCGAAGCCCGAGCCCCCACGAAGATGAAGGCATCCTGGCTTTCACTTGGAAGCTATAGGACATTCACTGGCCGACTGGCTTTAAGCCCACTGGGATTGAAAAGTATGACGGCAAGACAAATCCTGAGTCCTAGCTCACCGTATATACCCTAGCAATTCGAGCTGCTGGGGGCGACAACAAAGCCATGGCTAACTACCTCCCAGTCACGCTAGCCGACTCGGCGAGGACATGGCTGACAGGCCTCCCAAGGTGGTCGATCGGTTCTTGGGGAGAACTCAGGGATCGGTTTATCGCTAACTTTCAGGGGACCTACGAGAGGCCGTCTTCAGAGCACGATCTTTATCAGCTGCACCAGAAGAAGAACGAGTCTCTGTGAGATTTCATCAAGAGGTTTTCCGAGAAGCGTAACAAGATCCCAATGATCCGCGACGAGGCTGTCATCGCCGCCTTCCGCAAGGGAGTAAAGGACGCCCCATTCATCGCGAAGTTTACTCGGAAACCACCGCCGTCTATCCGGGCTCTGTTTGACATGGCCAATAAATACGCCGACTCGGCTGAAGCGGTCGCAGAGGCCCTCGACGAGAAGAAGGAGTCCCGACAGAAGGACCAAAAGGCGAAAACTGACAATGAGCTGTCTCAAAACAAGTCTGGCAGCCGCAAGCGGAAGTCAGACAACGAGGTGGCCAACATGGAGCGCACTCGGTCACGGCCCCAGCAGAATAACGATTACCAAAAAGTCATGAGCGGGCCATGCCCCTTCCACCCCAAGGGCAAGCACGCGGCCAAAGATTGCTACATGCTAAAGAAGTTCACCTCCGAGCAAGCTTCATCATCTGGCGCCGACAAGGACAAAGACCAGCCAGATCAGGGTCTGGCCAACGATTTCCAAGATCCTCAGGCCGAGCTCAACCACATCTTCGGAGGGCCGTCCGCGTACGAGTCCAAGCGCAAATAAAAGCTAACAGCGCGCAACATCAACACGGTCTCTACGTCGGACACCCCCCAGTACCTGCGCTGGTCAGAGATGGCCATTACTTTCAATCGCGCAGATCACCCAGATCGGGTTTCTCACCTAGGACATTTCCCACTCGTCCTGGACCCGGTCGTCAGACACATCAGGCTGAAGAAAACCATTATCGACGGAGGTAGCACGCTCAACGTCTTATTCGCCAAGACTTTGGACAAGATGAAGATTCCTCGTTCAGAACTACGGCCAAGTACTGCGCCCTTCCACAGGATAATTCCTGGCCTGTCATCAACTCCACTCGGGCAGATAACCTTGCCGGTAACCTTCGGCACCCGGGATAACTTCCGCACAGAAAACGTCTGTTTCGAGGTTGCCGACTTCGAGACCGTGTACCACGCGATACTCGGACGACCGGCACTCACCAAATTCATGGCAATACCGCACTGTACATACATGGTGCTCAAGATGCCTAGGCCAGCAGGAGTCCTCTCCCTCCGCAGCGACATCAAGCAAGCCTTCACTTGCGACAAGGAGAGCTGCGAACTGGCTCAATCACAAGAGGCGGCAGTCGGGCGCGATAGCATTCGGCAAGCCGTCACAACTAAAGTCAAGTAGGATCAAGTTCTAGCAAAAAAGCAGCGAAGTCGGGAATTTCAGCGGACTCTGACACGAAGAAGATCCCCCTGGACCCTTTCGACCCCTCCAAGACTGCTCTAGTTGGGACCGGACTCGACCCCAAATTGGAAGACGCGCTCGTCACCTTCCTACAAGCCAATAAAGATATCTTCGCATGGAAACCGTCCGACATACCGGGCGTACCAAGGGAGGTGATCGAGCATGCCCTCAATGTGAAGACAGACACCAAGCCAGTCAAGCAACGGCTGCGGCGCTTCACTCAAGACCGCAAGGATGCTATTCGGGAGGAGATTACTAAGCTCCTCGCAGCCGGGTTCATCAAGGAGGTCTATCACCCAAATTGGCTGGCAAACCTAGTTCTGGTCCGAAAGAAAAACGTTAAATGGCGCATGTGCGTCGACTACACCGATCTCAATAAGGCGTGCCCCAAGGACCCATTTGGTCTTCCTAGAATAGATCAGGTGGTTGATTCCATGGCAGGGTGCGACCTACTCAGCTTTCTCGACTGCTACTCAGGATACCATCAAATCAGCCTGAGAGAGGAAGATTGCTTAAAGACATCTTTCATCACGCCGTTTGGAGCGTACTGCTATATCACAATGCCGTTCGGTTTGAAGAATGCTGGAGCAACCTATCAATGGGCCATTCAGCGGTGTCTGCACACTCAGATCAGGCGCAACGTGGAAGCCTACATCGACGACGTGGTGATCAAGACCAAGTCCAAAGAAGACCTCATCGCTGACCTGGAAGAAACCTTCCAGAACCTTCGAAGATTCAAGATGAAGTTGAACCCGGAAAAATGAGCCTGCGGTGTGCCATCCGGAAAGTTACTCGGCTTCATCGTCTCGCATCGCGACATCAAGGCCAACCCAGAGAAAGTAAACGCCATAATGAACATGGCACCCCCGACTAACCTCAAAGACGTCCAGAAGCTGACAGGCTGCATGGCGGCACTCAGCCGGTTTATTTCCTGACTGGGCGAACGGGGTATGCCCTTCTTCAAGCTACTCAAAAAGGCGGACAACTTCCAATGGACTCCGGAAGCCCAGCAAGCCTTCGAAGACTTTAAGCAATTTCTCACATCACCTCCCGTGTTGGCATCACCTCTGCCCCAAGCCCCAAGAACTGCTAATGCTATATCTGGCGGCAACTACTCAGGTAGTCAGTACGGTGCTGGTGGTTGAGCGATCCGAACAGGGTCACATTCAGAAAATACAACGGCCAGTCTACTTTATCAGCAAGGTCCTTGCTGACTCGAAGACGAGATATCCGCAGGTCCAGAAGCTGCTATATGGCCTACTCATTAGAGTCCGAAAGCTGGTGCATTATTTTCAAGCACACCAAGTCACGGTGGTCACAGCGTTTCCACTCGGGGATGTCCTTCATAATCGCGAGGCCACCGGCCGAATCACTAAATGGGCACTTGAGTTGATGGCGTTCGATATCACCTTCCAGCCACGGACAACAATTAAATCACAAGCTCTAGCCGACTTCGTGGCCGAGTGGACGGAAGTTCAACTGCCTACATCAACAGCAAAGCTAGAGTACTGGACAATGTACTTCGACGGTTCTCTACGGATCGGCGGCGCCGGGGCTGGAGTCATATTGACGTCCCCCACTGGCGAAAAACTAAAGTACGTTCTACAAATCCACTTCTCGGCTTCCCACAACGTCGCGAGTACGAGGCACTTGTTCACTGGCTCTGCATCGCTATATCACTCGGCATACATCTACTGGTTGTGCGCGGGGATTCTCAACTCGTGGTAAACCAAGTCATGAAAGACTGGACTTGTCTCGACGACACCATGGCGGCATACTGTCAGGAGGTCCGCAAGCTGGAAAACAAGTTCAACGGGCTGGAAATAACACATGTCCTGCATCAATACAACGACGCGGCAGACGAGCTGGCAAACATGGGATCCAAGCGAGAAGCAGTTCTGACTGGAAAATACAAACCACCAAAGACAGGCACAAATTATCCCCAATCTAGGAAGGGCCGTTCATTATAGCTGAGGTCACGCGGCTAGGCGCCTACCGACTGAAGACCGAAGACGGTGTCCTCATCAACAACTCATGGAACATAGAACAGCTACGTCCTTTCTATACCTGAGTTTTATACTTTTTCATGTGTACAGTTTCTCTGACTCACTATGCCGCTTGCATCAACCGAGTAGTGAGTCGGGGGCTGCATGTATATATGTGCTATCAATAATATACGAGCTTGTCCTACTCAGTCACGAAGCTTTACTACAACTGTCTCGTTTGCCCGAGTCCAGCTTCTTACTTTGAACAATTTTATTAAGTTCTAACAGAATAACTCGACATAGACCGCACGGTCAAGTAAAGCTAATGACGACTGAGTACATAAGCTTGGTGGCATCGCACATATATTTGCACATGTTTCTTCACAAAAGTGTATACATACCGACTACATAACATGTTGCCCTTACAGACCCAGGTCTCGGGTAATTACTTCAACGGTCAGCTTCGCCCGGGCAATAAGCTCCAGCACCTCCTCGGGCATCGTCTCCTCGGCAAATCCCTCCCCAATGGCTTCAATGTCTGCCCTCGGGTAGATGGATTTGGTCATCGCCAGGGTTTGGGCCACGCCGGCAACAACATGCTCATCCGAGTACTTCTTCAAGGCACTCGGTGCATTCTCAAGACGCGCCTCTATTTGGGGGATCCTGCTGCAACTGGTTCCCACGGGGCTGGGATCTATGAGGTCAAGGAGCCCTTTCACGGACCCGATGAGGGCTTGCCGTGACTCCCTCATGACACTTATCTCCTCTGTGTAAAACCGATACTGGGCCTGGACATTGACTCTCATATCTGTCCGGGTCCACCGACGTGTAAAACTTGTCAGACTCGGTTGCAAACAGAATGATTAATCAATTGGTTAAGATCACGGTCGGGTTGAGGACTTACTTTCGTAGTCGGCCTCCCACCCGGCCACGGTCTTCTCCAGTTTGTCCTTTTCCTTACCGAGCTTGACGACGGCCTCTTTCAACTCAGCCTTCTCCCGATCAAGCTCAGTGTTGGCCTTTGTCAGGTCGGCCTTGACCTTTTCAAGCTCGGCCCTGGCTTCTTCGGCCTCCTTCAGCTGGGATTCCCTCTCTATTCGGGTCTTTAACTCCGCTTCGAGGGCTGCACGACAGATTAGCCAAGAGCTCAACCATGCAGTCATGACATAAGTGGGCAGTCGGGAACAACGCAGCTGAATGAATACGTCGATGGTTCAGTCGGGAAGGCGCATTCGGGGAATTTACCTCTGATCTTTCCAGATAGGGCCCAAGTCTCGTCCCTAAGTTGATCGGCGCCACTCTTCAGCCAGGCTTCCCTCCCCGTGTGACGCTCCTCCATCTCGGCCTTCAATGCCCGGAGCTGCTCCAATTCCGCGAGGTGGGGAGCCATTTCGACCAGGATCTCTGTCATCGCCTCATTGTGGTCGACAAGCTTCTGCTCAAGGTAAAAAACAAATCAAGGATGGAGTCAGATGTCAAAACGAGAAGATCACCACTACTCTGCCACAAGAATCATACCCCGACTCCCTGGGACCCGCTGATAGCGGCGCGAAGCAAGCTTTCGCGTTCCTTTCTCGCGACAACTTCATCAAGCCTGAAGCTCTTCACGGTCCCGTCAGGCGCCGTCCAGGTGAATGTCCAGGGCATCCTACGCGGAGGAGCTTCAATCCGAGGCAGGTTCGGGATATCTGGTGGCGGTGGCGACGACGACGACGACGACCACAACGGCGATGAGGTCCCGGCCCCCATGCCGCCATCCCCCACGGCCTCGGGGACCAGCTCGAGGGCTCCGACAGCAGCCTCCACGACGGGCGACGCTTCAGGGGCTGGGGCCTCAACCTCAGCAGCTGCCTCTTGGTCGGGTGGCAGTGGCGACCCTGCAGTCGGGACCACCTCAATCTCCGCGACTGGGCAGGCCACCGGCTCAGCGGGTGTGTTCGCGGCCGCCGGCTCGGCTGGAGCAGGCTCTTCAAGGGGAGCGGTTGGATCGGTCTCCCTGAGATCGATGTCGGCCCGCTTCCTGCATGATGAAATAAGACATCAAAACACTACAGCAACACGCAAGGATTCCAGAAGATCTGGAGCAACATACCTCTTGCAGAACTTCAGTTTCCTGCCGGGTGACCTGGGTCCTGGCGGAGCGCTACCTCCGGTCGTCAGCCCGGCCGGCGAATTGGTCGGCGCCACAGTCGGTGGCGGCATATCAGCTCGAGTCGGCCCTGGTTCTGGTGCGGCTGGCTTGGGCGCCACCGCCCTCGGCGGTGTCTACTCTAGCCGGCCCCTCAGCGGTGCTGTTGCCGGACTCGGCAATGTTGGGCTCAAACCCACAGGTCTCAACCTTGGGCTTGATCGCCTGGGCGCCACGGCGATGGTGTCCTTTATCTTCAGGCTTCCTGCCATGGCATGCGGCGTCATGGCCCCCTCGCCCCGATACAGAATCGGCTTCTTCCCCGCTCTCTTAGAGTCGGGCTGGGTAGCAGAGGGGCTCCTCAGCCTTTTCTTCGATGCAACGGCCGACAATGGGTGGGAGTCTTCATCGAACTCTTCGTGCCACTATAAATGAGTCAACAAAATACATCACACAGTGTTGAACAATCACAGTTCGACAAGCATTCATCACAGAAGAAGATTAAAGGTTACCTTGGTCCGGGGCCGAATGAAGCTATAGGCCACGACCTGGCGGTTATCGTCTTCGGTCGCGATCACCCCTTCGGAGAAGTAACCGAACAGGGTCTCGGTCACTACGCCCTTGCTGGCCAACTTGTTGCTTACTCGGTCAGGATCATTTTTGCCTTTAAAGGCCCAGCCAAATGCACTCCTCAGCTTCAGCGGTTGGATGCGCCGAGTCAGGAAGCGACGAGCCACCCAAGGTCCTGTTAGGCCAGCCTTTTTGAGGTCATCTAACTTCACCAACAATTGATGTGCCTGGCCCATCTCCTCAAAGGATGGCTCTGCTGACCAATTTGGTGAAACCACGGGCGGCAAGCCGGTAAATGGGCGCAAGGAGGGAGCCAGATCTGCACAATAGAACCATTCCTTGTGCCAGCCTTTCAGAGAAGATTTCAAGGGGAGATCAAGATATGTCTTCTTCCCATCGCTCCTCAGCTCGAGACCAGCCCCCCCAATCACACTAATATTATTCTTGGAGGGTTGGGGTTTGATGTGGAACAGATGTCGGAAGAGGATAAAATGGGGTTCAACACCCAAGAAGCACTCACAGAGAGTAACAAATATGGAGATCTGAAGAATCGAGTTGGGGTTCAAATGCACCAACTCTAGCCCGTAGAAGTCAAGGACGCGGCGGAAGAAATCGGAAGATGGAAGGCACAAGCCCCGATTGATAAAAGAGGTGAAAACTACTGTTTCACCAGGTTGGGGATTTGGGACTGACTCACCTTTAGCCGGCTGCCAGCGAATCACCTCTTGGCTGGGCAACTGCAGATGACTCTCCAGCAGCTTCAGCTTCACCGAGCCGCAATCTGAAATCGGCCAAGCACTCTCCGGCACACCGGCAAGATCCGAAGCTTTTGGCATGGCTGGAAGCGGCAAGATTTGGGGAAAAACGAATCGGGGGCTTGGAACAAACGAAGAGGATTGGAATCACCCGAGTTCGGGTGGGGAATAGCAGCAGCTAACCCTAGCCAGGCGGGAAGCGAAAAGTTAGGCGCGAAGGTGGAAGACGAAGCGATTGGATGATTTGGGGAAGATGAAGGAATCTTTTTCTCTCTCCCCGCTTTTATAGAGCCGATGCCGACTAGATGGGCTTGGGCCTACACAGTTAGCAATGGGCCATCGAGATATGAGTTCCTACAGTAGCATGCTCCATGTGGGCCGCCCGCAGGCTAAGTTGAAATTATAGCGCTGGTGCTACTAACAGGAGCCGATGAGGTAAACAGATATGCTTCATGAGAGCCTTATTGCTAAACATATATGTTTCGGTATCTGTTTCATCCACCAGGTCTCGAGGATATATCCTTACAAGGATCACAAGCTGGTCTTCATTAAAATTGGGGATGCAGGTATCTCTCTCGAGTACACCTGACCATGCCGTGGATTTATTTTCATGCAGTGGTACTCGGCCTACATGCGTGGCCACCAGTTGCCATGAGCAACATTATTCCAGCCGACATGACGCTGAAGAGTCTAACTTTCGAGTAGTGCACTACTCGGGAGAGACTATAAATATCTTTTCGCGCTGACATGATGCGGAGGAGTCTAACTTCTGAGTGGGACGCCATTCGGAAAAGACTATAAACCCCCTTTTCCAGCTGACATGACACTGAAGAGTCCCATATACGAGTAGCATCCTACTCGGCAAGACTATAAACACATATTCCGACTGACATGAAGTCGAAGAGTCCTACATACGAGTAGTTCCCTACTCGGCAAGACTATAAAGTTTATTCTGGTTGACATGATACCGAAGAGTCTCACATACCAGTAGTAATCTACTCGGGAAAGACTTCCAGGTTAAAGATCTTTGACTTTATGTTTAATTGTCTTCACAAATAAGCACAAAGTCGGGGGCTACACCTAATAGGTGCGCCTACTCGGCGCACACTATTCATACATCTCCATGAAGCCCTTCATAGCTTCGTTGCCAGCTGACATGAAGCAGGACTCGGGAAGAAGACTTACTCGGACAAAGAGTACTCGGGAGCATCGCACTCGGGCAATCTTCACCGTGGAGGACGAGCACTCGGCATCAGCTGTGACTCAACTATGAAGGTCTTAGGGGCTACTGTGGAGGCCATGGGCCCCGGGTACCTCATTACCAGCATATGGGCCACTTGGATAGAGGATGGGCCGAATCATGTAATTAGAGATAAGATAGCACCCGGTAGACTTTACCTTGTATAATAAGGAATAACAGTCTTAGTCGGATAGGTTTCTATCTCTAAGAAGGAAATCCCTTGGCCGTATCTAGCTGGGATCCTTATCATGTACCCCTGTCCCCTAGTATATAAAGGGAGGCAGGGCACCCCATGAGGGCACGGAAGATCATTGATCACAAACCACCTCAGAGGAATAACACCTCAACTGGACGTAGGGTATTACCTCACATCGAGGGCCTGAACCAATATAAATCTTCTCTATGTTCCTCTGCAATCCACCGAATTCACCTTCGCCGAGTAGCCCTATAGTTTTATTGCTGGTGCAAAGCATCGACAATCGCCGCAGCATGTCACCGAAGATTGCTGACATTGAGTAGGACGACCGGCACGAAGTCGGCTTGGTCCCTGGCCGATCAGATCAGATCCGAGTCGGATAGGGTAAGGTTGCCGAATACGTCAGCGACAAAGTCGAGGCTCCCGAAGCTGATTGTTTGCCTAGGGAAGAAGTTGATGCCGTCAACTCTCGTGATTGGATCCATCAGGCTTGATGAAGATGATCTCGATGAAGCCCCTACCTGGCGTGCCAACTATCGATGTTTTACACCAGCAATAAGAATATGGGGCTACTCGTAAGACCTAAACTTGATAGATTGCAAAGGAACACGAAACAATTTATCCTGGTTCAAATTGCAAAGGTATACCCTACTTCCAGCTGTTGTGTATTGCCTTTGAGGTTTCTCTGGTGAGATTGTGATATGCCCCAGGGGCTCCCTACCCCTCCTTATATACTAGAGGGATGAGGGTTACAGGGTAAGGAACCTAGTCGGATACGACCAAGGGCTTTCCTTATTAGTACATAGAGAGTCCGGCTAGAATTATATCCCTTTCCCTGTCATGCAAGGTAATATGAAGCCGAGTCCTACTCCAATTGCAGGAGCTGGCCCACCCTCTGTCCGAGTAGCCGTACATTGCCTTCTTCGAGGAACCGGGGACCATGGACCTCACACACATGCCCCCTTGAAGTTGATCGAATAGGTCATCGATCCTAGGGAGGGGGTACTTATTTTTTATTATGACTTTGTTCAAGGCCCGATAGTCCACACACATCCTTTGGCTGCCATCCTTCTTCTTAACAAATAGTACTAGGGCTCCCCATGGGGACGAACTGGGCCGAACAAACCCCTTTGCCTGAAGGTCTCGGATTTGTTCCTTCAATTCTTCTAGCTCATTGGCTGGCATTCGGTAGGGTCATTTGGATATGGGCGCCGTACTGGGCATCAGATTGATAATGAGCTCAATGCCCCGATCTAGCGGCATCCCTGGTAATTCCTCCGTGAATATGTCTGGATATTCCTGAACTATAGGGGTCTCTTCTTAATAGCTGGTTAACACTGACCTCCCCTTGATTGTTGCCAACCTGCCTTGGAAATCCTACCCTTAATCTTATTTGGCCTTCGATCGGGGTGGACTAGGGCTATCTCCCTTCAAGCACAATCGATTACCCCTCAGACATTCTCTTAGTCAGTCCATTCTAGAATAACATCTAGGTGTTGTGAGGGAAGGATTATAAGGTTCGTGGGGAAAACTACTCCTTGGAGAAGAGGGGGACATTTTCACTAACCCTACTTACGTGCGTGCAGGTCTCACCCTGGAGAGTGAATGATCATGGGTTTTGGCAAATCGGTGATCATTATTTGGTGTTTCCTGAGGATTTTTGGTGATATGAAGGAATGTGATGCTCCAGAATCAAAAAGTACAAGGGTAGGGATGGTATGGATCGAGAACATACTAATTAGGATGCCCTGGTCGTCCTAAGCTTCCTCCATGTGAATGTGGTTCACACGCCCCCTTGCAATAGACGTCATGGTCCTCATCTTTACTGGTGTCTGCTGGGCTGCCTAAGGCATGCAGCCGGGGTGTCGCAGCTGAACTAAGGTGGTCCCGGCTGAGAACTGAACGGTGCATACCTGACACTGGGGGCATGCGCACCTAGTGAAGTGGCCCTTCTCTTCCACACTGGTAACAGCTGAGATTTGGTAGGGCCCTGATCCCGGTGTAGGGATGGTGGGTGCTGGCGTAAGACCCGAGGTCTGGGGGCGAGCTGCAGCTGCAGAGGTGCTGGGGCCCGTAGGGCGAGGCCGAGGTGCTAGGTACACATGCCTCTAGGTTTGTGGGGTAGCATTCTTGAACCTCTGTCCTCCCTGCTGCTTATTCTGGAACGCAGCAGCCTGGTGCTTCCGATTGGCTTCTACCCTCGGATTATCTACCTCTTACTTCAGGGCCTTGTTCACCATGCTCTAGAAGTTGGCATGGTCCTGAATGATCAGGGGCCCACGCAGGGTGTCGTTCAACCCACCAAGGAACTTGTCGATCTTTTCCTCTTCGTCTGGGATGTCGGCAGGGGCATAGTGGGCCAACTGGGTGAACTTGTTCAAGTAACCCTACACACTCAGGTTGTCTTGCCTGACGGTCCTAAATTCATCCCTCTTCATCTTCATGATGGCGACAAGCACGAAGTTCTCTTGGAATGCTACCGTGAATTCTGCCCAGTCGGGATCTCCAGCTTCATGCTCTTGGGAGGCTTTGTAAGCATCCCACCAATCATTGGCTAGGCTATCTAGTTGGCTGGAGGCGAAACAAACTTTATCCCCATCCCTGGCTTGGATGAGGTCCAACTTCTTCTCCATCATGCGGAGCCAATCTTCAGCTTCAAGCGGTTCCTCGGCTTAGGTAAAGCTTAGTCCTCATGAATTCACTGTAGTTGGATAGTCCACGATTCACCTGCGTGGCCGGCCTGGTCTAGGCAGGCTGTCCTCCCAGGGCGGGCTAGCTGCTCAAGGCGTAGAGGTTGGCCAAGGTCTGCATGATTTGGTTCTAGGTGGCCAGCAATTGAGCTATCGTTCGATCAGTCAGGGGCGGCGGGGGAATTGGCTCACTAGCGTGCGCAGCCCTAGGTCCTGACGCTCGGGTGTTCACCATTTGAGAAAAAGAAGGGTGAGAAACATTCGGGGGTAGCGTGTTTATCTACTTGTTTTGTTGTTCTTAGTGATGTAAGGAAACCAAGTTGTTTCACACATAACCATCATGGTCTAATATAATCTTACGGAAGCTACACTAGTGCAAAGCTTACGTATAGACTAGCTCTCCTAATGTGCACAGCTCACCGCAGGGAGAGATCACACACAAGCCAATGCATAAACATGGATGCTAGGATGCTAAGCTACCTCAACTGCTCATATCATGCAGTTAGAGGCGATACAACATAGGACTAAGCCTACATGGATTCTACTACGATTATCTAGAAGGGGTGATATGGGCAAGAGGTCCTGTTAAACAAAAAGGGTCATCTGCTCAGTCCTCTGCCGGGGGCGCTCAAAGTTGCGGCTACTCGTCCAGCCAACCACCGCGGCTGAAGGTGGATGGCACGGTGCCTCTCACGCCGGTGAAGTCCCACTCCCTATGTGGGGAATGGCTGCGGCTACGGCTACAGCCACGGCCACAATGGTAGTCAGGGCTGGAGCTGGTGCTTGGCCCTCTGTGTCACTCAGAGTAGGGCCGTGCCTAGTGGAGTTGCGTCCACGTCAACGCCCACAGCCATGGCTATGGCCATGACCAAGGCCATGGAAGGGGCAGCGTCGCAGGGTGGACGCGGAGGCAGTGCAGCGGGGGCTGGTGGAAACTCGTCCAATACGTGGGGCTCAATCTCCTCTGGGTCCTCAGAGGTATCCGAAGTGACCTGGATCACCGCAGAGGAGGGCCCAGTGTGCATAGTCGTGGTGTCTAGGCTTGCTGAGCAATGCGCCACAAGGCCACAAGCAGTCGACATTGGGGAAGCTGCGGGAGCAGCTATTCTTGGGAGCGGTGGTAGAGGTAGTAGGGGGTGCAATGCTGAGGGGGGTCAAGTAGATCGCCCTCAGAGTTGATGCCGACACCTACCTCGAGTATTGGCTAGGGCCAAATGCCGTCCCTAGCAGGAACAGGGCCACACGTGCAGCGGCCCTTGGGGAAGCGGGAGCGCTGTCCAGCACCATCTCGGGTGGTGCCTGTCACGCCTTGAAAATTGCTTTAATTAAAAATTGTTTTTGGGTAAATTTGTGGACGCCATGGGCCCTGGGTACCTCATTACTAGTGCATGGGCCACTCGGATAGAGGATGGGCCGAACCATGTAATTAGAGATAAGTAGCATCCGGCAGGCTTAGCCTTGTATAATGAGGAAACATAGTCTTAGTCAGATAGGACTCTATCTCTAAGGAGGAAATCCCTTGCTCGTATCCGGCTGGGATCCTTATCATGTACCCCTGTCCCCTAGTATATAAAGGGAGGCAGGGCGCCCTTCAAGGCAAGGACAACAAGATCATCGATCGCCATATACCTCAGGGGAATAACACCTCAACTGGACGTAGGGTATTACCTCACCTTGAGGGCCTAAACCAGTATAACTCTTCTATGTTCCTCTGCAGTCCACTGAATTCACCCTCGCTGAGTAGCCCCATAGTTTCATTGCCGGTGCAAAGCATCGACAGTTGGCGCGCCAGGTAGGGGCCCGGCGAATTCCTCATCAGAAGATTCGATGGATTCAATCAACAAAGTCAACAGCAACAAGTTCTCCCCCGGAGATGCAATTACCTTCGGGAGCTTAGACTTCATTGCCGACCAACTCGACAATCTCACCCTGGCTGAGGCAGATCCAATCTTGCCAGCCGGGGAACTAGCCAACATTGCGCCAGTTGGCTCACAGGACGTCACGATCTCCTTCCCCGACTTACTGTGGCAGTCCTTCACATCGCCAAGCATCGGGACAACCCTCTCCTTCGGCGTCCGACTTGCGCTAGGCCTTGAGCCAGCCCGGGTTGGGCCGAGAAAGGGAGAGGTCGTCAATCTCCCTCATAGCTCCGGCGACGCTGCGCATCAAAATCCCACGCAGCAGACCCGATCTCTAGCAATTCAGTTTGGACACGGCCAAGCGCCGTTTCAGATTGGATCTAGAGAGGTCGGAGTCGTTCTCACTCCGATAAACTATTCGGAGTCCGACACTAAGTCGGATAGCGGTTCGAGCACTAGTTCAGACTCTAATTCGGCAAGATTCCTCCTCTCCCGTGAGATCTTCATGGCTTCAACACCACCTTCCGAGGTACGCCGACTACAAGAGGAGCAACAGGAGGAGGCACGCCGACTACAACAAGAGGAGGCCAACCGCGAGGCCCGCAATGACGAGATACACCAGGCTAGGCGAGTCGCTCAGCAACAGATCCTCCAAACCAAGATTGGTGACCATGACGTCTTTGTCACGCCACAACAGAACGTTGTGGCCGCCGCAACTCTGCTGGACACACTCCAGCTCGGGGCCGATCACCAGGCCACCCCGACTATCGCTAAGATCAAGGCGATGATCACAGCTGCTGCCTGTCAGCAGCAACAGCAGTCGGGCGATACATTTATACTGACCAACCGGTCTGGTTCTCCGGCGGCAGACTCATCTGCGTCAACGCGACGCTGGGCGGCCGGCTCCAGTCGGCAACGCGAAGAGTCCCGGCAAACCACGCTCGGCAACACCAACAATGACAACCGGCGGCGTCACTAGTACGATCGCCGACCCAACCAAGACCTCCGAGTGTGACTGCACCGTGACCTTTGCCACACCATAAATGCTCGACGTGAAGAACGTGAAGAAGATGAACGCCACCGACTGGAGGACAAAAACGAGCGCTTCGGTCTCCACCACGAGCGGCTGCACCGCCAAGATCGGAGTCGGAGCCCTCATGAAGACGAAGGCATCCCAGCCTTCACTCGGGAGCTGTAGGACGTCTTTTGGCCGACTGGCTTTAAGCCCACCGGGATCGAAAAGTACGACGGCAAGACAAACCCCGAGTCCTGGCTCACCGTTTACACCCTAGCAGTTCGAGCTGCTGGGGGCGACAGCAGAGTCATGGCTAACTACCTCCCAGTTGCGCTAGCTGACTCGGCGAGGACATGGCTGACAGGCTTCCCGAGGCGGTCGATCGGTTCCTGGGGACAACTCAGGGAGCGGTTCATCGCTAATTTCCAGGGGTCCTACGACAGACCCACTTCGGAGCATGATCTTTATCAACTACACCAGAAGAAAAACGAGTCTTTGCGCGAATTCATCAAAAGGTTTTCCGAAAAGCGCAACCAAATTCCAACTGTCAAAGACGAAGCCGTCATCGCCGCCTTTCGCAAGGGGGTAAAAGACGCTCCGCTTATTGCAAAATTCACTCAGAAGCCACCATCCACGGTCCGGGCGCTCTTCGACATGGCCAACAAATACGCTGACTCGGCCAAGGCGGTCGCTGAGGCCCTTGACAAGAAGAAGGAGCCTCGGTAGAAGGACCAGAAGGCGAAAGCCGACAACCAGCCGTCTCAAAATAAGTCTGGCAGCCGCAAGCGGAAGTCGGACAATGAGGTGGCCAACATGGAGCGCAGTCGGTCGCGGCCCCAGCGGAACAACGACTACCAAAAAGTCATGAGCGGGCCATGCCCCTTTCACTCCAAGGGCAAGCACGCGGCCAAAGACTGCTACATGCTCAAGAAGTTTGCCTCCGAGCAGGCTTCATCTCTGGCGCCGACAAGGACAAAGACAAGCCAGACTCGGGTCCGGCTGATGATTTCCAAGATCCTCAAGCCGAGCTCAACCACATCTTCGGGGGGCCACTTGCGTACGAGTCCAAGCGCGAACAGAAGCTCTCAGGCTGCGACATCAACACAGTCTCTGCGGCAGATACCCCTCAATATCTGCGCTGGTCAGAGATGGCCATCACCTTCAACCGCGCAGATCACCCAGATCGGGTTTCCCACCCGGGACGCTATCCACTCATCCTGGACCCGGTCGTCAAAAACATCAGGCTGAAGAAAACCCTCATCGACGGAGGCAGCGTGCTCAATATCCTGTTCGCCAAGACTTTGGACAAGATGAAAATTCCTCGTTCAGAACTACGGCCGAGCACTGCGCCCTTCCACGGGATAATTCCTGGCCTGTCATCAACTCCACTCAGGCAGATAACCTTGCCGGTAACCTTCGGCACGCGGGATAATTTTCGCACAGAAAACGTCTGCTTCGAGGTCGCCGACTTCGAGACCGCGTACCACGCGATACTCGGATGACCGGCCCTTGCCAAATTCATGGTGATACCGCACTATACATACATGGTGCTGAAGATGCCTGGGCCAGCAGGAGTCCTCTCCCTCCGCAGCGACATCAAGCAAGCCTTCACCTGTGACAAAGAGAGTAGCGAAGTGGCTCCATTACAGGAGGCTGCAGTCGGGCGCGATAGCATTCGGCAAGCCGCCACGACAGAAGTCAAGCAAGATCAAGTTCCGGCGAAAAAAGCAGCGAAGTCGGGAATTTCAGCGGACTCTGACACGAAGAAGATCCCCCTGGACCCTTCCGACCCCTCCAAGACTGCTCTAGTCGGGAACGGACTCGACCCCAAATAGGAAGACGCGCTCGTCACCTTCCTCCAAGCCAACAAGGATATCTTCGCGTGGAAACTGTCCGACATGCCGGGCGTACCAAGGGAGGTGATCGAGCACGCCCTAAACGTGAAGATAGATGCCAAGCCAGTCAAGCAACGGCTCCGACGCTTCGCTCAAGACCGCAAAGATGCTATTCGGGAGGAAATTACAAAACTCCTCGTAGCTGGGTTCATCAAAGAGGTCTATCACCCGGATTGGCTGGCAAACCCAGTTCTGGTCCGGAAGAAAA
Organism: Oryza meyeriana var. granulata; assembly: GCA_003991445.1. Taxonomy (NCBI): domain Eukaryota; kingdom Viridiplantae; phylum Streptophyta; class Magnoliopsida; order Poales; family Poaceae; genus Oryza; species Oryza meyeriana. The sequence continues at coordinate 64,328 of RYFJ01003576.1, read as the reverse complement.
ACGATAAATGGCGCATGTGCGTCAACTACACCGACCTCAACAAAGCGTGCCCCAAGGACCCATTTGGTCTTTCCCAGATAGATCAGGTGGTTGATTCCACGGCAGGGTGTGACCTACTCATCTTTCTCGACTGCTACTCGGGATACCATCAAATCAGCCTGAGGGAAGAAGACTGCTTGAAGACATCTTTCATCACGCCGTTTGGAGCATATTGCTACATCACAATGCCGTTCGGTCTGAAGAACGCGGGCGCAACCTATCAACGGGCTATTCAGCGGTGTCTGCACACTCAGATCGGGCACAACGTGGAAGCCTACGTCAACAATGTGGTGATCAAGACCAAGTCCAAAGAAGACCTCATCGCAGACTTGGAAGAAACCTTCCAAAACGTTCGAAGATTCAACATGAAGTTGAACCCGAAAAAATGCGCCTTCGGTGTACCATCCGGAAAGTTACTTGGCTTCATCGTCTCGCATCGTGGCATCGAGGCTAACTCGGAGAAAGTCAATGCCATCAGGAACATGGCACCCCCGACTAATCATAAAGACGTCCAGAAGCTCGCAGGCTGCATGGCGGCACTCAGCCGGTTTATTTCCTGACTGGGCGAACGGGGCATGCCTTTCTTCAAGCTACTCAAAAAGGCCGACAATTTCCAATGGACTCCGGAAGCCCAACGCACCTTCGAAGACTTCAAACAGTTCCTCACATCACCCCCCGTGTTGGCGTCACCTCTGCTCTAGGAACCGCTAATGCTATATTTGGCAGCAACAACACAGGTGGTCAGCACGGTGCTGGTGGTTGAGCGATCCGAACAGGGTCAAAAAATACAACGGCCAGTCTACTTTGTCAGCGAGGTCCTTGCCGACTCCAAAATGAGATATCCGCAGGTCCAGAAGCTGCTATATGGCCTACTCATCACAGTCCGAAAGCTGGTGCACTATTTCCAAGCACACCAAGTTACGGTGGTCACAGCATTTCCACTCAGGGATGTCCTTCATAATCGCGAGGCCACCGGCCGAATCGCTAAATGGGCACTCGAGTTGATGGCGTTCGACATCACCTTTCAGCCACGGACAGCAATTAAATCTCAAGCTCTAGCCGACTTCATGGCCAAGTGGACAGAAGTCCAACTGCCAACACCAACAGCTAAGCAAGAGTACTGGACAATGTACTTTGACGGTTCTCTACGGATCGGCGGCGCCGGGGCCAGAGTCATATTGACCTCCCCTACCGGCACAAAGCTAAAGTACGTTTTACAAATCCACTTCCCGGCTTCCCACAACGTCGCCGAGTACGAGGCACTAGTTCACGGGCTCCGCATCGCCATATCACTCGGCACACGTCCACTGGTTGTGCGCGGGGACTCTCAACTCGTGGTAAACCAAGTCATGAAGGACTAGACGTGTCTCGACGATACCATGGCGGCATACTGTCAGGAGATCTGCAAGTTGGAAAACAAGTTCGATGGGTTGGAAATAACACACGTCCTGTGCCAATACAACGACGCGGCAGACGAGCTGGCAAACATGGGATCCAAGCGAGAAGCAGTTCCGACTGGAATCTTTGTCGAGCAACTAATGGAGCCATCAGTCAAGAAGAAACCGGCACTAGAACAGTCGGGAGGCGAGCCCACCCCGGCCACAGATGAGGTGCTGCACATATGTCAAGACTGGAGGACTCCTGTTGTCAAATTTCTCCTAGATGACCAATTCCCAGAAGATCGCAGTCAAGCCGAGCAGATAAAGCGTCGAAGCAAAAGCTTCCTACTAGTCGGAGAAGACCTATACCGAAGGAGCGCATCCGGTGTCCTCATGCGTTGCGTCACCACCGAGGAAGGCAAGCAGATTCTACATTCGATCCACTCGGGCATATGTGGCAACCACGCCGCATCCAGGACGTTAGTCGGAAAGGCTTACCGGCAGGGATTTTTCTGGCCCACAGCAGTAACAGACGCCAAGGACATCGTTCGCAAGTGCGAGGGTTGCCAGTTCTATGCAAGACAAACAAATCTCCTAGCCCAGGAACTCCAAACTATCCCAATTTCCTGGCCATTCGCAGTATGGGGGCTCGACATGGTCGACCCTTTCAAGAAAGCGCCAGGAGGGTTCATACATTTATTCGTCACGGTGGATAAATTCACCAAGTGGATTGAGGCTAAACCCGTTGCAACAATTACAGCGGCACGAGCAAAGGACTTCATCTTGAGTATACTATACCGATTCGGGGTCCCTAACCGCATCATCACCAACAACGGTACTCAGTTCGCAGCCGGCGTTTTCCAAGACTTCTGCGAAGAATTCGGCATCAAGATCTGCTACGCATTTGTGGCACACCCGCGGAGCAACAGGCAGGTCGAACGAGCCACGGCATGGTCTTACAAGGCATCAAGACCAGGATATTCGACCGACTACAACCATATGCGGGCCGGTGGGTACAAGAACTCCCATCCGTTCTCTGGTCTCTCAAAACCACGGTTAGTCGGGCAACAGGGCAATCCCCTTTCTTTCTGGTCTACGGTGCCGAGGCTATGCTACCTACCGAGTTACAGTTCGGCTTTCCGCAAGTCCGGGCTTACTCAGAAGATAACTCCAACAATACCCGACTGGTCGAACTAGATCAGCTGGAAGAAGCAAGAGACACCGCAACAATCCAGTCAGCAAGGTATCTTCAAGGCCTACATCGCTACCACAATCGCAATGTCCATGGCCGCGCCTTTTTGGTCGGGGATCTCGTTCTGAGGAAAATACAAACAACCAAAGACAGGCATAAATTATCCCCAATCTGGGAAGGGCCATTCATTATAGCCGAAGTCACGCGGCCAGGCACCTACCGACTGAAGACCGAAGACGGCGTTCTCATCAGCAACTCATGGAACATAGAACAGCTACGTCCTTTCTATACCTGAGTTCCATAATTTTCATGTGTACAGTTCTTCTGACTCACTACGCCGCTTGTATCAACCGAGTAGTGAGTCGGGGGCTGCATGTATATATGTGTCCTGTCAATAACATACGAGCTCACCTTACTTCGGTTATGAAGCCTTACTACGACTGTTATGTTTGCTCGAGTACAGCTTCTTACTTTGAACGTTTTTATTAAGTTCTGACAGACTAACTCGGTGCATACTACACGGTCGGGTAAAGCTAATGACGACTGAGTAACGAGCTCGGCGGCACTACACACATATTTACACATGCTTGTTTAAACAAAAGTTTATATACACCGACTGCATAACATGTTGCCCTTACAGACCCAGGTCTCGGGTAATTATTTCAGCAATCGGCTTCGCACGGGCGATCAGCTCTAGCGCCTCCTCGGGCGTCGTCTCTTCGGCAAACCCCTCCCCGATGGCTTCAATATCCGCCCTGGGGTATATGGACTTGGTCATCGCCAGGGTCTGGGCCACGCCGGCGACAACCTGCTCATTCGAGTACTTTTTCAAGGCAGTCGGTGTATCCTCGAGACGCGCCTCTATCTGGGGGATTCTGCTGCAACTGGTCCCCACTAGGCGAGGATCTATGAGGTCAAGGAGCCCTTTCACGGACCCGACGAGGGCCTCCCGTGACTCCCTGATCAATCTTATCTCCTCTGTGTAGAACTGATACTGGGCCCGGACATTGGTTCTCATGTCTGCCCAGGTCCGTCGGCAAGTAAACTTGTCAGATTCGGATACAGACGGAATGACTAATGGATTGGCTAAGGTCGATGTCGGGTTGAGGACTTACTTTCATAGTCGGCCTCCCACGCGGCCACGGTCTTCTCCAGTTCAGCTTTTTCCTTACCGAGCTTGGCGACGGTCTCCTTCAACTCGGCCTTCTCCCAATCAAGCTCGGTGTTGGCCTTTGTCAGGTCGGCCTTGACCTTCTCAAGCTCAGCCCTGGCTTCTTCGGCTTCCTTCAGTTGTGATTCCCTCTCTGTTCGGGTCTTCAACTCTGCTTCGAGGGCTGCACCACAGATTAGCCAAGAGCTCAACCGTGCAGTCATGACATAACTGGGTAGTCGGAAACAACGCAGCTGGATGAATGCCTCAACGGTTCAGTTGGGAAGATATATTTGGGGATCTTACCTCTAATCTTTCCGGCTAGGGCCCATGTCTCCTCCCTGAGCTGATCTGCGCCACTCTTCAGCCAGGCCTCCCTCCCCGCATGACGCGCCTCCATCTCGGCCTTCAACGCCCGGAGCTGCTCCAGTTCTGCGAGGTGGGGAGCCACCTCGACCAAGATTTCCATCATCGCCTCATTGCGGTCAACAAGCTTCTGCTCAGGATAAAAGACGGATCAAGACGAGTCAAAATATCAAACAAGAAGGTCGCCAAGGCTCCACACAAGATATTAATCATACCGTGACTCCCTGGGACCCGCTAATGGCGGGCGAAGCAAGCTTTCGCGCTCTTCCTCGCGGCGACTTCATCAAGTTGAAGCTCTCGCTGTCCCTCAGGAGCCGTCCATGTGAATGTGGCCGAGGCATCACGCGTGGAGGAGCTTTGATCCGGGGTAGATGCGGGATCTCCGGCGGCGGCGACGACGATGACGACGACCACAACGGCGATGGGGTCCTGACCTCAGCGCCGCCGTCCCCCGTGACCTCAGGAACCGGCTCAGGGGCTCCGGCCGCGGCCTCCGCAATGGGCGAAGCTTCAGGGGCCGGGGCCTCAGCCTCAGCAGCCGCCTCCTGGTCGGGTGGTGGCAGCGGCCCTGCAGTTGGGACCACCTCGGCCTCCACGACCGGGTTGGCCACTGGCTCAGCAGGTGTGTTCGTAGCCGCCGGCTCGGCTGGGGCAGGCTCATCAACGGGGAGCGGTCGGATTGTCTCCTTGAGATCGATATCGGCCCGCTTCCTGCACGACGAAACAACGCATCACAACACTGCTTCAACACACAAGGATTTCAGAAGACCCGGAGCAGCGCACCTCTTGGAGAACTTTAGCTTCTTTCCAGGCGACCCGGCCCTCGGCGGAGCGCTAGCTCCTGCAGTCAGCCCGGTCGGCGTCACAGTCGGTGGCGGCGCATCAATCCGAGTCGGCCCCAACTCCGGGGTGGTCGGCTTGGGCGCCTCCGCCCTTGGCGGCGTTTGCTCTAGCTAGCCCCTTGGTGGCGCCGCGGCCGGGCTCGACAACATCGGGCTCAAACCCGCAGGTCTCAACCTGGGACTTGACCGCTTGGGCGTCACAGCGACGGCGTCCTTTATCTTTAGGCTTCCGGCCACGGCGCGCGCCGTCATGGCCCCCTCGCCTCGATATAATATCGGCTTCTTCCCCACCCTCTTGGAGTCGGGTTGGGCAGCTGAGGGACTTCTCGGCCTCTTCTTCGACACGACGGCCGACAACAGGTGGGAATCTTCATCAAACTCCACACACCACTACAAGAAATTCAGCAAGATACATTACATATTCCCGGGGACTTAGACATCCGAGTCCACAGGCGTGCGCTACGAAGGGAAGGCGGATGTTACCTCGGACCGGGGCCAGCTGCGCCTGTTAGACGCAATGCGTCTCTTCTTGTCCTCGGTCTCAGCTACCCCGCTGGAGAAGTATCCAAACAGGGTCTCCTTCACCTTCTGCTCATCGCCGACTCCCGGCTGACGACCGGTCAGGGTCATGTTTTCCTGGTATCCCAGGCGAACGCGCTCCTTAGCTTCAGGGGCTGGATAGCGTCGAGTCAGAAACCGCCTGGCCACCCGAGGACCATAGGCCGGATCCTTCTTAAATTGTCCAGCTTTGTCAGCAGCTGGTGCACTTGACCCATCTCTTCATAGGTCGGGTCCGCCGACGAATTCGGCAAGACTACGGCAGTGAGCCAGTGAATGGCCGAAAGGAGGGAGCCGGACTCTGTGCAATAAAACCACTCCTTGTGCCAGCCCTTCAAGGAGGATTTCAAGGGAAGATCCAGATATGACTTTTTCCTATCACTCCTCAATTGAAGACCGGGCCCCCCAATCACACTCATGCTATTCTTGGAGGGCTGGGGTTTAATGTGGAACAAATGCCCTAAAGAAGTTGAATGGGTTCCACACCCAATGGTACTCGCACAGATGACAAGATGGAGATCTGAAGAATCGAGTTGGGATTCAATGCAAACTCTAGCTTATAGAAGTCAAGGATTGCGGCGGAGAGAATCAGAAGACGGAAGGCACAAGCCTCGATCGAAAAAAGAGGCGAAAACTACCGTTTGACCAGGTCGGGGATTTGGGCTCGAGGCTCATCCCTAGCCGACCGGCCAGCGAATCACCTCCTAACTGGGCAACTTCAGTTCGCTCTCCAGCCGCCGCAGCTTCACCGAGCACAATCCAAAATTGGCCAAGAACTCCCGGCCCCGCAAGATCCGAGGCTTTCGACATGACTGGACGGGCGGTGAGATTTGGGGAAAAGCAAATCGGGGCTTGGATCAAACGAAGATGGATTAGAACTCTGCCCAAGTTTCGGTAGGGAATGGCAGCAGCTAACCCTAGAAACCGGGCGGGAGGCGAAAAGTGGGCGCGAAGGTGGAAGACGAAGCGGGTTGGCTGATTTGGGGAAAGATGAGGGAATCTTTTTCTCTCTCCCTACTTTTATATAGCCGACGCCGACTAGCTGGGCTTGGACCTACATAGTCAGCACTGGGCCAACAAGATATGAGTTTCCTACAGTAGCATGCCCCCATGTGGGCCGCCCGCAGGCTGAGTTTGAAATTTATATGCGCTGGTGCTACTGACAGGAGCCGATGAGGTAAACAAGTATGCTTCATGAGAGCCTTATTGCCAAAACATATATGTTTGGGTATCTGTTTTAATCACCAGGTCTCGAGGATATATCCTTACAAGGATCACAAGCTGGTCTCCATTAAAATTGGAGATACAGGTATCTTTCTCGAGTACACCTGACCACACCGTGGATTTATTTTTCATCAAAGTGGTACTCGGGCCTACATGCGTGGCCATTAGTTGCCATGAGCAACGTTTTACCCGCTGACATGATGCGGAAGAGTCTAACTTTCGAGTAGTGCACTACTCGGGAGAGACTTATAAATATCTTTTCCCGCTGACATGATGCGGAGGAGTCTAACTTCCGAGTGGGACGCCACTCGGAAAAGACTATAAACCCCTTTTTCCAGCTGACATGACGCTGAAGAGTCCCATATACGAGTAGCATTCTACTCGGCAAGACTATAAACACATATTCCGACTGACATGAAGTCGAAGAGTCCTGTATACGAGAAGTCTCCTACTCGGCAAGACTATAAAGTTTATTCCGGTTGACATAATACCGAAGAATTGCAAATACCAGTAGTAATCTACTCGGGAAAGACTTCCAGGTTAAAGATCTTTGACTTTATGTTTAATTGTCTTCACAATTAAGCACAAAGTCGGGGGCTACACCTAATAGGTGCGCCTATTCAGTGCACACTTTTCATATATCTACATGAAGCCCTTCATAGCCTCGCTGCCAGCTGACATCAAGCGGGACTCGGGAAGAAGACTTACTTGGACAAAGAGTACTCGGGGGCACTGCACTCGGGCAACCTTCACCGAGGAGGACGAGCACTCGGCATCAGCTGTGACTCAACTATGAAGGTCTCAGGGGCTACTGTGGAAGGTCATGGACCCGAGTACCTCATTACTAGTGCATGGGCCACTCGGATAGAGGATGGGCCGAACCATGTAATTAGAGATAAGATAGCATCCGGCAGGCTTAGCCTTGTATAATGAGGAAACATAGTCTTAGTCGGATAGGACTCTATCTCTAAGGAGGAAATCCCTTGGTCGTATCCAGCTAGGATCCTTATCATGTACCCCTGTCCCCTAGTATATAAAGGGAGGCAGGGCGCCCCTCAAGGCAAGGACAACAAGATCATCGATCGCCATATACCTCAGAGGAATAACACCTCAACTGGACGTAGGGTATTACCTCACCTTGAGGGCCTGAACCAGTATAACTCTTCTGTGTTCCTCTGTAGTCCACCGAATTCACCCTCGCCGAGTAGCCCCATAGTTTCATTGCCGGTGCAAAGCATCGACAAAATTGAAATACAAGAATACGCTAGAAAATTTTTGTTTGAGAAACATGTTTGATTAAAATTTTGAAATTTACAATATTAAAAACCCCAAGTTGAAAATTTTAAAACAACAACTTGGATGCTTTTATATTCTCAGGGTTTTGGTTGGAATATTTTAAATGTTTAAGTATTTATAAGAATAAACCCTTTCTGTTTCGTGGTGGCTTTTATATCTGGTAAATTCCCCATGATTTAATAAACTCTCTGAAATTTTCTCAGAATTTTCAGAGCTCCAGAATTAATTTTAATGGGACAAAGATCATTTCTATAATTAGATAAATCTATAAATAAAATCCCTGTCTTTTTCTCCCCTGTTCGGTGTCGTTCCGGTTCAGTCCTTTGTAGATTCTCCCCGTTCATCGTGAACTCTGACTCCCTTTTCTCTAGGTTTTGTGTCGCTCCGAAGACCTAAAACCTCCTCGCGACGTTCCGATTCTCAAAATATACCGATGTTTCAAGCGAGCGAATGTTTCCTAAACTATCCGCCCCCCCCCCCCCCCCCCCCCCCCGTTCTTGACTCCCAAAATATTCCCCATATTTTGGAAGTTCATTTATTCTGTTTCCCAAACTCCATGAAATATACTTCTCGAATATCCTAATTTCTCGGTCGACGCAAAATACCCTACATTTTTCCCCAAGTTCCCGATTCCGTAAATATTCCCAATTTTTCCTAATTTTGGAAATATTCCTGCTAACTCCTCACAATATTCTAGAAATTCCCAAAATATTCTTATACTTGGAGGGTTCCAAAAATTCCATTGAATCTCCTCGATTCCAAAGAAATATTTCGATTTCCAAAAGTGTTTCGACGTTTTCGATTTTCCAAATATATATATAAATTTATACGCCAACGTTCGCGACCCTCCAAAATTCCGACCAATTTCCCAATTTCCAATATTCCTAATACTTCTTGAAATTCTAAAATTCAAATTCCAAATTTAGGAAATTTTTTGGAAAACCCCCTCCATTTCTCTCTTTTTCTTTCTCTCTTTTCACTTTGCCCTTCCTTTCTCTTTTTTCTCGTCTCCTTTATTCCCTCTCCTGTTCATCTTCTTCCCTAGGCTCCTTCTCTCTCTCTGTTTCTCCCGATGGGGCCAGGGGCCCTGCCCGGCTGGCCGCCCTGGCTGCGCCCCCCCCCGGCTACGCTCCTCTCTGGGCTTGGCCCACGCCGCCCTGGCCTTTGGCCGTGCAACCGCCATGGCCGCCAACCCTGCGCCGCATGACCCCATGATGCCGCCATTCCCGCACCCCCTTCCTCCCGTGCTCGCGTCCAACCGCGCGAGCTGAGGTTGCCATCCACTTCCCCCACTCCCTCTCCTATAAAGCCAGAGCCACCGCTAGCCCTTGTGCCCTAGAGCCATCCCAGGAAGCTGCCACCACCCTATCCCGTAGTCCCGCTGTGCTTTTCTGCCCGGGCCGTCGCCTCGCGCCATCCATAGCCGCCGCCTGTGAGCCGCCGATCGCCACCGTCTCCTCTACTGTCGCCTTGCTGCTGCCACGTGCTTGCTCCTGTGCGCCGCCGCTCCTCGCCCCTGCCGAGTGCCACTGCCTCTGGAAGCCGCGCCGCTGCTCGGCTACAGCCGTCGCCATCCTTCGCCGCCTCGAGGTGAGGATCCCTCCGCGCCGGCCCCTGCTGCTTTCCCCTTCCCTGAAGCCACTGCCGCCCTATAGGTCAATCTGTGCACTGCCCCGCCGATGGTCGTCGCCGCCGTGGGTGAGTCCCATCGGCACCTCTGTCCCTCTCCCCATGTTCAGCGCCGGCATCGTCGCCATCATCCACATCCAGTGCCACCGTCGCGTTTGCTCCCCAGCCAACGCCTCGTCATTGCAAGTCCCACCACCCCTAGACGTTGCCGCTGTGCCCTGCCGCCATCCCTGGTCCATCGCCCTTGACGCCTACTACCGCCCATCGCCGAATCCATGCCGCGTGTCGCTGTGGCTGGAACCAGCCGGGCTCTGCTTGCCTCAGTGTCTCTGCGTAGGGGGCCCGACCGATAGCCTCTCTCTGTGTATGACCATCGGGCCCTGAGCACAGTGATTTGATCAACCCTAGCCCTCGGATCTCCAGATCCGATCCAATCTACTCAATCGGCATAAATCATCCGAGCAAATCCTCGCCATCTGATCTATTCCCATTAAATCCCAGCCATTGGATTTTCCTAATTACCCGAAGCGATCTCGATCGTCCATTTTTCTCAGATAAATCTGGGCTGCCTGATCTTAATAAATCTCGCTGGTGCGACGTTAGCCCTAGGGTGCCACGTGCGCTGCCACTTCTGTACCACCTCGGACAACTCAGCCACGTGGCATTCACTTCACCCTAGTCCACCTATCCCTCGGTCCATGGACCAATTCCACCATGAACCAAGTCACTGACTTGTGGACTCCACATGTCAGTTCCCTTTTTAAATAATTCTTTTAATTGAAAATCCAGGGAATATTCCCGAGAATATTTCTTTCCCAATTCTTTTCGGATTTGTTCTGAATTCCATATTCCAAAGGCCGTATCTTTTTCATTAGAACTTCGATACGACCCATTCTTCTTCCTAAATTCATCTAAAATCATGCTCTACTTGTTTATATAATTTTTATGTACTGTTTATTTAGAGTTTCTTAGGGTTTTTATCGTTTTGCGTGTAGTCAAGTATAATCGCCGTTTCGAAGGGTCGCGGAGTCTACGGAAGAGTTCGGAAGAGCAATCGAAGACGTTTTGTCGCTAGGCAAGTCACACATTCATCCTTGAGCATGTTGAACCTACTTTGTGAAACATTTTACAATTTATAAATAAATTGCATGTTTTGCCAATTACATGGAATATGGGACAACCTATCGGCTTACTTGAGCCCCTGTTTATTTGCTATCCATTCATTGATAACTTTGGGTGATAATCTGACTAGCTTATGTCTCATTGGATGACTTGGCTAGAGATAGGACCTGCTTAGCCATGCTTAGTACCACTAGATCACTGATGGAATAATCGCATTATTTCTATATTGGTAACCTGTTGAGTTGTGTGCTCGAGATGTTTGACCATGGTGATTGGTTGTAACTAATCAACTAAAATGTGATCTAATGGTGGGCTGTGGGTGCATGGTTTTACATGTTGCACCCATGGCAATTAAGGACCAGTTCACAGGACCCCCTTGGGCAGATACTCGTACTTTCCACAAGCCAGCGTGGGCAATGGCTGGGCTTATAGTGTCTCTTCTCCTCTCCTAGGCACCGATGGTGCGGATGGGCGTGATGGAGTTGGGTCGGCCCGGGGTAGGGTTGATCGGCTTCTACATCCATTGTGGCACAAGGGGGGTAGCCTAGCCGGAATGGTGTGCCCTGTCGGCAGGTGCAACCTCAGAGTGGTGTGGATGGTTAGGGAGAGGTTGCGTGAGCGGTCCTGTCACAGCCTCTCATAGGGTATCGTGATGATGCACCGGCACACGGGAATGTGTGTGGGGCTATTGTGGGCACCCCGGAAGTGCATTATGGAGAGTAACTAGTATGACAACGCGAAATATCTAGATGGACGGGGTCTCAAATAAAAACCAATTAAGTACATTAACCATCCATCCTCATCGTAGCCTTGCCATAATATTTACCCGTTCATAATACAAATCCAAAATGCCGAGAAGTGTACAAAAGAGATAATCATAAGGACAGCTTGCCAGTCCTCCCCGTCTTACGCCCGTCAAACCACTCGATGGTGGCGACCAAACACGATACGTACCCCAGAGGACTCGAACCACAATAGCTATCCCCCAAACATCTCAATTCTACACAACTCATACTCATGTTCAGCTAGTCCCCAGGAAAGCGACTAGCCTCACTTTCATCGCAAGCAATTGATAAACATTACAAGTACTCTAAATATGGATAAAAGTGCAGCAGGGTTATATACATTACATAGAGGGTTTTACACACCCTGAATACATCACAAAGTAGCGCAAAGATAGTAGCGGGAATATCACATAAAGATAAGACCAGTGGTGCCTTACAAACCACAGGCAACCGACTGGGGATAGAACTTAACTTCAACTACACATTATCCTCGCACCTCGGCGGGATAACAGTAGACCACATCAATGTCGTTGTTGTCCTCACCTGAAAGATGCAGCGTGAGTACACAAGTATTCAGCTAGACTTATACAATAATAATAAGTTCAAAGGAGTAATGCTAGCCTCTACATCAAGGAGTATGGCTATGTCGATCTGATTTTGCACAAAGCTGATTTTATTGAGAAAGTACTACATTTAAAACATAAGCATTTGCAAAATAAAGCAATCTGAAACAAATTTTTCTAGGGACAGCAATCTTATAGTTAAGTAAACATGAGCACAAGCATGCTCTAATCATCATCGATGGCACCATGCCCAAACAATTATGCTACACAAGCATATCATTATCCATGACTAAAACCAAGTCATTTTTATCATTAAAACCTTTTATATAAACCATCCATTCATGACTATCCTAAGTCATGATATACACATAATTCCACCTCCCACATATCCCAAGTTGGATGCTAACATAAACTGACTAACACATCAAGCGGTTGTCCTGTGACCGTGGACACGGCTATTCGAATAGTTCTTACTCTGATCAGAGATGTACATCTTTACCCACACGATGTGATAGAAGCCAAACGGCTACACTCTAGTTTGATCTGTACCCGTTGGTACCCACACTCTACACACTGAGTGCGGACTAGAGGTCACAACAGAACCTTTTGCACGCTTAGCCCCAACCACCTAAACCACATCTGGGCCCCCGACGACTTAGTCGCATGCGTGCGTGGCAACTAAGGCAGGCTCACCGTCGCAGGAGGCACCTCCGGCCAAGTGCAGGCTCGCAACGAGGTCCTCCAAAGGTCTCCCCTCACGACTGACGGACGGGCGTAGATGGTCACAGCATCCCGTGCTACTGAGTTAAGCCGTCCGGCGTGTGGAAGTACGTAGGGTGCTTGAATAGACGTCAACATGTTCGGTCCTTAACGACCTAGACGGAGCTACGTGCATCGGGGAAACACCATCCCTTCATCGCCCTATCATCCATCCAAGTCAAACATATTCTCAATTATACATTAGAAGTGATTCTTTTCAGATTTTAACCCATCCATTCGCATTAAACTAGTTTTGAACCGATAGCTCCATCTATCGGATTTTTCTAAGTCTAGAATTAAGCATGGCTAAGCATTCGATAAAATAAAAGTATCCCAAAGTCCTTAACCAGGGGTGACAAGGTAGAAGTATGGTATCAACAATCAAGGAAAGGAAATGCATACAATTGGGTAATATTGACTCTACCCATCTTCCCATTTTAAATAGACCAAAACATGCATATAGATATTGCTTTCGCAAACAAAACAATTTATTGAAAATATAGGTTCAATATACTTAGATGCTTGCTCTAGATGCTTGCCTTGCTGCAGCGAGTGGTCACTCTCAACCTCAGGTTCTTGCTCCACGTACTCTGAATTGTCTAAACCTACCGATAAACAGCGAATATGCAAATAAGAATCCAATAAACATGCCTATGCAAAAATGATCAATTAATTATGAGATAAATACAGTAGGTAGGGCATGTCCTAACAAGATTTTAGGAGGAAGAACCAAGTCATTTGCATCCATGGATTGGGAGATACAAAAATAACAAGGTAGAAGGGCTGAAAATGGCAGTTTTGTAATTATTTCTATTGTAACCTTGAGTTATTATATTTGACTGACATTTTCTATTAAGATTTCAAGAAGGCCAGTATTTTTATATAACAGAGCATAATCTACTGGTTTCAACAAAATTTGGTTCGCTGAGATTTGATTTAAAATGATTTAGTTATGAATTTCTCGAGTTTTGTAAAAAGGAAAGGTTAGAAAATACTTAGGCCTATTTTGGGAGGTAGTTTTGTCAAATATAAATTGTCCACAGTAAGGATTACAATTTTCTGAGTTAAACAAAAGTAGTTTCACATTATTAGCAATTGGGATGAATTTTCTAGAAATTTATAAACTTATAGGTTAATAAAAGGCATATAAAGGATATTTCCATTTTTAGAGAAAAATACTACACAGAAGTTCTCACTTTTTATTTTACCAAATTAAAGAGCACAATTTTATGAATCCACAGAAATTTGGTTTACCTCAAAAGGAGTTATAATGGATTTTATAGAATTATTCCAAGTTTCTAAGCATAAAATAAGTCATTTTTGCTTCATATTATTTTATGGATATTTTCTGTACAGGAGTGGTCATATTTTTATTTGATAGTAATAAAGTTCACAAAGTTACAGAATTAACAAAATTGGTTTCACTCAAAAATATGCTAAGATGGATTTCTTATGTATTTTTGAAGTTTACCCATTTTTCAGTTACAAATAAATCAATATTTGTTTTTCTCGGATCTTCTTTTTCTATCTTTCTCTCTTACAGGTGGGGCCAGTGCGCCATAGAGACAGAGCAGAGCAGGGCGAATGAGACAATGGAATAGACCGTCCGGTCTAGGAGAGGATGGTCCGGCGTGGCGAAAAACCACTGAGCGATGGCGGTGGCTTGATTCGGTTAACCTGAGACCAAAGTAAGACGTCTATAACATTAGGGACCTCCTAGGGATGGTGAGAGAGTGAGGGATCGGAAGATGGCTCACTGGTTGAGGTGAAACGATGGCGGCGGCGGACGGCTGGAGAGGAAGGAGATGACGGCTGATCTCCTTGCTCGGGACTTCGCAGCACAAATCCTCTGGTCGGCAGTCTCCTGGAGGCAGGGCGACAGTGTTGGCGCAGTGGCTCGGGCGGCGACCTACTGTGCCAGCCAGAACGGCGAGGTGACGCTGGCGGCAGCGCTGGAGCGCAGAGACAGAACACGGCGGCGATGCGGCTGCTTCGGCTGACGGTTCCTAGGGCAAGGTAACGTAAAAATGGAACGATTAGGAGTTGCAGATCATGTTCTGGAGGTTTAGAAAGGATGGAGCTCACCGGTGTTGGCTCAGGACCGATCGAGCACTGCCGGCAGAGGAGCAGATGGGCTTGCCGGCGGCGATCCTTGGTGTCGCCGTCAGTTTTCTCGGTGGGAACGTGAAGAGGATGAGGAGGAGGTTCTGCTGGCAAGATTAGAGGCGAAATGGTTGAGGTCTCCAAGGTTTGAGCTCATCTAGGTCTCTCTGTGTGCTGTGAGGGAGAAGAACGATGAGCTGCTGACACGTTGGACATGCAGTGCTGAGTTGCTCCCATGCTACAGTGTTCGGAGTGGGTCCCACATGTAAGATAGCATTTTTCACACTCTTGGTTAGGTTTGGTCTATGATTTGTGGGCCCTTGTAGTGAATTCCTATGTGCAAGAGAGAAGTATGGCTAGGACTTTGGGTGAAACACACTGCCAAATGCTGTAGTGAGGCTGACAAGTGGGCCAGGTCTTGTGGGTCCCACTGGTCAGTGACTTGAGAGAGGAGAAATCTCCAGAAACTAAGTCTTGCTAGCTGTCAAGCAGGCAGTCTTTGCATTACTGTTTCACTAGGTTAATGAGGAGCATAAATTAGGGAAAAAATACTGGAGATAGGGGAAGATATGTTTAACCCGCTGACCAAATTTCGTGGTTAGAAGTGGTCTGGTTTGCCTTTGGTGAAATTGCAAAGTGGGGCTACTGATCCAGTTTTTCTGCAGCCTGATTCATCTCCCAGTGACTTGCTCTTATCATTTTATGTGCTTTCCTTGAGTGATAAATCAAACCAAAATTCCTGGTGGCAGGGTTCATGTTGGCACACTCTTTGGAAAAAGGGCTCCGTCTACTTAGTCTCCATTTTTATTTGGTGAATTTTAGAAGCAAACCAATTTATTTCAGCTAGCTTCCTAGCTTTGCTGATTTGAGGGATTTTGTTGAAGCATTTATTGAAGTGATAAAATTATGTAAAATTTACAGTGGGTTAATTAGGTGAGATAGTGCTTACAGGAATTTTTCCATGATTTTATGTGCAACCGAACATCTTTAGAAAATCCTTAGACTGTACAAAAGCATATGTCAAAGAGAAGGACCCAGGCTGAAACTTGCATATGTCAAAGAGAAGGACCCAGGCTGAAACTTGTTTGGAATTTTTAAGAGGTCTAAACTAATGAGATAAATTCTGGAAAAATTATATTAATTCATGATAACTAAACTTATATTTGAATAAAATATTTCCCACATATGTTTCTGTTCGACTCGGTGAACTTTTTGGTAATGTTTGGTTTTTGCCGATTAGGGTTTAATTATCGAGAGTTTGAGAATATTTGCAAACTTTAATTTCGCATGAAGTGACAAAGAAAGAATTTAATTTGTGCACCCTAATGACAGTAGGTTGTAACACTAATTACCTGGAATTAGATTTGGGGCTGTGACAGCTGTGTCTTGTGGGTACAGTTGTACACCTCTGATCAGAGTAAATCTATTCGAATAGCCATGCTCGAGGTTATGGGTGATTGGTCAAGACTCACCATGATTGGGCTCACCCTGAATTAACTTGACTTAATGAAACTAGTATAGTTCAGGTGGATGGTTTGGGCCTGATCAACATGGTGTAGCGTTGTTCAGTGATGGATTAATACTAATTAAAACAACAACTATTTTACCTGTTTTATAACTACCACTGTTTACAACTACTTTTACGCAAATGAGCCACCAGCCACCCTTTAAAATCCCGTACACAAATGCATCATTGGTGTGGCTTACTGAGTACGATGGGTAGTACTCAGTCTTGCTATAATCCCCCTTTCAGAAGTGAAGACCGTTCGTGTTGAAGTTGAGTTTAGAAGACCTTGGCTTATACCCCAGTTGAGCTTGCCTGTGGTGTGGAGCTGAAGACACGCTAGTTTCGCCTTTCTGCTGCTGTTTTCTTCCATGTAAGGACTAAGTGCCTCTTCTGTATGTATTTACGCTTCGTTTACGTTTGGGTCTGTTTATTGATTTGTCATTTTGTGTACCCTAGCTTGATTCCTGGACAGAGATTTTAAAACACAAAATAGTCTAGAAATTGGCTAAATTTCTGGGCATGACAAGTTGGTATCAAAGCCAAACTTGATAGTAGGATAAGCTATTTGTGAAAATCTTCTTGCGCTCTCTCTCTTCTTTTGATTTTTCTCTCCTTACCCCTAATTAGAGGCAACAGAAGAAGGATTACTGACTTAGAATTTTCAACTTTGTTCTAGATGGCCAGCAGAAAAAGTGTGTATATTGGAGACAGTGGTTTCTCGGTAGAGCTTCACCGCATGGTTGCCGAAATCGGATACGAAACTTTGCCAGTGTACCACCACACTATTGCCAACAATGGGACCGACTTCTGCTGCAAGATCACGATGACTCTCAACTCCAACTGCGAAGACCTTCCTCAACTCGCTTACGCCGCTGAAGCTGATCTTTACCTACCTGCTTGAGAAGAAGCTAATGCCCCTCAGCCAAAGAAGTCAAAGAAGCTCTCTGATTACCTTCCTAAAGCCTAAGCTGCACCCTCAAGAATAGTTTTCACGTTTAGTTTAGTCGTGTGTGTTAACTTGCTTGTTAGTGTGCTGGTGCTTGCTCCTTTGGTGCTTGTGTGCTTGGGTAGCATATGGCGTATGTCAGGTGGTGATATGGCCATACTAGTTTGGCAGTGTAATAATCAACACTCTATATTCATTACAGTTCAGTGCTAATTTAAATATTTAGTAAAGAAGATGTCCTCTCTCTCTTTACTCTATACCTTCTCTCCCCGTTGATTTCTCCACCATAGATGGACAGTTTTATACATGTGATAAGAAGAAAGAGATTATATTGGATTTAGCCTTGGTTAATAATAATCACAGTCATGACCCCTATTCAGCCTAAAATATGCAGACTCGGTTTCGTCGTAAACCCTGGTTCACCAAGAGACGACAGACCTTTGTTGGATAGTGGAAGCTAGTATTGGGTATATGTCTGCCAGATAGAGCTAACCTTTATGTAGACTTAAGAAGGCACAAGTGCTGAACAGTCAGATTAATTCACCTTCGAAGCAATTCGTCAGGAAGTCAAGAAGAACATGAAGCGGAATATTAAGAGACAAGTCAAGCTAGGATTTACGGAACATCCTCGCCATTCCAATTTTTCAAGAGAACAACCCTACCAGTTACACATGAGACTAGCAAAATAATGTTTGGATATGGATAATTTCTAGAGACTGCATCCGAAGTCGAAGTGCCAGCCATCGTAGAGAAGAATCAACGACGTCACGGTCACAACAGTCCCTATAGTAAAGGGAAGATGAATCGGTAGCATCAGAAATTGGAAGAAGAGAAGACATGACTAACTCACAATGGAGTTAGTGAAAGCCAGTTTATGTCAATGGAGTTAGTGAAAGCCAGTTTATGACGTCAACAGTAAGCCCAACCGAGTTGTTATCTTCAGGAGTACCGACAGTTGTTACCATGACTCTAAGTCTGTTTACATTGAAGGGTAGCACCTAAGATAAAAGCGTCAAGGACAGAAGTTAAAGACGGAAGGAACCTGATACCAAAGCAGTTGATGTAGCCATCGGACGAGACACCTACAATAACCCTGAAAGTTACAGACGAATATTTCCATCACTATTATGAGAATCTAAGTATGAGGATACTAAGAAATAGTTAGTAAGAAGGTAGGAAGAAAGGTGATTGATAAAGAAACCAGACAAAGTAAATCCTGGCAGAAGAAGGAAAGTATTCCACCAAGGAGGATAAATGGTTAAGCGCACCACGACACTGTCTGAAAGTCTGTGTGCCGTAAACAAGCAAGTATATATAAGTTACACTAGGGCAAACAATGGGACCTATTCCAAGGGTTGTCACCAGAAGAAAGTGCTCAAAGGAAAGAGTTGAAGATCAACCAAACCCTTTTCTTTCTAGCTGCCCCAAATCTCGGGACGAGATTTCTGTAAGGGTGGTGGATTTGTCACGCCCTGAAAATCGCTCTAATTAAAAATTCCTTTGGGTAAATCGAAAAACAAGAATACGCTAGAAAATTTTTGTTTGAGAAACATGTTTGAATAAAATTTTGAAATTTCCAATATTAAAAACCCCAAGTTGAAAATTTTAAAATAAATCTTGGATGCTTTTATATTCCCGGGGTTTTGGTTGGAATATTTCAAGCGTTTAAGTATTTATAAGAATAAACCCTTTCTGTTTCATTGTGGCATTTATTTCTAGTAAATTCCTGTCGATGTTTTACACCGGCAATAAATATATGGGGCTACTCGGCGGATGGAAACTCGGTGGATTGCAAAGGAACACAGGAAGATTTTATACTGGTTCAGGCCCTCGATGTGAGGTAATACCCTACGTCCAGTTTATATGTATTCCTTTGAGGAATTATGGTGGTGATTCTGGTGAACCAACTCAACCTTCGAGCTTATGAGTGCTCTTCTGCCCTCATGGGGCGCCCTGCCTCCCCTTATATACTGGGGGACAAGGTTACAAGGTAGGAGTCCCCATCGGATTACGACTAGGAAATCTCCCCTAGAGATATATAACGTACCCGACTAGGACTGTATATTCCTTTCTATACAAGCGAAGTCTGCCGAATCTAGCTATATCTCTAATTACAAGGCTAGGCCCATCCTCTATCCGAGTGGCCCATATGCTTGTCATGAGGTACCCGGGGCCCATGGCACCCACAGTAGCCCCCGAGACCTTCATAGTTGAGTCACAGCTGATGCCGAGTGCTCATCCTCCACGGTGAAGTCTTCCCGAGTGCATTGCTCCTGAGTACTCTTTGTCTGAGTGCTGCTTCTCCCGAGTCCTGCTTCATGTCAGCTGGCAGCGAGGCTATGAAGGTCTCGATGTAAATGTTGGAATAGTGTGCGCCGAATAGGCGCACCTATTAGGTGTAGCCCCCGACTTTGTGCTTAATTGTGAAAACAATTAAACATGAAGTCAAAGATCTTTAACCTTGTAGTCTTTCCCGAGTAGATTACTACTGGTACATGAGACTCTTCGGTATCATGTCAACCGGAATATGATTTATAGTCTTGCCGAGTAGGGAACTACTCGTATATAGGACTCTTCGACTTCATGTCAGTCGAAATGTGCGTTTATAGTCTTGCCGAGTAGGATGCTACTCGTATATGGGACTCTTCAGCGTCATGTCAGCTGGAAAGGGGGTGTTTATAGTCTTTCCCGAGTAGTATACTACTCGAAAATTTGACTCGTCGGCATCATGTCAGCCGGGATGATTATTTATAGTCTTTCCCAAGTAATATATTACTCGAAAATTAGACTCGTCAGCTTCATGTCAGCTGGAAAAGGTGTTTATAGTCTTTCCCGAGTGGCGTCCCATTCGGAAGTTAGACTCTTCCGCATCATGTCAGCGGGAATGAGAATTTTATAGTCTCTCCCGAGTAGTGCACTACTCGAAAGTTAGACTCTTCAGCGTCATGTCGGCTGGAGTAATGTTGCTCATGGCAACTGGTGGCCGCGCATATAGGCCGAGTACCACTGTATGAAAAATAAATCCATTACGTGGTTAGGTGTACTCGAGAGAGATACCTGTATCTCCAATTTCAATGAAGACCAGCTTGTGATCCTTGTAAGGATGTATCCTCGAGACCTGGCGGATAAGACAGATACCCAAACATATATGTTTAGCAACAAGACTCTCATGAAGCATATCTGTTTACCTCATCGGCTCCTGTTGGTAGCTCCAGCGCTATAATTTCAACTTAGCCTGCGGGCGGCCCACATGGAGCATGCTACCGTAGGAACTCATATCTTGGTGGCTGCTACCAAATAAGCCGGCCTGAGCCGACCTATCCAGCATAGCTCTAGGGAAGTATCATCCATCGCATGTCAGGATGAGTTTTTTGGTGTTGGTAACCGCAATCAGCCAGAGAAATCCTTATTCGCAAGCCTTTCCGACTTACGTTCTGGATGCAAACTGGTTGCCACATGTACCCGAGTAGGTATGTTGCAGGATCTGCTTGCCCTCCTCAGGTGTGACGCAGTGCATGAGAACTCCGGATGCGCTTTGACGATGTAAGTCTTCTCTGACTTGGGAAAAGCCGAACAAGGTACCCGAACCTTGCATTAGCAGAGGGTTCGGCTGGTGACCCTCATGGGGCGTACCCTATCCAACAGAGTTATAGCCAAGCTAGGCACCCGAATCTTGCATTAGCATAGGATTCGGCTGGCGACCCTCATGGGGCGTACCCAACCTGACAGAGTTGCGGCCAAATAAGGTACCCGAACCTAGCATTAGCGTAGGATTCGGCTGGCGACCCTCATGGGGCGTACCCTACTTAGCCGAGTGGTACACAGCCCGACTGGCGCCGGGGCCGATTGTTAGCTCCCATGGAGCGTAGTCGGGGAAGATGACGTCCCCGACTGGCGCAAGTACTCGGTAAGTAGCCCTCATGGAGCATCCCGAGTGTATTTCGGCAGACTTGTCCAGCCCCCGAGCGTAGGAGATAGGCTCGAAGCCCTGAGTTCCTGTCACGCATATCCGGAGCTGGGCCTGCAATATAAAAATATCGGATGAGTAGCATCTGATGATGAAAATAATCACCCGAATAAAATGGTATTTTTTACAATGTATGTAAATACGTTGTTCTTCCTCTTTTTGATATTAATTTCCTCGAGTAGTTGACCCCTTACGTTTAAGCACTCTGCCCGACTAGTCATAGGCCCCTAGCGTCGGGAGTTGGCTCATGGCTCTTTCCCAGGCACGCGTTTTGGTGACTTGAGTTCGTCTTACATGGAGCAGAGTTTCACAGATCGAGATTTATGCTACTCGAGTACTTTTGTAATCATTTAAGAGCAAAAACGGAAAAAAGTAAATGCGCAGCTTATACACCTATTAGGTGTAAGCGGCTGTGGCACTAGCAAGGCCGAGTGAGGAGGATGTTTATTAGAAAGCGACTTAGCTGTTCGGTAATATTGGGAGTGGGGATGCCATCCTCGTGTTTGAGCTTGTGAGCCCCCAGCATGTCACTTGTTGTTCTGATATATCCTCAGTTGTTGAAGGTCGAAGGCGGTCGTGACCGACTGCCACAATGGAGCCGTATGACTTGCGTTTGCGATTCCCAGCTTTAGTTGGGACCGCGTCGTCGGTGTCGTCCCGCTTCTTCTGCAGGGTGACTTGTTGTCATCGAGGGCCTCGGCAACAGCGTGGGCCCGAGTCGGCGTACTTGTTTGCCATGTCGAATAGGGCCTTGACAGAGTTGGGAGGCTTCCGCGTGAATTTGTCGATGAACGAGGTGTCTTTGACTCCTTTTCGAAAGGCGGCGATGACGACCTCATCCTTGATGTTCGGGATTGAGTTCCTCTTCGCAGAAAACCTCTTGATGAAGTCACGAAGAGAACTCGTTCTTCCTTTTGACGCAACTGATATAGGTCGCTACTCAGAAGATGGCCTCTCGTATGTTCCCTGGAAATTGGTGATGAAACGTTCCCGGAGTTCTCCCCAAGAGCCGATTGATTGCTTGGGAAGTCCTGTTAGCCATGTCTCGCTGAGTCGGCTAGAGCAACTAGGAGGTAGTTAGCCATGACTTTGTGGTCACCTCCAGCAGCTTGGATTGCCAGAGTGTATGCTGTGAGCCAGGACTCGGGATCGGTCTTGCCGTCGTATTTTTCGATGCTTGTAGGCTTGAAACCCGACGGCCAGTCGACCTGTTGTTAGCTCCTGGGTGAAGGCCGGTATGCCTTCGTCTTCATGAGGACTCCGACCCCGACTACAGGCGGCGAAACCGCTCGTGGTGGAGGCCGAAATGCTCGTTCTCGTCTTCCAGTTGGCGTTGCTCGTCTTCTTCTCGTTCGCGGGCGCCGAGCATTGGTGTCTGCCGAAGATCACGCCATAGTTGGCCTCGGAGATCCCGGTTGTCCCGACGGTCACTTCGACGTTGCCGGTTGTTGTTTGGGTTGCCGAATGACGTTTGGCGTGACTCCGTGTGCAGCTGACTAGAGCCGGCCACTCGGCGTCGCTTTTGAGGTAGACGAGACTACCATTGGGGATGCCGACCCGGTTTGGTCGGTATGAGGGTAATCTCCCGACTGTTGGTGCTGCTGACATGCAGCAGCGGTAAGCATGGCTTTTATCCTTTGCGATCGTCCGGGGTGGCCTGATGATCAGGCCCAAGCTGGACTGTGTCCAGTAGGGTTGCAGCGGCCACGATGTTCTGTTGGGGAGTAACGAAGACATCGTGGTCGCCGACCGAGTTTGGAGGATTTGCTGGCTGAGCGGTTTGCTCAGCCTTGCGTAGATCATCGTTGCGGGCGTGCAGGCGTCTTGCTTCTTCCTCCTGTTGTTCTTGCAGTCGGCAGGCCTCCTCCTCTTGTGCTCGTGTCGTCGGCATGATTCCTGAATAGGAGTAGAGCCTCTGGATGCCATGAAAATTTCTCGGGCGGCGGAGTGAAGCTTGCCGAGCTGGTATCCGACTTGGAGTCGGAATCCGACTGGGAGTCGTAGTCCGACTGAGAGTCGTAGTCGGAATAGTTGATGGGGGTGATTACAACTCCGACCTCCCTAGATCGATCTCGAGCGGCTCGGAGCCGTATCCGAGTCGAACTCCAGGGATCGGGTTTGCCGCGTCGGATGTAGATTGTAGATATCCGCGGCGTCGCTGATAGTCCGAACGGGAAGTTGACGATCTCTTCCCTTCTCGGCCCGATCTCGGCCGGCTCAGAACCGAGTCCGAGTCGAACACTGAAAAGGAAGAGTTGTCCCTGGACTCGCGGGTATTGGAGATCGCCGCAGCATGTCGTCGAAGATTGCCGCAGCGTCGTTGGGCCGACTGGCGGCGGGAGTCAGCTGGTTCCTCGGCCGGTTTGGATCGGGTCCGTGTCGGCCGGGGTGAGATTGCCGATCTCGACGAAGTCAAGGCTTCTGAATGCGATTGTATCTCCGGGGGAGTTTTGCCGCCGTCGACTTCGGTTGCTGGATCCATCGAGCTTGTAGATGTAGATCGCGTCGAAGCCCCTACCTGGCGCGCCAACTGTCGATGTTTTACACCGGCAATAAATATATGGGGCTACTCGGCGGATGGAAACTCGGTGGATTGCAAAGGAACACAGGAAGATTTTATACTGGTTCAGGCCCTCGATGTGAGGTAATACCCTACGTCCAGTTTATATGTATTCCTTTGAGGAATTATGGTGGTGATTCTGGTGAACCAACTCAACCTTCGAGCTTATGAGTGCTCTTCTGCCCTCATGGGGCGCCCTGCCTCCCCTTATATACTGGGGGACAAGGTTACAAGGTAGGAGTCCCCATCGGATTACGACTAGGAAATCTCCCCTTAGAGATATAACGTACCCGACTAGGACTGTATATTCCTTTCTATACAAGGCGAAGTCTGCCGAATCTAGCTATATCTCTAATTACAAGGCTAGGCCCATCCTCTATCCGAGTGGCCCATATGCTTGTCATGAGGTACCCGGGGCCCATGGCACCCACAATTCCCCACGATTTAATAAACTCTAAAATTTTCTCGGAATTTTTGGAGCTCCAAAATTAATTTTAATGGGACAAAGATCATTTCTATAATTAGATAAATCTATAATAAAATCTCTGTCTTTTCCCCTGTTCGGGTCGTTCCAGTTCAGTCCTTTGAAGTCTCCCCGTTCATCGTGAACTCTGACTCCCTTTTCTTCTAGGGTTTCGTGTCACTCCCGAAACCCTAAAACGTCCTCGATGTTCCAATTCTCAAAATATACCGATGTTTCAAGCGATCGAATGTTTCCTAAACTATTCCCCCCCCCCACCCGGATCTCGACTCCCAAAATATTCCCCATATTTTGGAACTTCATTTATTCCGTTTCCCAAACTCCCTGAAATATATTTCTCGAATATCCTAATTTCTCGGTCGACGCAAAATACCCTCTATTTTTCCCCAAGTTCCTATCGATGCTTTGCACCGGCAATAAAACTATGGGGCTACTCGTCGAGGGTGAATTCGGTGGACTGCAGAGGAACACAAGAGAATTATACTGGTTCAGGCCCCCAAGGTGAGGTAATACCCTACGTCCAGTTGAGGTGTTATTCCTCTGAGGTGTATGGTGATCAATGATCTTGTTCTCCTTACCCTGAGGGGCGCCCTGCCTCCCTTTATATACTAGGGGACAGGGGTACATGATAAGGATCCCAGCCGGATACGGCCAAGGGATTTCCTTCTTAGAGATAGAGTCCTATCCGACTAAGACTATGCTTTCTTATTATACAAGGCACAGCCTGCCGGGTGCTATCCTATCTCTAATTACATGGTTCGGCCCATCCTCTATCCGAGTGGCCCATGTACTAGTAATGAGGTACCCGGGGCCCATGGCCTCCACAGTAGCCCCTGAGACCTTCATAGTTGAGTCACAGCTGATGCCGAGTGCTCGTCCTCCATGGTGAAGGTTGCCCGAGTGCAGTACTCCCAAGTACTCTTTGTCCGAGTAAGTCTTTTCCCGAGTCCTGCTTCATGTCAGCTGGCAGCGAGGCTATGAAGGGCTTCATAAAGATATATGAATAGTGTGCGCCGAATAGGCACACCTATTAGGTGTAGCCCCCGACTTTGTGCTTAATTGCGGAGACAATTAAACATAAAGTCAAAGATCTTTAACCTGGAAGTCTTTCCCTAGTAGATTACTACTGGTATATGAGACTCTTCGGTATCATGTCAACCAGAATAAACTTTATAGTCTTGCCGAGTAGGAGACTACTAGTATGTTGGACTCTTCGACTTCATGTCAGTCGGAATATGTATTTATAGTCTTGCCGAGTAGAATGCTACTCATATATGGGACTCTTCAGCGTCATATCAGCTGGAAAGGGGGTTTATAGTCTTTTCCGAGTGGCATCCCACTCAAAAGTTAGACTCCTCCGCAATCATGTCAGCGGGAAAAGATATTTATAGTCTCTCCCGAGTAGTGCACTACTCGAAAGTTAGACTCGTCCGCATCATGTTAGCGGGTAAAATGTTGCTCATGGCAACTGATGGCCACGCATGTAGGCCGAGTACCACTTTATGAAAATAATCCATAACGTGGTTAGGTGTACTCGAGAGAGATACCTGCATCTCCAATTGTAATGAAGACCAGCTTGTGATCCTTGTCAGGATATATCCTCGAGACCTGGTAGATAAAAACAGATACCCAAATGTATATGTTTAGCAATAAGGCTTTCCAGAAGCATATCCGTTTACCTCATCGACTCCTGTTGGTAGCACCAGCACTATAATTTCAACTCAGCCTGCAAGCGGCCCACATGGAGCATGCTACTATAGGAACTCATATCTTGTCAGCCCAGTGCTAACTATGTAGGCCTAAGCCCATTTAGTCGGCATGGGTTATAAAAAGACAGGGAGAGAGAAAAAGATTCCATCGTCTTCCCCAAACCAGCCAATCTCTTCGTATTCCACCTTCGCGCCCAACCTTTCGCCTCCCGCCCGGCTAGGGTTAGCTGCTGCTATTCCCCACCCGAACTCGGGCGATTTCAATCCTCCTCGTTTGCTCCAAGCCCCCGATTTGTTTTTCCCCAATTTCATCGCCTCCAGTCATGCCGAAGCATCGGATCTTGCGGGTGCACCGGGGTTCTTGCCGATTTCAGATTACGGCTCGGTGAAGCTGAAGCGGCTGGAGAGCAATCTGAAGTTGCCCAGCCAAGAGGTGATACGCTGGCGGTCGGCTAGGGATGAGTCGGTCCCTAATCCCCGGCCTGGTGAAACGGTAGTTTTCGCTCTTTTTTCGATCGAGGCTTGTGTCTTCCGTCTTCTGATTTCTTCCGCCGGATTCTCGACTTTTACGAGTTGGAGTTGGTGCATCTGAACCCCAACTCAATTCTTTAGATCTCTATATTTGTTACTCTTTGCGAGTGCTTCTTGGGTGTTGAACCCCATTTCATCCTCTTCCGACATCTGTTTCATATCAAGCCTCAACCCTCCAAGAGCAATATTAATGTGATTGGGGGGGCCGGTCTTCAACTGAGGAGTGACGGGAAGAAGACGTATCTCGATTTGCCCTTCAAATTTTCACTGAAGGGCTGGCACAAGGAGTGGTTCTATTGCGCCGATCTGGCTCCCTCCTTGCGGCCATTTACTGGTCTACCGCCGACGGTGTTGCCAAGCTGGTCAGCAGAGCCGACCTTTGAGGAAATGGGCCAGGCACATCTGTTGTTGACGAAGATAGATGAACTCAAGAGGGCCGGCTTGATAGGTCCTTGGGTGGCTCGCCGCTTTCTGACAAGGCGCATCCAGCCGCTGAAGCTTAGGAGTGCATTTGGCTGGGCCTTTAAAGGCAAAAACGATCCTGACCGAGTGAGCAACGAGTCGGCAAACAAGAGGGTGGTGACCGAGACTTTGTTCGGCTACTTCTCTAAAGGGGTGATTGCCACTGAAGATGACAATCGCCGGATTGCAGCCTTCAGCTCCATTCGGCCCCGGACCAAGGTAACTTTTGATCCTCTTCTGTGATGAATGCCCGTGGAATCGTAGTTGTTCAGCAATGCGTGACACATTTAGTTAACTCACTTATAGTGGATGAAGAATTTGATGAAGACTCCCGCCCGTTGTCGGCCGTCGCGTCAAAGAAGAGGCCGAGGAGTCCCTCTGCTGCCCAACCCGACTCCAAGAGAGCAGGGAAGAAACCGATTTTGTATCGGGGCAAGGGGGCCATGACAGCGCGTGCCGTGGCCGGAAGCCTGAAGATAAAGGACGCCGTCACCGCGACGCCCAAGCGGTCAAGTCCTAGGTTGAGACCTGCAGGTTTGAGCCCGACGTTGTCGAGCCCGGCCGTGGCGCCACCGAGGGGCCGGCTAGAGCAGACGCCGCCAGGGGCGGAGGCGCCCGAGCCGAACATACCGGAGTCGGGGTCGACTCGGGTTGATGCGCCACCGCCGACTGTGACGCCGACCGGGCCGACTGCCGGAGCTAGCGCTCCGTAGGGGAGCAGGTCGCCCGGCAAGAAGCTGAAGTTCTCCAAGAGGTGCGCTGCTCCAGGTCTTCTGAGGTCTTTGTGTGTTGAAGCCGTGTCGTGACGTCATTGTTTCGTCGTGCAGGAAGCGGGTCGATATCGACCTCAAGGAGGTCAACCCGACCGCTCCACTTGATGAGCCTGCCTCAGCCGAGCCAGTGGTCACGAACATACCTGTTGAGCCGGTGGCCAGCTTGGTCGTGGAGACCGGGGTGGCCCCGACTGCAGGGTCGCTGCCACCACCTGACCGAGAGGCAACTGCTGAGGCTGATGCCCCAGCCCCCAAGGCGCCACTTGTTGCGGAAGTCGCGGATGGAGCCCCTGAGCCGGTCCTCGAAGTCGTGGGGGATGGTGGCGCTGAGGCCAGGACCCCGTCCCCGTCGTGGTTGTTGTCGTCGCCGTCGCTGCCGCCAGAGATCCCGCATTTGCCCCGGATCGAAGCTCCTCCACGTGTGATGCCCCGGACATTCACATGGACGGCTCGTGACGGGACAGCGAAGAGCTTCAGGCTTGATGAAGTCGTTGCAAGGAGAGAACGCGAAAGCCTGCTTCACGCCGCCATCAGCGGGTCCCAAGGGGTCGCGGTATGATTCTTGTGGTAGAGCCTTGGCAATCTTCTTATTTTGATGTCTGACTCCGTCCTTGATCCGTCTTTTATCCTAAGCAGAAGCTTGTCAACTGCAATGAGGCGATGACGGAAATCTTGGTCGAGGTAGCTCCCCACCTCGCAGAATTGGAGCAGCTCCGAGCATTGAAAGCCGAGATGGAGGAGCGTCATGCGGGGAGGGAGGCCTGGTTGAAGAGTGGCGCCGATCAACTCAGGGCGGAGACATGGGCCCTAGCCGGAAAGATCAGAGGTAAGATCCCCGAGTATATCTTCCCGACCAAACCGTTGATGTATTCGTCCAGCTGCGTTGTTCCCGACTGCCTAGTTGCATCATGACTGCACTGTTGAGCTCTTGGCTAATCCATGGTGCAGACCTTGAAGCAGAGTTAAAGACCCGAACAGAGAGGGAATCGCAGCTGAAGGAGGCCAAAGAAGCCAAGGCGAGCTTGAGAAGGTCAAGGCCGACCTGACAAAGGCCAACACCGAGCTTGACCGGGAGAAGTCCGAGTTGAAGGAGGCCGTCATCAAGCTCGGTAAGGAAAAGGCTGAACTGGAGAAGACCGTGGCCGGGTAGGAGGCCGACTGCGAAAATAAGTCCTCAACCTGATGTGATCTTAGCCAATCCATTAGTTACCCTATGTGTAGCCGAATTTGACAAGTTTACTTGCCGGCGGATCTGGGCAGACATGAGAACCAATGTTCGGGCCCAGTATCAGTTCTACACAGAGGAGATAAGGTTGATCAGGGAGTCACGGGAGGCCCTCTTGGGTCCGTGAAAGGGCTCCTTGACCTCATAGATCCCCGCCCTGTGGGGACCAGTTGCAGCAGAATCCCCCAGATAGAGGCGCGTCTCGAGGATGCACCGAGTGCCTTGAAAAGGTACTCGGATGAGCGTGTTGTCGCCGGTGTGGCCCAGACCCTTGCGATGACCAAGTCCATATACCCCAGGGCGGATATTGAAGCCATCGGGAAGGGGTTTGCCGAAGAGACGACGCCGGAGGAGGCGCTGGAGCCGATCGCCCGGGTGAAGCCGACTGCTAAAATAATTACCCGAGACCTGGGTCTGTGAGGGTAATATGTTGTGTAGTCGGTGTACATAAACTTTTGTTAAACAAGCATGTGTAAATATGTGTGTAATGCCGCCAAGCTTATTACTCAGTCGTCATTAGCTTTACTCGACCGTGTAGCATGCACCGAGTTAGTCTGTCAGAACTTTAGTAAAAATGTTCAAAGTAAGAAGCTGTACTCGGGCAAACGTGACAGTCGTAGTAAGGCTTCATAACCGAAGTAAGATAAGCTCGTATGTTATTGACAGGACACATATATACATGCAGCCCCCGACTCACTACTCGGTTGATACAAGCGGCGTAGTGAGTCAGAAGAACTGTACACATGAAAAATATAGAACTCAGGTATAGAAAGGACGTAGCTATTCTATGTTCCATGAGTTGCTGATGAGAACGCCGTCTTTGGTCTTCAGTCGGTAGGCGCCTGGCCGCGTAACCTCAGCTATAATGAACGGCCCTTCCCAGATTGGGGATAATTTATGCCTGTCTTTGGTGGTTGGTATTTTCCTCAAAACGAGGTCCCCGACCAAAAAGGCGTGGCCACGGACATTGCGATTGTGGTAGCGACATAGGCCTTGAAGATACCTTGCCGACTGAATAGTTGCGGTGTCTCTTGCTTCTTCCAGCTGATCTAGTTCGACCAGTCGGGTATTGTTGGAGTCATCTTCTGAGTAAGCCCGGACTCGTGGAGAGCCGAACTGTAACTCGGTAGGTAGCATAGCCTCGGCACCGTAGACCAGAAAGAAAGGGGATTGCCCTGTCGCCCGACTAACCGTGGTTCTGAGAGACCAGAGAACGGATGGGAGTTCTTGTACCCACCGGCCCGCATATGGTTGTAGTCGGTCGAATATCCTGGCCTTGATGCCTTGTAAGACCATGCCGTTGGCTCGTTCAACCTGCCCGTTGCTCCGCGGGTGTGCCACAGATGCATAGCAGATCTTGTTGCCGAAATCGTCGCAGAAGTCTTGGAATACGCTGGCCGCGAACTGAGTACCGTTGTCGGTGATGATGCGGTTAGGGACTCCGAACCGGTACAATATACTCATGATGAAGTCCTTTGCTCGTGCCGCTGTAATTGTTGCAACAGGTTTAGCCTCAATCCACTTGGTGAACATGTCCACTGCGACGAATAAATGTGTGAACCCTCCTGGCGCTTTCTTGAAAGGCCCGACCATGTCGAGCCCCCATACCGCAAATGGCTAGGAAATGGGGATAGTTTGGAGTTCCTGGGCTGGAAGATTTGTTTGTCTTGCGTAGAACTAGCAACCCTCGCACTTGCGAACGATGTCTTTGGCGTCTATTACTGTTGTGGGCCAGAAAAATCCCTGCCGGTAAGTCTTTCCGACTAACGTCTTGGATGCGGCGTGGTTGCCACATATGCCCGAGTGGATCGAATGCAGAATCTGCTTGCCCTCCTCGGTGGTGACGCAGTGCATGAGGACACCGGATGCGCTCCTTCGGTACAGGTCTTCCCCGACTAGTAGGAAGCTTTTGCTTCGACGCTTTATCTACTCGGCTTGACTGCGATCTTCTGGGTGTTAGTCATCCATGAGAAATTTGACAACAGGAGTCCTCCAGTCTTGACATATGTGCAGCACCTCATTTATGGTCGGGGTAGGCTGGCCTCCCGACTGCTCCGGTGCCGGTTTCTTCTTGACTGATGGCTCCATAAGTTGCTCGACAAAGATTCCAGTTGGAACTGCTTCTCGCTTGGATCCCATGTTTGCTAGGTCGTCTGCTACGTCGTTGTATTGGCGCAAGACATGTGTGATTTCCAGCCCGTTGAACTTGTTTTCCAGCTTGCCGACCTCCTGACAGTATGCCGCCATGGTATCGTCGTGACAGGTCCAGTCTTTCATGACTTGGTTTACCACGAGTTGAGAATCTCCGCGCACAACCAGTCGACGTATGCCGAGTGATATAGCAATGCAGAGCCCGTGAACAAGTGCCTCATACTCGGCGACGTTGTGGGAAGCCGGGAAGTGGATTTGTAGAACGTACTTCAGTTTTTCGCCAGTGGGGGACGTCAATATGACTCCGGCCCCGGCACCACTGATCCGTAGAGAACCGTCGCAGTACATTGTCCAGTACTCTAGCTTTGTTGTTGGTGTAGGCAGTTGGACTTCTGTCCACTCGGCCACGAAGTCAGCTAGAGCTTGAGACTTGATTGCTGTCCGTGGCTGAAAGATGATGTCGAACGCCATCAACTCGAGTGCCCATTTAGCGATTCGGCTGGTGGCCTCGTGATTATGAAGGACATCCCCGAGTAGGCCATATAGCAGCTTTTGGACCTGCGGATATCTTGTTTTGGAGTCGGCAAGGACCTCGTTGACGAAGTAGACTGGCCGTTGTATTTTTTGAATATGACCCTGTTCGGATCGCTCAACCACCAGCACTGTGCTGACTACCTGTGTTGTTACCGCTAGATATAGCATTAGCGGTTCCTGGGGCAGAGGTGACGCCAACACGGGGGGTGATGTGAGGAATTGTTTGAAGTCTTCGAAGGCTCGTTGGGCTTCCAGAGTCCATTGGAAATTGTCGGTCTTTTTGAGTAGCTTGAAGAAGGGCATGCCCCGTTCGCCCAGTCGGGAGATAAACCAGATGAGTGCCACCATGCAGCCTGTCAGCTTCTCGACGTCTTTGAGGTTAGTCGGGGGTGCCATGTGCCTGATGGCATTGACTTTCTCCGAGTTGGCCTCGATGCCGCGGTGCGAGACGATGAAGCCGAGTAACTTTCCGGATGGCACACCAAAGGCGCATTTTTCTGGGTTCAACTTCATCTTGAATCTTCAAAGGTTTTGGAAGGTTTCTTCCAAGTCAGCGATGAGGTCTTCTTTGGACTTGGTCTTGATCACCACATCGTCGACGTAGGCTTCCACGTTGCGCCCGATCTAAGTGTGCAGACACCGCTGAATAGCCGTTTGATATGTTGCACCCACGTTCTTCAGACCGAACGGCATTGTGATATAGCAGTACGCTCCAAACGGTGTGATGAAAGATGTCTTCAAGCAGTCTTCCTCCCTCAGGCTGATTTGATGGTATCCTGAGTAGCAGTCGAGAAAGCTGAGTAGGTCGCACCCTGCTGTGGAATCAACCACCTGATCTATCCTGGGAAGACCAAATGGGTCCTTGGGGCACGCTTTGTTGAGGTCGGTGTAGTCGACGCACATGCGCCATTTACCGTTTTTCTTTCAGACCACAACTGGGTTTGCCTGCCAGTCCGGGTGGTAGACCTCCTTGATGAACCCGGCTACGAGGAGTTTAGTAATTTCCTCCCGAATAGCATCTTTGTGGTCTTGAGCGAAGCGCCGCAGTCGTTGCTTGACTGGTTTGGCGTCTGTCTTCACGTTTAGGGCGTGCTCGATCACCTCCCTTGGTACGCCCGGCATGTCGGACGGTTTCCACGCGAAGATATCCTTGTTGGCTTGGAGGAAGGTGAGGAGCGCGTCTTTCCTATTTGGGTCGAGTCCGGTCCCGACTAGAGCAGTCTTGGAGGGGTCGGAAGGGTCCAGGGGGATCTTCTTCGTGTCAAAGTCCGCTGAAATTCCCAATTTTGCTGCTTTTTTCGCCGGAACTTGATCTTGCTCGACTTCTGTTGTGACAGCTTGCCGAATGCTATCGCGCCCGACTGCCGCCTCTTGTGATTGAGCCAGTTCGCAGCTCTCCTTGTCACAGGTGAAGGCTTGCTTGACGTCGCTGCGGAGGGAGAGGACTCCTGTTGGTTCGGGCATCTTCAGCACCATGTATGTATAGTGCGGTATCGCCATAAACTTGGCGAGTGCCGGTCGTCTGAGTATCGCGTGGTACGCAGTCTCGAAGTCGGCGACCTCGAAGCAGACATTTTCTGTGCGGAAATTATCCCGCGTGCCGAAGGTTACCGGCAAAGTTATCTGCCCGAGTGGAGTTGATGACAGGCCGGGAATTATCCCGTGGAAGGGCGCAGTGCTCGGCCGTAGTTCTGAACGAGGAATTTTCATCTCGTTCAAAGTCTAGGCGAACAGGATACTAAGCACGCTGCCTTCGTCGATGAGGGTTTTCTTCAGCCTAATGTTTCTGACAACCGGGTCCAGGACGAGTGGATAGCGTCCCGGGTGGGAAACTCGATCTGGGTGATCTGCGCGATTGAAGGTGATGGCCATCTCTGACTAGCGCAGGTATTGAGGGGTGTCGGCCGTGGAGACCGTGTTGATGTCGCGCGCTGAAAGCTTCTGTTTGCACTTGGACTCGTACACGAGTGGCCCCCCGAAGATATGGTTGAGCTCGGCTTGAGGATCTTGGAAATCATCAGCCGGACCCGAGTTTGGCTTGTCTTTGTCCTTGTCGGCGCCAGACGATGAAGTCTACTTGGAGGTGAACTTCTTGAGCATATAGCGGTCTTTGGCCGCGTGCTTTCCCTTGGGGTGAAAGGGGTATGGCCCGCTCATGACTTTCTGGTAGTCGTTGTTCCGCTAGGGTCGCGACCGGCTGTGGTCCATGTTGGCCACCTCATTGTCCGACTTCCGCTTACGGCTGCCAGATTTGTTCTAAGACGGCTCATTGTCGGCTTTCGCCTCAGCGATTGCTTCGGCCGAGTCGGCGTATTTATTGGCCATGTTGAAGAGTGCCCAGACTGTGGATGGTGGCTTCCGAGTAAATTTTGCGATAAGCGGAGCGTCTTTTACCCCTTTGCGAAAGGCAGCGATGACGGCTTCGTCTTTGACAGTTGGAATTTGGTTGCGCTTCTCGGAAAACCTTTTGATGAATTCGCGCAAAGACTCGTTTTTCTTCTGGTGCAGTTGATAAAGATCATGCTCCGAAGCGGGTCTGTCGTAGGTCCCCTAGAAGTTAGCGATGAACCGCTCCCTGAGTTGTCCCCAGGAACCGATCGACCGCCTCGGGAGGCCTGTCAGCCATGTCCTCGCCAAGTCGGCTAGCGCGACTGGGAGGTAGTTAGCCATGACTCTGCTGTTGCCCCCAGCAGCTCGAACTGCTAGGGTGTAAACGGTAAGCCAGGACTCTGGGTTTGTCTTGCCATCGTACTTTTCGATCACAGTGGGCTTAAAGCCAGTCGGCCACAAGACGTCCTGTAGCTCCCGAGTGAAGGCTAGGATGCCTTCGTCTTCGTGAGGGCTCTGACTCCGATCTTGGCGATGTAGTCACTCGTGGTGGATACCGAAGTGCTCGTTTTCGTCTTCCAGTCGGCGGCATTCATCTTCTTTGCGTTCTTCGCGTCGAGCGTTTATGGTGTGACGAAGGTCTCGGTGCAGTCGCACTCGGAGGTCTTGATTGGGTCGGCGATTATACTGGCGACGCCGCCGGTTGTCATTATTGGTATTGCCAAGCGTTGTTTGCCGGGACTCTTCGCGTTGCCGACTGGAGCCGGCCACCCAGCGTCGTGTTGATGCAGATGAGCCTGCCGCCGGAGAACCCGACCGGTTGGTCTGTACAGCAGTGTCGCCCGACTGTTGTTGCTGCTGACAGGTAGCAGCTGTGATCATCGCCTTGATCTTGGCGATAGTCGGAGTGGCCTCGTGATCCGGCCCGAGCTGGAGGGTGTCCAGCAGAGTTGCTGCGGCCACAACATTCTATTGTGGTGTGACGAAGACGTCGTGGTCGCCAATTTTGGTTTGGAGGATCTGTTGCTGAGCGACTCGCCCAGCCTGTCGCAGCTCGTTATTGCGGGCTTCGCAGTTGGCCTCCTCTTGTTGTAATCGGCGCACCTCCTCTTGTCGCTCCTCTTGTAGTCGGCATACCTCGGAAGGTGGTGTTGAAGCCGTGAATATCTCGCGGGAGAGGGGGAAGCTTGCCGAGTTAGAGTCCGAGCTGGTGCTCGAATCGCTATCCGACTTAGTGTCAGACTCCGAGTAGTTTATCGGAGTGAGAACGACTCCGACCTCTCTGGATCCAATCTGAAAAGGCGCTTGGCCGTGTCCAAACTGAATTGCTAGAGATCGGGTCTGCTGCGCAGGATTTTGATGCGCAGCGTCGCCAAAGCTGTGAGGGAGATTAACGACCTCTCTCGTCCTCGGCCCAACCCGGGCTGGCTCGAGGCCTAGTGCAAGTCGGACACCGAAGGAGAGGGTTGTCCCGATGCTTGGCGATGTGAAGGACTGTCGCAGTAGGTCGGGGAAGGAGATCGCGATGTCCTGTGAGCCGACTGGCGCAATGTCAGCTAGTTCCCTGGCTGGCAAGATTGGATCTGCCTCAGCCAGGGTGAGATTGCCGAGTTGGTCGACAATGAAGTCTAAGCTCCCGAAGGTAATTGTATCTCCGGGGGAGAATTTGTTGCTGTTGACTTTGTTGATTGAATCCATCGAATCTTCTGATGAGGAATTCACCGGGCCCCTACCTGGGGCGCCAACTGTCAATGCTTTGCACCAGCAATAAAACTATGGGGCTACTCGGCGAGGGTGAATTCGGTGGACTGCAGAGGAACACAAGAGAATTATACTGGTTCAGGCCCCCAAGGTGAGGTAATACCCTACGTCCAGTTGAGGTGTTATTCCTCTGAGGTGTATGGTGATCAATGATCTTGTTCTCCTTGCCCTGAGGGGCGCCCTGCCTCCCTTTATATACTAGGGGACAGGGGTACATGATATGGATCCCAGCCGGATACGGCCAAGGGATTTCCTTCTTAGAGATAGAGTCCTATCCGACTAAGACTATGCTTTCTTATTATACAAGGCATAGCCTGCCGGGTGCTATCCTATCTCTAATTACATGGTTCGGCCTATCCTCTATCCGAGTGGCCCATGTACTAGTAATGAGGTACCCGGGGCTCATGGCCTCCATAGTTCCCGATTCCAAAATATTCTCAATTTTTCCTGATTTCGGAATATTCCTGCTAACTCCTTACAATATTCTAGAAATTCCCAAAATATTCTTATACTTGGAGGGTTCCAAAAATTCTGTTGAATCTCCTCGATTTCAAGGAAATATTTTGATTTCCAAATGTGTTTCCACATTTTCGATTTTCCAAATATATATATATTTATACGCCAACGTTCATGACCCTCCAAAATTCCGAACAATTTCCCAATTTCCGATATTCCTAATACTTCTTGAAATTCTAAAATTCAAATTCCAAATTTAGGAAATTTTTGGAAAACCCTCTCCATTTCATTCTTTTTATTTCTCTCTTTTCTCTTTTCCCTTCCTTTCTCTTTTTTCTCCTCTACTTTATTCCCTCTCCTGTTCATCTTCTTCCCTAGGCTCCTTATCTCTCTTTCTGTTTCTCCCGATGGGGCCAGGGGCCTGGCCCGGCCGGCCACCCTGGGCTGCGCCCTCCTTGGCTGCGCTCCTCTCCGGGCTCGGCCCACGCCGCCTCGGCCTCTGGCCGCACAACCGCCATGGCCACCAACCCCGCGCCGCACCACCCCACGACGCCGCCTCGGCCTCCAGCCGCACGAGCCAAGGTCACCATCCACTTCCCCCACTCCCTCTCCTATAAAGCCAGAGCCGTCGCCAGCCCTTGTGCCCTAGCGCCGTCCCAGGAAGCCGCCGCTGCCCTATCCCGCCGCCCCGCTGCGCTTTTCCGCCCGGGCCATCGCCTCGCGCCATCCAGAGCCGCCGCCTGTGAGCCGCCGATCGCCCTGCCGCTGCCACGTACTTGCTCCTGTGCGCCGCCGCTCCTCGCCCCTGCCGAGCGCCACCGCCTCTGGAAACCGCGCCAACGCCAGGAGCTAGTGCCGCTGCTCGGCTACAGCCGTCGCCATCCTTCGCCACCTCGAGGTGAGGATGCCTCGGCGCCGGCCCCTGCTGCTTTCCCCTTCCGCGAAGCCACCGCCACCCTGCAGGTCGATCTGTGCGCCGCCCTACCGACGGTCGTCGCCGCCGTGGGTGAGTCCCATCATCGCCTTTGTCCCTCTCCCCTTGTTCAGCGCCAGTGTCATTACTGTCGTCCACATCCAGTGCCACCGCCGTGGTTGCTCGCTAGCCACCACCTCGCCGTTGCAAGTCCCGTCACCCCTGGACATCATCCCTGTGCCTAGCCATCATCCCCGGTCCGTCGCCCTCCGACGCCTGCTGCCACCCGTCGCTGAATCCTTTCCGCGCGTCGCTATGGCCAGAACCAGCCGGGCTCTACTTGCCTCAGTGTCTCTGCCTTGGGGCCCAACCGACAGCCTCTCTCTATGTATGACCATCGGAGCCCGAGCATAGTGGTTTGCTCAACCCTAGGCCTCCGATCTCCAAATCTGATCCAATCCGCTCAATCACCATAAATCATTCGAGCAAATCCTCGCCGTCTGATTTATTCCCATTAAATCCCAGCCATTGGATTTTCCTAATTACCCGAAGCGATCTCGATCGTCCGTTTTCTCAGATCAAATCTGGGCCGCCAGATCTTAATAAATCTCGCTGGTGCCATGTCAGCCCTAGGGTGCCACGTGCGCTGCCACTTGTGTACCACCTCGAACAACTCGGCCATGTGGCATTCACTTCACCCTAGTCCACCTATCCCTCGGTCCATGGACCAATTCCACCATGAACCAAGTCACTGACTGGTGGACTCCACGTGTCAGTTCCCTTTTTAAATAATTCTTTTAATTGAAAATCCAGGGAATATTCCTGAGAATATTTCTTTCCCAATTCTTTTCGGAGTTATTCTGTATTCCATATTCCAAAGGCCGTATCTTTTTCATTTCAACTCCGATTCGACCCGTTCTTCTTCCTAAATTCATCTGAAATCATGCTTTACTTGTTTATGTAATTTTTATGTCTTATTTATTTTGAGTTTCTTAGGGTTTTTATCGTTTTGTGTGTAGTCACATATAATCGCTGTTTTGAAGGGTCGCGGAGTCTACAGAAGAGTTCGAAAGAGCAGTCGAAGACGTTTTGTCACCAGGCAAGTCACACATTCATCCTTGAGCATGTTGAACCTACTTTGCAAAACATTTTATGATTTATAAATAACTTGCATGTTTTGCCAATTACATGCAATATGGGACAACCTATCCGCTTACTTGAGCCCCTGTTTATTTGCTATCCATTCATTGATTACTTTGGGTGATAATCTGACTAGCTTATGTCTCATTGGATGACTTGGCTAGAGATAGAACCTACTTAGCCGTGCTTAGTACCACTAGATCACTGATGGGATAATCACATTATTTCTATATTGGTAACCAGTTGAGCTGCGTGCTCGAGATATTTGACCATGGTGTTTGGTCGTAACTAATCAACTAAAATGTAATCTAATGGTGGGTTGTGGGTGCATGGTTTTGCATGTCGCACCCATGGCAATTAAGGACCGGTTCATGGGACCCCCTTGGGCAGATACTCGTACTTTCCACAAGCCAGCGTGGGCAATGGCTAGGCTTATAGCATCTCTTCTCCCTCTCCTAGGCACTGATGGTGAGGATGGGCGTGATGGAGTTGGGTCGGCCCGAGGTAGGGTTGATCAGCTTTCGGATCCATTGTGGCGCAAGGGGGGTAGCCTAGCTGAAATGGTGTGCCCTGTCAGCAGGTGCAGCCTTAGGAGTGGTGTGGATTGTTAGGGAGAGGTTGCGTGAACGGTCCTGTCACAGCCTCTCACGGGGTATCATGGTGATGCGTCGGCACATAGGAACGTGTGTAGGGCTGTGTCTTGTGGGTACAGTTGTACACCTCTGATCAGAGTAAATCTATTCAAATAGCCGTGCCTGCGGTTATGGGCGATTGGTCAAGATTCACCGTGATTAGGCTCACCCTGAATTAACTTGACTTAATGGAACTAGTATAGTTCAGGTGGATGGTTTGGGCCTGATCAATATGGTGTAGCGTTGTTTAGTGATGGATTAATACTGATTAAAACAACAACTGTTTTACCTATTTTATAACTACCACTGTTTACAACTGCTTTTATGCAAATGAGCCACTAGGCTCCCTTTGAAATCCCATGCAAAAATGCATCATTGATGTGGCTTACTGATTACAGTGGGTGGTACTTAGTCTTGCTATAATTCCCCTTTTGGAAGTGAAGACCGTTCATATCAAAGTTGAGTTTAG
Source organism: Oryza meyeriana var. granulata (assembly GCA_003991445.1). Classification (NCBI taxonomy): domain Eukaryota; kingdom Viridiplantae; phylum Streptophyta; class Magnoliopsida; order Poales; family Poaceae; genus Oryza; species Oryza meyeriana. The sequence goes on along the minus strand of RYFJ01003576.1, from coordinate 24,776 downwards.
AAGACCTTGGCTTATACCCTAGTTGGCCTTGCCTGTGGTGTGGAGCTAAAGACACGCTAGTTTCGCCTTTCCGCTGCAGTTTTCTTCCGTGTAAGGACTAAGTGCCTGTTCTATAAATATTTACGCTTTGTTTATGTTTGGGTTTGTTTATTGATTTGTCATTTTGTGTACCCTGGCTTGATTCCTGGACAGGGATTTTAATACACAAAATAGTCTAGAAATTGGTTAAATTTCTGGGCGTGACAGTGTGGAGGTAGTGCCCGGTGCTAGCACGGGTGTAGACGAACCGGTGCCTACTGCAGTGCTAGAACTCATCGCCATCGCAGAACCGGTAGTGGGGGTGATGACCGTGGAAGGAGCCTCTGGAGTTCTTAAAGCAACCAGGTAGGTAGCACGTGAAGGCTCACCTAACTCCACAAGTGTACCTGGTAGGAACGGGGAGTGGGGGTCCCCAGCTGGAGTGTGAGTCAGGGCAGCTGCTAAAGTAGAGCCCGACCCAAAAGCTGGTGCAGTCGCATCAGGAGCCAGGTGTGGGGCCGCCTTCGTCTCCAGCAAGGCAGGGGGAACATGCACTGACGGTAGCGGCAGAGCCATCGGGGAACTGCTCAGGGCGTAGAACAGAGCCATGGCATGCTTGGCCAGCACGGGCACGAACCTGGAAGGCACTGCAGCATACCCAGGAAGGAACGGGTAGATTGGGATCACCTGGCCGATCTCCGCCGGTGCCGCGCCTAGGGTGGAGGCTAGTGAAGACACTGGGGCAGTGGGTGGTGTAGTGACCCTGGTGGTAGGCCAAGCTAAGGTAGGGACTGCCACCATTGCCGGTCGGGGTGCTGTGGCAGACATCGCTGCATGAGTTGTCACTAGAGTAGAGGCTGTCGAAGAGGCCCGAGCGGCGACTTGGGTGAAGGCCGAGATCGGTGAAGCGGTGACGGTCGTAGAAGCTGACGAGGTAGTCCGGGCAGCTCGAGTGAAAAAGCACATGAAGGCAAAGGTTGGTGCAGCTGCTGGAGCAGTGGTGTGCATAGAAGCTGGTGAAGCTGACGGTGGAGGGGTCAGAGCAGCTGCTAGTGCAGAAGCCGGTGGAGCTGGCAATGGAGGAGCTGGAGCAGCTACTGGGGTAGAAGCCGGTGGAGCTGGCAGTGGAGGAGTCAAAGCGGCTGCCGGGGAATCTCGTGTGGAAGCCTGAGTAGCAGCTCATGCCGAAGCCTGAGCTGATGCCCGCTCCTCTCTACGATTCTTGCCAAGGCGAAGCTCCAAGTCGCGGATGCGCTCTCCTCGATGCATGTAGTGTGGTCACAGGGACTCGTACGGCCCTCTAGCTCGCTGTAAGTGGCTGTGGCATGAAACAGCTATCCTCTAACCATATCAGTCTCCATGAGAAACTCACTGTACCAAGTGGCCAGCAGTTAACACTGGTCGTGGATGTGATGGATGTAGTACTCCCGTGGGTCGCGGGGATCCATCTCAATTAAGGATTTAAGAGTAAATCATAGAGTTCGGACGCAAGAGAATGACCTTAGGGGAAGTGTGGATGCCATGGGCCCCGGGTACCTCATGACAAGCATATGGGCTACTCAGACAGAGGATGGGCCTAGCCTTGTAATTAAGGATATAATAGGACTCGGCAGACTTAACCTTATACGACAGGGAAAATACAGTCTTAGTCAAGCACGTTGTATTCCTAGAAGGAGATCCCTTGGTCGTAGTCCGACTGGGACTCCTCCTTTGTAACCCTGTCCCCCAGTATATAAGGGGAGGCAGGTCGCCCCCTGAGGGCAGAAGAAGAAGCTCAATCTCACCAGAGAAACCTCAAAGGCAATACACCACAATTGGACGTAGGGTATTACCTAACCTCAAGGGCCTGAACCAGTATAAATTGTTTCGTGTTCCTTTGAAATCCGTCGAGTTTCGATCCAACGAGTAGCCCTATATTCATATTGCCGGTGTAAGACATCAACAGTTGGCACGCCAGGTAGGGGCTTCATCGAGATCACCTTCATCAAGCCTAATGGATCCAATCAAGAGAGTCGATGGCATCAACTTCTTGCCCGAGCAAACAATCAAGGGAGCCTCGACTTCGTTGCCAACAAGTTTGGCAACCTCACCCTGTCCAAACCGGATTCGATCTAATTGGCTAGGAAACAAGCCGACTCTGCGCCGGTCAGCCCACGTAACACTACAGCAACCCTCGTCGACTTGCTGCAACAATCTTCATCTTGTCTAGGTCTCAGGACAACTCTTCCCTTCGGTGCTCGACTCGGACTCGGCCTTGAGCCAGCCAAGATTGGGCTTAGAAGGGAAGAGATCGTCAATCTCCCATTCGGACTCGGCAATGCCACAGGCAACTGTGATTAGCATCAAACGCGGTAGACCCAATCCCCTGGAGTTCAAGTCAGACATAGCCCAGAGCCGCTCGAGATTGGATCTAGGGAGGTTGGAGTCATCATCACCCCCATCAATTATTCTGACTTCGACTCTCAGTCGGACTCCGACTCTAAGTCGGACAGCAGTTTGGCAAGCTTCTCTCCACCACGTGAAGTATTTATGATATCCAAGGGTTCAGCTCCCACTCTGGAAGCACGCCGACTACGCGAGCAGCAAGAGGAGGAGGCCTGCCGACTGTGAGAACAACAAGAGGAAGAAGCAAGACACTTGCACGCCCGCAACAATGACCTATGCAGGACTAGGTGGACTACTCAGCAACAAATCCTACAAACCCGAGTCAGTGACCACGACGTCTTCGTTACACCTCAGCAAAACGTCGTAGCCACTGTGACTCTTCTCGAAACGCTCCAGTTTGGGCCTGATCACCAGGCCACTCCGACTACAGCAAAGATAAAAGCCATGATCACCATTGCTGCATGTCAGCAGCACCAACAGTCAGGCAATACCCTCATACCGACCAACCAGTCGGCTTCTCCAACGGCAATCTCATCCGCCTCAATGTGACACCGAGCGGCTGGCTCCAGTCAGCCGCACGCGGAGTCATGCCAGACATCACTTGGCAACCCCAACGGCCACCGGCGGCGTCGACACCAAGATGACCGTCGGGACAATTAGGATCTCCAAGGCCGACTACGACGTGATCTTCGGCAGGACATCAATGCTCGGCACCGCGAACGAGAGGAAGACGAGCAACGCCGACTGAAAAACGAGAACGAGTGCTTCGGCCTCCACCACAAGCGGTTTCACCGTCATAGGCGGAGTCAGAGTCCTCATGAAGATGAAGGTGTACCAGTTTTCACCCATGAGCTGCAACAAGTCGACTGGCCATCAGGTTTCAAGTTGACTGGAATTGAAAAATACGACGGGAAGACCAACCCCGAGTCTTGGCTCACAGTCTACACTCTGGCGATCCGAGCAGCTAGAGGAGATCACAAAGCCATGGCTAACTACCTCCCAGTCGCTCTAGCTGACTCGGCGAGGACATCGCTAACGGGACTTCCCAAGCAATCAATCGGCTCCTGGGGAGAACTCTGGGAACGCTTCATCACCAACTTCCAGGGAACATACGAGAGGCCATCTTCCGAGTACAATCTGTGTCAGTTGCATCAAAGGAAGAACGAGTCTCTTCGTGACTTCGTCAAGAGGTTTTCTGAGAAAAAGAATTCAATCCCAATGATCAAGGACGAGGTCGTCATCGCTGCCTTTTGAAAAGGAGTTAAAGACACCTTGTTCATTGCTAAATTCACTCAAAAGCCTCCCAACTCTATCAAGGCTCTATTCGACATGGCAAACAAGTACACCGACTCGGCCGACGCTGTTGCTGAGGCCCTCGATGAAAAAAAGGCACCCTGACAGAAGAAGCGGAAGGACACCGAGGACACGGCCCCGACTAAGGCTGGGAACCGCAAACACAAGTCGGATGACTTCATTGTGGCAGTCAGTCACAAGTGTCTTCGACCTCTTACAACTGAAGATTATCAGAACAACAAGTGACATACTAGGGGGCTCAAAAGCCCAAACGCAAGGATGGCATCCCTACTCCCAAATACCTAACAGCTAAGTCGCTTTCTGATAAATATTTCCTCACTCGGCCTCGCCAATGCCGCAGCCGCTTACACCTAATAGGTGTACAAGTTGCACATTTTTTTGTTTTTTCTCTTAATGATTGCAAAAGTACTCGAGTAGCATAAATTCCGATCCGTGAAACTTTGCTCCATGAAAGATGAACTCAAGTCACCCAAAACGCATGTCTGGGAAAGAGCCATGAGCCGACTCCCGACACTAGGGGGCTATGACTAGTCGGGCAGAGTGCTTAAACGTAAAGGGTCAACTAGGGGAAATTAATATCAAAAAGAGGAAGAACATGTATTTACATATATTGTAAAATACATAAAATTTCTTCGGGTGATTGCTTTCATCGTCAGATACTACTCATCCGATGTGTTTATAATGCAGGGCCAGTTCTGAATACGCGTGGCAGGAACTCGGGGCTACGAGCCTATCTTCTACGCTCGGGGACTGGACCAGTCTGCCAAGAATCACTCGGAATGCTCCATGAGGGCAATTGACTAAGTACTTGCACCAGTCGTGACATCATCTTCCCTGGCTACGCTCCATATGTGGGCTAATAACCAACCTCCGGCGCCAGTCAGGGCTCGGGTACCACTTGGTTGGGTGAGGTATGCCCCATAAGGGTTGTTAGCCAAATCCTACACTAATGCTAGATTCGGGTACCATATTTGGTCACAACTCTGCTGGGTAAAGTACACCCCATGAGGGTCGCTAGCCGAATTCCACACTAATGCGAGGTTCGGGTACTTTATTAGGTTAATAACCGGCCTCCAACACCAGTCAGAGTTTGGGTACCACTCTGTTGGATAGGGTACGCCTCATGAGGGTCGCCAGCCGAATCCTATGCTAATGCAAGGTTTGGGTACCTTATTCGGCTAATAACTGACCTCCGACGCCAGCCGGAGTTCGGGTACGCCCCATGAGGGTCGCTAGCTGAATCCTACAAGATTCAAGTACCTTATTCGGCTACAATTCTGCTAGGTTGGGTACGCCCCACGAGGGTCGCTAGCCAAATCCTATGCTAAAGCAAGGTTCGGGTACCTTATTTGGCTATAATTCTGTTGGGTAGGGTACGCCCCATGAGGGTCGCCAGCCGAATCCTATGCTAATGCAAGGTTTGGGTACCTTATCCGGCTTTACCAAAGTCAGAGAAGACCTATATCGTCAAAGCGCATCTGGAGTTCTCATGCACTTTGTCACACCTGAGGAGGGCAAGCAGATTCTGTAATATACCTACTCGAGCATCCGTGGCAACCATGTTGCATCCAGAACATAAGTCGGAAAGGCTTGTGGACAAGGATTCCTCTGGCTGATTGAGGTTACCAACGCTGGAGTACTCGTCCTGACATGCGAGGGATGCCAATTTTATAGGGCTACCTGTTAGTGATATGCCCTAGAGGCAACATGGAGATGTTATATATATCACATGATATGTTTATAATGTATTGATTTGTTCCTTGAAATAGACATTATCATTGTTGATCAATGAGTACATGACTTATTCATGAGACTCTTAATGTCAAATATTGCTATTTCTAAATGATCCCTGATCATATATCATATGAGGAACAAATATAATTCTAACATCAGCATATGTATTGATTGATGATCATGTCTCATGGATCATGGTATGGAGATACCAAATCGATAATATGGACATATGCTAGTGAACATATGTTGGATAGACCCGCCATGAGATACTACAGAGATTTCATGTGTCATCAGTTAGTCTCAAGTAGTGTTTATGTAGAGTCCTTAGACTTGAGATCATCATGGTTTCCAACATATGTAATAGCTTATTTTGGGACTACTAAACACTACTCCATAACTGGGTAGTCATAAAAGTAGTCTTCGGGTTTGTTATGAAACATGTAGTGGGATGTGAATGATCAAGATAGAATTTGCCCCTCCTTACGGGAGAGATATCTCTGGGCCCCTCGATGTAATGGATTATGGAAGTGCATGGCCATGCTAGTGTGATTGAGGTGTCAATCACAAGTTTGTAATCCATCACAGGATCGAGAGAGTGATTGAGCTATTAAGAGGATGACACAAGTCTCGCCTTGAGCTTAATCAATATCGTGAGGCAAAGGGATTTGTATATGAGGACATTACAGGTTCAGCCGATATGATCTTTACGTATATTTTGGGGTTAATATGCCTTGCTAGAGGTTGCTATTAACAGGGTGACCAGAAAGGCGTTTCCGGGTCGCGACAAAATATACGTGAACCTATAGGGTCGCATGCTTAAAGGGTTGGAACACTTATTCGAATGTGATTCGAATATGGGCTCGATTCGGATAGAGATCCGAGTAGACTCTTACTGGGCCTCGGTCCACAAGGCCCGAGTGAGGAGGTCTATATATAGGGAGACGAGGGGCCGAGGAGATTCACATGTTTCTGTTGACCTTGAGCTAAACCCTAGCTGCCACCTCCTAAGCCAAACCCTAGTCGCTCACGAGTGCTAGTACACTCGCAATTGGCGTTCCAGCCCCGGACGTGTGGATACCGGTGGAGGCGCTGCTCGTTGTGGCGTTGATCGGCATCGACGCTAATTAGATCTACGGAGATCGACTACTTCCACTACTACCTCGACGCGCGCGTGGTTGGACCGGCTTCTCCAACCCTTCTTCCGCTGCACTGCGCGTCTAGTGGTAATGATTCATGATCCCTCTCTCGCATGATGTCCTGGTGTGCGCGGTAGAAAAGTTTAGTTTTTTGCTATCGTAGCCTGCACGTACTCCTTCACTACCAACAGGAACCGATTGGGTAATCAGATATGCTTCATGAAGGCCTAGTTGCTAAACACATGTGTTCGGGTATTTGTATTATCCACTAGGTATTGAGAATATATCCTTAAAAGGGTCACAAGCTGGTCTTCACTAAAATTGGGGATGCAGGTATTTCTCAAGTTCACCTAAACACATATTGGATTGAAATTCATAAAGTGGTACTCGGCTTACATGCTTAGCCAACATTTGCCATGAGCAAATATCTTTCCAGCCGACATGACGCTGAAGAGTCTAACTTCCGAGTAGTGCACTACTCGGGAAAGACTATAAACATTTTTTAGCTGATATGAAGCTGAAGAGTCTAATTTCCAAGTGACATACTACTCGCGAAAGACTATAAAAAATTATTCCGGCTAACATGATGCCGAAGAGTCCCATATACCAGTAGTACACTACTCGGGAAAGACTACAAGGTTAAAGATCTTTGACTTTATGTTTAATTATTTCACAATTAACCACAAAGTCGGGGGCTACACCTAATAGGTGTGCCTATTCGACACACACTATTCATACTTCTACATGGAGCCCTTCATAGCCTCGCTGCCAGCTGACATGAAGCAGGACTCGGGAAGAAGAAACACTTAGACAAAGAGTACTCGGGAGCAATGCACTCGAGCAATCTTCACCGTGGAGGATGAGCACTCGGCATTAGCTGTGACTCGACTATGAAGGTCTCAGGGGCTGCTGTGGAGGCCATGGGCCCCGGGTACCCCATGACAAGCATATGGGCCACTCGGACAGAGGATGGGCCTAGCCTTGTAATTAGAGATATGATAGAGCTCGGCAGACTTAGCCTTGTACGATAAGAAATATACAGTCCTAGTCGGGTGGATTATATCTCTAAGAGGAGATCCCTTGGCCGTAGTCCGGTTGGGACTCCTACTTTGTACCCCTGTGCCCCAGTATATAAGGGGAGGCAGGGCGCCCCTTGAGGGCAGAAGACATACGAGTTCATCAGAACCACCACCATACATCCTCAAAGGAATACACCACAACTGGACATTGGGTATTACCTCACATCGAGGGCGTGAACCAGTATAAACTCCCCGTGTTCCTTTGCAGTCCACCGAGTTTCGATCCAACGAGTAACCCTATAATCATATTGCCGGTGTAAAACATCGACACATCCGATATGTTTATAATGCAGGGCCAGTTCCGGATACGCGTAACAGGAACTCAGGGCTACGAGCCTATCTCCTACGCTCGAGGGCTGGACCAGTCTGCATACACTTGGAGTGCGACGCTCCAAGAATCACTTGGAATGCTCCACGAGAGCCATTGTCCGAGTACTCGCACTAGTCAGGACTCATATGTGGGCTAAAGACTGACCTCCGGTGCTAGTCGGAGCTTGGGTACCACTCGACTGGGTGAGGTACGCCCCATGAGGGTCGCCAGCCGAATCCTACACTAATGCTAGGTTCGGGTACCTTATTTGGTCACAACTTCGCTGAGTTGGGTACGCCCCATGAGGGTCGCCAGCCGAATCCTATGCTAGTGCGAGGTTCGGGTACCTTATTCAGCTAATATAACCAACCTTCGGTGCCAATCGGGGCTCATGTGCCACTCGGCTAGGTAGGGTACGCCCCATGAAGGTCACCAGCTGAATCCTATGCTAATGCTAGGTTCGGGTACCATATTTGGCCACAACTCTGCCAGGTTGGGTACGCCCCATGAGGGTCACCAGCTGAATCCTATGGTAATGCAAGGTTTAGGTACCTTATTTGGCTATAATTCTGTTGGGTAGGGTACGCCCCATGAGGGTCGCCAGCCGAATCCTATGCTAATGCAAGGTTCGGGTACCTTATTCAGCTTTACCGTAGTTAGAGAAGACCTATATCGTCAAAGCACATCCGAAATTCTCATGCACTGCGCACACCTGAGGAGGGCAAGCAGATCCTGCAATATACCTACTCGGGCATCTATGGCAACCATGCTGCATCCAGAACATAAGTCGGAAAGGCTTGCGGACAAGGATTCCTCTGGTTGATTGCGGTTACCTACACTGAAGTATTCATCCTCACATGCGAGGGATGCTAATTTTATAGGGCTGCGCTGGATAGGTTGGTTTAGACCGGCTTATTCGATAGTAGGCCAAAGATATGAGTTTCTCGATAGCACGCTCCATTGGGCCGCTCGCTGGCTATGTTAAAATCACAGTGTAGGTGCTATTCATAGAAACCAATTAAATAGTCAGATATGCTTCATGCTAAGCCTACAGCCGGGTGTATACATTTGGGTATCTGCATTATTTACCAGGTATTGAGGATATATCCTTGTAAGGATCGACAGCTGGTCTCCGTTAAAATTGAGGATGCAAGTATCTCTCAAGTACACCTAACCACGTATTGGGTTAAAATCCATAAAGTGGTACTTGGCTTACATGCTTAGCCATTATTTGCCATGAGAAAAAATCATTCTAGCTAACAAGATGCTGAAGAGTCTCATATACCAGTAGTACACTACTTGGGAAAGACTACAAGGTTAAAGATCTTTGACTTTATGTTTAATTGTTTCACAATTAAGCACAAAGTCGGGGGCTACACCTAATAGGTGCGCCTATTCGGTGCACACTATTCACATTTCTACATGAAGCCCTTCATAGCCTCGCTGCCAGCTGACACTAAGCAGGACTCGGGAGAAGAAGCACTCGGACAAAGAGTACTCGGGAGCAATGCACTCGAGAATTCTTCACCGTGAAGGATGAGCACTTAACATCAGCTGTGACTCAACTATGAAGGTCTCGGGGGCTACTGTGGATGCCATGGGCCTCGGGTACATCATGACAAACATATGAGGCTACTCGGACAGAGGATGGGCCTAGCCTTGTAATTAGGGATATAATAGGACTCGGTAGACCTAACCTTGTACGACAGGGAAAATACAGTCTTAGTCAAGCACATTGTATTCCTAGAAGGAGATCCCTTGGTCGTAGTCCCATTGGGACTCCTACTTTGTAACCCTATCCCCCAGTATATAAGGGGAGGCAGGGTGCCCCCTGAGGGCAAAAGAAGAAGCTCAATCTAACCAGAGAAACCTCAAAGGCAATACACCACAACTGGACGTAGGGTATTACCTCACCTCAAGGGCCTGAACCAATATAAATTGTTTTGTGTTCCTTTGCAATCCATCGAGTTTTGATCCGACGAGTAGCCCTATATTCATAGTGACGGTGTAAAACATCGATAGGAAGAGAAGTAAAAGACCCTAGAATTTGCTTGCAACTCATACTAAACACCACGTCAAAAAGGAGGGGCTCTCTATGGCTCAATGCTATGGTCTTAGGGGAAGGGCACCATTGGTCAAGTCCTACAGTTGAGGTGGCTCTGATACCAGGTTTGTGGGCCTCGGGTTTTTAGGACCAGAACCTCTCATGCATGGAGTACCAAATCCCTAGATCAGTAGTTTGGCACTTACATGACATGACTGGTACCATTGCAACTTACGGGATAGAGTCTTACAATACTTGAACATTACAAAAAGGGGTTGCCTGCGAAGGGACCCAAATAGCCAAGAGTCCTGCGGTAAACCAGCAAAAGGCGCAGAGTACGATAGTGGAAACATAGTTGGCGACAGCCTGTGTTAGTCCACAGGCGCTCGACTAGCAACTTGGGCCTATGGTGCTTCCTTCGGTGCCTTCTCCTCCTCCTCCGAAATATGCTCGTATATTTCTCCCTCAGTATCTAGTTCTAAAAAGGGGGATTAAACAACGGTGAGTACATAGAGTACTCACAAGCCACCATTTCAACATGAATTTATGCTTGTAGGGTTTAAGGGAGGCAGGGTTTAATTGCGCAAAGCCAATTTTCGCAGAAATGTTTCACAAAACCTATATCTAGCCATTTTACAGAAATATGCTCACCAATAGTTGAATACATTAATCCCACCATGTAGGCTATGTCCACCTTGCCAAGTCACACCTGGTTGGGCTTACCCTCATTCCCAATGTTTGTTTCCGATTCCACCTCCCACTCACATTCGTAACCAAAGTTTTAGAAAAATTATGAGTCTAGTCAAGATTAGTACAAGTCCCGAGACTCCTTTAACCGTGAGCACGACTATTCGAATAGTTTAGTTTTACTCACACTGCAGTGAATGTATGCTTTACCCGCAATCCATAGCGCACCCAACACATGAGACTTGCCACAGCCTAGTTTTTCGGATCTCCCAGCATTGTGGCACCCGCTCCAGAGACTATGTGCCCTCATGCAACCCCTGGCAGTCCAATCCCACCTTGCTAGTGGTGTGAGGAGTTTTGGACCCAGGGATGTCAAGGAGAGGGAAGCAACATTCGTTTTATTTGACATGTCATTTAACCCACAATCTATCCTCCTTCGTCTTCATCGCAACACCACACCATGAATCAGAACCAGCCATGACCGGGGTGCTGCCCCACTAGAATACCCTAATCTGCTAGGTCTATGCCCATATGAGAATTGCGGTCGTACTCTGGTCGTTTCCTGCCTGTTTTCTTGACTCGGTCCTTAACTAACCAGGGTCAGCGCTAACCTTTACCAGGAACCACCCATATCAATCCATGCCACCCCGATCAAAAATGGTTTTGTTTCTTAGTTTTGATTTTCGCATTCAATTTTCGTATGTCTTGCGAGTAGCAATTCATGTCTCGCTCACATAAAATGATATTCGTCCCCTACCTAGAACACTCGTCCCCATTGCGACCATTATCATATGTGAAACAGAAATCTAATTAGCAATACCAGGCAGTGTCAATAAATGACTTCAACATATAATAAGAATATATGGCATCAAGGTACAGGGCATCAACTCAATAACGGCTTTAAACAGAATTTAGGAACGGAATTTAATATAGCATGCATTTTATTTGAAATAAAAACAATTTTGCATTAGGATCAAGATGCTCAAGGATGAGGGTGTGGTGACTTGACTTGCTCAGTTACAGCAACTTCCTCCTCTGTGTCATGGAGCTCATCGTCGCAAACGTAGCCTAGTTGAAATGAGCGAAAAGTTAAACTCACGTTCAAACACAAATAAATAAGGAATAAATATAATTAAGAATGGGAAAAATACCAAACCAATGCCATTAGATAGATCTTGATTTTAGATGAATTTTGGTAAAAGTTTCACTCGATTCAGACTTAGGATGCAAAAGTTATGGGCCTTCAAAGATTCAAATTTGAATTAAATCAAATAAAAGTAAAAGCTACTGTTGGCCTTTTAAAACAGTGGACTATTTATTTATTTTTTTCTAAGGAAAACAAGCTCCTTTTACTGGTGCATGGGACCCACCTGTCAGTGAATGATTAGGGAGATTAATTAATTCTTAACAGGGGTAATAAAATAAAAGAAAAGGGTGGGCCCACATGTCAGAGACCGGCGGGTAATTATCTTCTTTAATCCCCAAAAGCACTAGGGCGGGCCCACATGTCAGCACCGGGAGGGGATTTAGTAATTGCCTCCTCGTCGTCTGCCTCGCCCCGCTCTGTCCGGCGCGGCAGAGCAGGCTCCAGCAGCGGCGCCGGGCAGCAGCGACGGTTTGGAGCGGGCAAGGGAGGGCGCAGGGAGAGGCACCAGGCAGTGGCGGTAGTAGAGGGAGGTGATGCTCACTGGGGCGCACGGGGCAGGCGGCGCACCAAGCTCGGTAGGCCGGGGCGGTTCGGTGGCGGTGGCGGGCGTCGACGACGGAGATCTCCTTGCCCAGGGCTGGAGGCAGTGAGGGGTGAGGGGATTTGGGGGGGGTTCTGTGACGGTTTTTTGCGCGGGGGGGGGGGGGGGCGGGGGTGGCCGCGGGGGATAAATAGGGGAGCGGCTCCCCTTTCTGCAGGTACGGCGGCCGGCGTCCTGGAGCTGCAACGGCGACGGTACACGCGTGGCTGGGGGGTGCAGCGGGGCAGAGCACGCACGCATGGGTGGAGAGGACGCGCGTGGGTGGCGGGGCTGGGCTTCGTAGCGGGCATGGCAGAGCTAGGTACGGGAAAGGGCTTCGGACCGGCGGTCCGAAGTGGGAGGTGGCGGGGCGACCGCTCGCGTCCTCTGGTCCGAGGGCAGTGGCGAGGAATAGTGGTGGCAACCGGTGTGTAGGCGCCGTAATGCTTAGCTGTGCGCGGGGGAGGCGTAGGGCGGCGAGGCGCGCAGACGGAGGTACTGTGGTCCTGCCGGCGGGCGGTTGGGGGGCACATGCGTGGGCGGCGGCGCAGATGGCGACAGGCGGGGTGAAGCTCGGACTGGCGGGCGTCGTGCGGGGGCGGTATGGTCCGGGTTCGACGGGGCCTCACCACGGCGGCGTAGTCAGGGCAAGCGAGAGAGCGCGGAGGGAGACGGCCGCGCGGTCGGGCGCGCGCGGGCGGCCGTCGAGCTGCGGCCCGATTGACGCGTGGGGCTAGGTGCGGCGACTAACACCTGTTCGGCAGCACGTTTTGGCGTTGGCTTAAGTACTCGTTTTTCGCGCACCCGTTTCCCAAAACGATCAATAGTACGTTTTTTGTAAAAATTATATATATAAAAGTAGCTTAAAAAAGTAAATAGATCCATTTTTCAACTTTTTAATAGTAAATACTTAATTAATCACGCGCTAATGACGTTTCTCGTTTTGTATGCCACTTATTTAAGCTGATTGAGTAGCTGGAAAGAACACAGCCTAACGAGCAGACGCACGCACCGGTGGGCGGGGAGCAGGAGCCTGGCAGGGAGGACCCGGCCGTCGGGGCTGGCTAGCTAGGCTGCTCGGCCCAACGACAGGGGAGAGGAAAAAGGCCGGTGGGGGGGGGGGGGAGAGATGGGCCAGTGCACGGGGAACAACAGTGTTTTTTTCCTCTTTCTCTCCTTCCTTTATTTATTACTCATTATTATATTTCCCTTTCTTTTGAGGAAAAGAGAAGAAGGGGCTATTCCAATGTACACCACTTTGGAAAATGCAATATATACCTATACATATATATATGTATATATATTTGTAGATTCTCTTTTGAGGATTTCTTGAAATAATCCAATTTTTGGCACCGGTACAAAACAAAACTAACCTTCAGAAGATCCAACATGGTGCAATTTTTGAAAAGTTTTTGTCGGGTTTGGATTTTGGCCTCTGATTTTAATTCCGAATTTTTGAGGGTGTGACAGAAAGGGAGCAAGACTAAGTACCACCCACAGTACTCAACAAGTCACACCCGTAAAATGCAGCAATGCATGGGAGAGAGAGAAAGGCTTTGGGGTTCATTTACATAAAATAGTTGTAAATAGTAGTAGTTGTAAAACAGGTAAAGCGATTGGTATAATAAGCAGAATTAAACCATCATTGATCAATGCTACACCACGTTGAAGATGCCCAAACCATCCATCCTGATTCTAAACAATATTTTAAGTCAAGTTTATTAGGCTGACACTAATCTTGGTGAATCTCGATCAGTCGCCCATAACCGCAGGCACGACTATTCAAATAGTTTTAACTCTGGCCAGAGGTGTACAATTGTACCCACAAGACAAAGCCCCACACACGTTCCGTGCACCGGTGTGCCACCACAGCACCCCACGAAGAGGCTGTGACAGGACCGTTCACACAACTCCTCCCCAACTATCCACACCACGCTGAGGTTGCACCTATTGATAGGGCACACCATGTCGGTTAGCCTACCCCCTTACGCCACAATGTATCCAGAAGCCGATCAATCGTCACCCAAGCTGACCCAACTCCGTCATGCCCATCCTCAACAAACAGTGCCTAGAAGAGGGAAGAGCTACGCTACAAGCCCAGTCGTTGCCCACGCTAGCTTGTGGTAAGTACGGAACTCTTTCAAGGGATTCCAGCAAACCGGTCCTTAACTGCCATGGGTGTGACCAACAAAACCGTGCACCCAAAGCCCACCATTAAAGTCATATTTTAGTTATATAATTATGAATTACCAAAGTTCCATCATCACGACACATGGTCAAACAATAATATTTTATTGAGTAATTATTGCCCCAAAGAGAGCTAGTTTAGTCTAAACACGGCTAAGCAAAGCCTAAGTCATACTCTAAACATATTATTACCCAGGTTAACAATGGAATAGGTTTAACAAGCTAGGGCCAACTATATAATACATAGGTGATTCCCGATCCACATGGAATAATAAAACATGCCATTTTATTTAAGCAAAGCAAATAGTTTACATAAACGGGTAGAATATGTTCAAGATTAGTGATGTAACTTGCCTTGCTCAGGTTCTGCAACTTCAGCGACCACTTTGAAATACACTAGTGCGTTGGAAACATCGGTTTCTATTGACAAATAATGCTTAAACAATAAAAAAGTTCATGAGAACACTGAAATAGGAGCTAAAACCATTTTTAATGGATTTTTAGCATTTTTCTGGATTTAATGGAATTTGAATGGAATTAATCGAAACTCATATGAATTAGTTATGAATTTTCAAAGATTCTTAGAGTTTTTACTATACAAAAGAAATGCCTTAATTAATTATTTTGGATGAAATAATATATATGGCGCAGCTGACTAGGGGGGCCGGCGCCGATAGGCAGCCCCCACGAGTCAGTGACTCAAGGCCCCCACGAGTCTTGACTGTGCCACATGGCTGTCAACGTGTAGCTACGGCGGATGGGCTTGCCGATGCAGCACTGAGGTGGCAGGGCACGGACACCCGTGACGAGCAGCCAGGACGGCAGTGAGCATGCCCGTCGGCCGGGACAGGTGGAGTGGCTGCGCGGGTAGCCTGATGGTCACCGTGCGGAGGGTCGTGGCAGACAGCGGAGAGGATTGGAAAGAAGACGGGAAGCCTCACCGAGGGTTTGCAACAATGGGAAAGCGATGAGGAACGATGGTGGAGAAGATTCGGCGGCAATGGAGCATGGGTCTGAGGTGACGACTCGCTCCGCCGGCGATCAACGGCGACAAAGTGGCGATGGGGTTGCGAACGTCCTAGAGGAAATTAGAAAGGAAAAAGAGGGAAGTCCATGCCAGAAATGCATAGCCGAAGCAACTTTGCGGCTGCCGAGATCACCTCACCCGAGGAAACAGGGTTTCAGTGGCAGAGAAGGGCGGAGAACCGGTGGCTGGGGACCTACTGGATGCGGCAAAGGTGGTGGTGTGGCCAAGCGAAGCTTTTACGGTCCTGCCTAATGGCAGCGGGCGGCTGGAGACGGCAAGCGGCGGCACAGTCTCGGGATCTCGGTGCGTGGTGCGTTTGAGGGCTCGGCGAGTGCGGGAGGTTGTGGAAAAAGGTGGAGTGGAGCACGAGGAGGGTTTTTATAGCCTGAGGCGGTGGAGATCGTGGGGGTGATCGACGCACGGTTTCCGTAGGAGAGAGGGGAAAGTAGACGCAGGGACATGGGTTGACCAGGTCCGCTGCATTGATCGAAGGGCGAAGACGTGAGGACTCAGCAATGGGCAGGAGATTGACGGCCGGGCTGAGCTTGATCTTGTAACGCCCAGAAATTCATAACCAGAATTCTGAACATTCCTGTGTATTAAATCCCTGTTCAGGAAAACCAGGGTACACAATACCAAGTTGCCATATAGATTGCATCTTACAAACAGAATAAAATTTGTCTTACATAAATGCAGTGGTAAAAATAAATAAAGCCTATATATAGATAGCTAAAAGCGGAGGCTTCCATTCCACAGGCGTCCTGACGGTGGAGCTAGCCTAGTCCTCCAAATGATCCTCATCGGACATATACTCCACCACTAAGAGGGGAAAGAGAGCAAGACTGAGTACCACCCACAGTACTCAACAAATCACACCCACAAATATGCACAATGCACGGGAGACAAAGATAGGCTCTGGGTTTATTTGAGTAAAAGCAGTTGCAAACAATGATAGTTCGCAAACGGTAAAAAGGTTGATTAATTGAGCAATATTAATCCTCCACTAATCAACGCTACACCACGTTAACCAGGCCCAGCCATCCATCCTGTCACTATAGCAAGTTTTAAGTCAATTCATTAAAGTGAGACTAATCACGGTGAGTCTTGACCAAAATGCCCATAACCGTGGGTGCGGCTACTCGAATAGATTTACTTTGATCAGAGGTGTACAACTGTACCCACAAGACACAGCCCCACACATGTTTTCGTGTGCCGGCGTGTCATCACGACACCCTACGAGAGGCTATGACAGGACCGTCCACTTAACCTCTCCCTAACCATCTACACCACGCTGAGGTTACACCTATCAACAGGACACCCCATATCGGCCAGGCTACCCCCCTTGCACCACAATGGATCCAGAAGCCGATCAACCCAACCCCGAGCTGATCCAACTCCATCACGCCCATTCTCACCAATGGTGCCTAGGAGAGGGAGAAGAGATGCTACAAACCCAGCCATTGCCCATGCTGGCTTGTGGAATGTACGAGTATTTGCCCAAGGGGGTCCCGTGAACCAGTCCTTAACTGCCATGGGTGTGACCAACAAAACCACTCACCCACAGCCCACCATTTAGGTCAAATTTTATTAATTTACCATCAACATATCCAAAGTTCCATTTCCCGACATTGAGTCGGACCATAAATGTAAATTAAAGTATTTAAATCCCCATGTGAGCTAAGGGTTTCTAAGCAGGGCTATGCATCTTAACAATAGCCTCTAGTCAGGTTATTACCCAACTACCAAGGTGTACAGGTGGAATAAAGTCAGAGCAATTAAAATTGCATTTATATAGGTCACCCTTCCCACATGAAATGATGAAATAATGCATGTTTATTAATTTAAAACAAATAATTTGCAAATAATTGGGTACAAAATGATCGAGGAAATGGTGCGACTTGCCTTGCTCCGGCTCGGTGACTTCGGCGACTTCGGCAACTACTTCATAGTAAACCGGAGGATCAACGGCGTCGGTTTCTATAGCAAACAATGCACAAACAATTAAAAACAGTACATGTGGACACTGAAACAGGGGCTGATAGTATTTTTAATGAATTCTTGGCATTTTTCTGGATTTAATGAAATTCGGATGGGATTAATCCGAGCTCGTATGAATTAGTTATGAATTTTAGAAGTTTTACAGTGATTTCACTATACAAATTAATTATTAATCAATTTATTGCGCCATTAAAAGGGATTATTGCACTAGTGGACCATGGGGAACCGGCGCCGACAAGCAGGGCCCATGGGTCAGCGGCGCGGGAGGATGGCGCACGGTGGACTTGGTCCACGCACGCAGGCGCGACACAGACGCATGCAAATGGCCATGATCTGCCAGGCAGATCGGACGGCCGAGAATGAATGGGACTCGCCCCGCACCGGCACGACCACACCGTGGCGGGGCGAGCGGCCTGATGGTCGCTACCGATGACCAACCGGCCTCCCGAAGAGCTGCAGTAAGCAATGGAGGAGGTGAGGAATACGACAGAGTACTCATTGAGGTGTGGCGACTGATGGAGAGCAGCAGACGACAGCGATCAGAGGGTTTTGGCGGTAGCGAGGTTCGGGTAGCCGACGGCGATGGCGTTCCGGCGGCGCAAAGCAATGACGGAGGTGCGGACAAGGTTTAGGAGAACCTGGTGGAGGTGTAAAACGTGTTAGGAGAGAAAAAGACCGAGTGGGTCAAAGGGAATCCACGGCCGACTGCCGGCGAAGAGGCTTACCGAAAGGGGCGATGAAGAGGATGGAGTTCTGGCGGGAATCCGAGGCATCCGGCGACGAAACAGGTGCTGCAGCGAGCATGGCGAAGCTAGCAAGCACTGTTAATGCCAAATTGGTACGATTCGTATCGGACTCGTTAAGGAAAGAAAATTGTGTCAGCTGATGGAGAGATAATCTGGAAAGACCGAGCTTAGAGAAAAATCGTGAAGACCACATATGCAGTTAATTACCTTATCTATTAATTAGGTAGTTTTAATAATTTTTAGGAAACCTGATCTCATGTCCGAGCAGGGCTTGTTAATTTTCCTTTTATAGTTAGGAAACTCTGTTTCGTATTCGATTAGGACTGTATCAATCGGGGTATAAATAACGTATGCCTGGGGGACCATGTAAACTATCAAACAGATCAATACAAACTTCGGCGCCACGATCGCCACCCTTTGATTCAACAGGCTCTTGCTTCTCGAGCCGGGCCATCGGTTAAGTTCGACGTCCTGTGAGAGGGTAAATCTCGTTTACCCCGACTACCGTATCGGCTAGGACTTCCTCGGTTAGGTCCGATATTCTAGTCGGTCAACGGTAGTCGCTTACCACGATAATATCTGTTCTCTACGCTGCTGCATCAGTTTAGGTTTGATCTCATAGCCCGAGTAGAATTATATCACATCACCGTGCATAGATTTATCGGCTTACTGGGTGTAACTTATCATCGGTTTGTGCTCATCGTTAGGTCCGACCTACTAAACTACGTGATAAGTATTCCTGCTAGGTTGATCGGTTTTATGCCAACATTTTATCGGATATATAGCTATAAGTTTAGATCATATATCACATCACGATTGCATCAGATCTATCGGCTCATCGGAATTCTTTTATCGTTATCAATCTGTGCTGCATCAGTTAAAGTTGATACTACTAGATTGATAATGATAGATTTATCCTTGTTAAGCCGAGGGTGTTTATGCAATGTTCTATCGGAGTGCCTAGCCGATAGGTTATCTTTTATTAATAAGGCCTGATTGCATGTGTTCAACACGTTTTGGCACGCTACACCTTTATCGGCTTTCCGGCCGATACACGTTATATCTAGTAATCGGCCTAGTTTATTTATTTATATTGTTATTGGTTCCTTAGCCACATGTTTACTTATTTTTATCCATCTATGCCATCATCGGCTTCCAGTCGGATGTAGAAGCGCTCTAGTCCAGTCGCATCGGCCGATGCAGACAGTCTCCAATTCGGCTTTCAGCCAATTGGCTCCTTTGATCTAATATTTTCTATCTCCTTGTCAATTGCAGGTGCAAATTAACTGCACGCCCGTGAACCTCAAATTAGGACCTGCACGGAGTTAAGCAAATTCTCCTTCGTGTGTCTAGTGTGCCAAACCATATGATTCATCGGCTCATTGTCTGCAACGCTAGCCAGTGATTTTCGGTGGTCAACACGTTTTTGGCACGCCTGGTGGGACACGGACATTTTGACATGGCCGGAAAAGAGACTCAAAACAGACAACGTGATCCCAGTCAGCATGGGGATCTAACAGACGACAGAGACAGCAGTGAGCAAAATATGGCCAATTTTTCAGAACTCTGCTTGGGAATCTTTCGGCATGACGCGGCAAAGGACCGTTCAAAAATCTCAGTTCCAAACTAGTTTGGTAGGAGAATTGAGCCGTACACCACCTGAGTCCACCAATAGAACCCTGTACAGGAGATGGTGAATGAAACAGTACATCATGCGCTCATCAATCAATCAAGGATCCTGTGAACATGCTGCATAAACCTCAGTCAATGAAGGCAATGGATGATCGATGATGCTCAAGAGCCTACTCGAGTCCGTTTATCTCTCGTCCAAAGATAGAGCCGAATCAAGTTACGTATGGCCCCAGAAAAGAGTTACCAGAAATTATTTTCGCAGAACCAGGCTGGGCAACAAGATATTCCTGCGGGAACCATCAAATGGCTTATTATGGGGGGATATCAGCAGAATTACAGAGGTTGCAGTGGATGTGTGTGGGGGGTGTCTGTTGGTGTTCGATTCAGTAAGTATCAAAAGAGAATATCCCAGGCAGATTGGCTACAAACTCCACCCATACAATATCAGCGAGGAAAATCCCAAGGAAGAAGATTTATCGGCAAGGTTGTAGAATAGTAAGGAACAGTTTGGTATATAAAACCAAAGGAGCAAATTTATGTATCGGATCCTATTCTAGATGGTTGTGACAGGGGTTCCATTACCACACAGATACAGCGTCCAGAATTTTTCTAAGTCTCAGGGCAGGACACATATCTACAGTGGAGCATATTAATCCGATTCTTGGACCCAGTGTGCAAGAGGCATTGGCTAAGAGGCTCTGAGGTTAGATTTTCCCCTTTATTCAATTGTCTGGAATCGGCTTTGTGAGTGTTCTCCCTTACACACCGAATTCAGTTCAAGGGTGGGCCGTCTAAGAAAAACAATTTCACAATACTTCTCGCTGGATCCATGAGATTGAGGCTAACAGATTTAACATCGGTTAGGGCAATAAGGCCCGAACAAACGGGTACCAGAATTGGTCCACGTTTCGACGTAGGAAACCCAATGCTACAGTTTGGAATCCAGAGCGGATTGGAGGCATCCCCAGCCATTTGGCCTTTTTCCCAAGGTCTTTTAGCGCCCCCGACTTAAAGTTCCCTAATGATTACGTTTCTTTCATCCACAAGATTCGAAAAGTTTGCCTTTACCGCGCTCCTGGTACAAGGATATCGGCTCATGAGAAATCCGGGATTCTCAAGAGCGGCGCTACAAATAAGCGGTATAATGACGATTCAGAAAGGCTGCCTCTGCCAGAGCTGCAAGTTTATCATCGGAGCAGATGATGATGACCGAGCTGAAGTTGGCTAATTGCGGAAATATAGGGCGCTAAACAATCCCCTGCAATCAATTCATGCCCAGTCGGGTAATGCGATATCTCGTGCAGAAGCACAGGAAACAATATACGCGTACCTTTGACATCAAGTAAAGCCAATAAAATTTTTCAATCCTCGTATACGCAGGAGAAACCAGAACAACCTCCACCCCATTGCGCTAGTATCATATAACATCTCCAGATCAACCAAAGAAATTGAAAGATAAAGATGAAGAGATATTGAGCATAGGTGCACACTAACACGTTAGATCAATCGCTTCACTCACACCAATGCTGAGTCGCAAAGTATGTTTTCTCTTCCTAGATGAGGCTGAGCCTAATGTGTTTAGCGGGGCAACAGGATCAATCGTTCATTTGTAAGAACAGAGTAATAGGATCAAGTTTATATGGAGCGTAATGAAGTCCGCTAAGAACTGATTGACAGTCCGGTTTACCACCCACTTCAAAGTGAATGTGGTTTAGCGCAATAAGTTGAGGGTCAGAAATCAATCGAGTACTTCTATAAGACCACGATGAGAGCAGATGACTATAGAGGAACTATTATGAGGAAATCATAATGTATATTCTTACTTCTCCAATATCTGTCATGTGTGTAGAAAATATTCCAAAGGCGCAAAGAGGAAGAACGGCTTCGTCATCACGAGAGAGATATAAATCCACATTGGGATTGCCCGTTCTTCAATTTGCTGGGAACGAGGGATAAGATTGCCGTTCAGTCCTATACTGATAGGATTGGATCCCGAATGCAAGCTCGATTAGAGATTGTCCTGAATGCCCCGTTTAGGGGTTTGTTGCGGATCTCCGAAAGGTTGTTGTGGATGCGTATAATCAGACGATTTTTTCCTCGTGGTTAGTAATGAGAGCTAAGCTTGACTGATGGTATTATGTTTATGTTGTCAGTTCGGCATAGATATCGGCGACTTGAACAGGAGACATCTAATGCAGGTACATAGCCTGGCTATATAGGGACCGAACCTATTGGAGAGAGTTTCTTTTGAAGGAAATGCCAATGCAAGAGTGTAATTCGAGCGATTGGAGAAGAACAACAGGTCCCAGAAATCCTCAGTGGGGTCCAGATGGATATATATCGAGATAAAAGTCAGAAAAAGAAGCGCACATTGCGTGCGGTGTATGCACCCCAGAACTCACGCAACAGCGAGATCAACAAGGAAGCGAAAAATTTATTTACATTTTAATTATCCATTCTAGAGTCCATCCTTACAACAAGAGGACTGAAAGCGGGAGCCGGTATGGCGGCCGGTAAGAGAAAAGTGACGGATGGAGGTTGATCCCGTCGGCTCTGGGAGCACTTCTCTTTTTGCCTCGGGAATATAAAAGCCAGCCTATTCACCAGGGAAATGAGAAGATATTGAAGAGATCCTTCCTCAGGTAAACACTTAATACCAAAGCGGCGCGATTAAACTAAAGTAAATAAGCCCTAGAGGAAGAATACGAAGCTAAGGTTGCATTCTTATTTTACTGGGAGTTGACAGCCTATTATAATATCAGAGCAGGTGAATGGAAAACTGAGGACGAAGGTGGACTGCTAGTTGCACCAATGCCGAAGAGGGGGATTACAGAGACCGATATAATCTTAATGCCGTATGCAACGTATCGGAAGCTAGGGAAAACCGCTGAAGATTTGAATCAAGACGAATATGGTGTTAAAAGACTTTTAGTGGTGAGGAAATCGCAACTAGGAGATACGGATTCACCAAATGCGTGCGGTTCGCGCGTGGTTTCCGTTCACACGCAGTAGGAAGAAAATTGATACGATTTTTCTTATGATCAGGACTCACAAATAGAGTTAAGTGTCGCAAGTGCAGTCCGACTAACTAGTAATGTAAAAAAATAATTGTGTCTTCTCGCGTAAAATCACTCCATGAAAATAATTGATAATTTAAAATGTTTTCGAAAGAAAGTAGTTCCCGGATATTTGTTTATCGGGCTTTGGGATACTATGAGTCCAGTAAAATGACACGATAAGAGCGCGATCAATTCTAATGGTCAGATTGTGAACATCGGAACCCTCTCCTATCTACACCAAGGAATATTGCCGTTTAAACACTCCAGGAATAAGGTAGCAATAGTATGTATGCCAAATTCATATAGAGACTAGAATATCACAAAGGGTTATAATGATGAACAAAGTATCACTTCCAGATAAAGCGGCGAGTAGCCAGAAGATGAGCTGCGAAGAGAAGAGAGATTTTCTAAAATGTTATCAGTTCTCGGTGTGTGAACATAGTCTAAATAAAATAGAAAATTAGGATAGGTACGATTTCTAGATTGAATAAAGCTACCCCCAGCAGATTTGTGGGTGAGTTAATGGTTCACAATAGTCATTCTTATGATGCCCACAAGATTATTAGCTTCATGATGGCGTCTATATAAGTGCAGGATAATTTTTAAGAATAATCATTTTAGGACTAGGGTGCAGAGGAGGATAATAAAAATCATGCGCACTTTCTTTTCGATTTCCTGAGCGTTGAATCGGCTTGTATTGATGCTGGTTATTGACAATTGACATTAGTGGAATTGAAAAAGTGCCGGTTGTGACATAGATTTGAGTAACGGAGGCGTGGACGCAGATGAATCTATTCTGCCTTTTATGTGTTCACTTGATTCTCAATCACATGCATAATTACATTTATTTTAGTGGAAATTTTTTATCACTACGGAAGGTTTTGTTGGTGGGCTTTAAATTTCTCGTAAAGGAAATGTGATAAGTGAGCACCATAGGTAGATTGTAAATCCGAGTAATTGACGAATATTACAATCCTTGCGATATAGTTGTGTCAATAAGACAATAACGTTACAATTATATACCACGGATGAATAAATCCCCCGAAAAATGCGCTTGTGGCTGTATCGGGCATAGCCACAGTTTTTGGCGTTTTATGGTTCTTTATCTGATAGTTAATACTGTGAAACGAGTAGTACATTTTGAAGTTATTCAACATAGACGGACGATAGGTATACCCAAGAAGTCTCTAGTCAGAACCAATAGCTCTAAAATCTCACAACCACGAGGCCTATAAGACAGTTAGAGTCGAAACAATCCAGGGATTCTGATCGGCTGACTAAGAATTTAATTTATTTCAAGGTAGTTTCATATTCCAAAGTTGTGTCAGGAAGGATTGAGCCTGGTTTACTTTTTATATATCTATAACGTATATTTGATATGTTGAAAACCCAATCAAGAATTTGTGGGGAAAACACAGAAGGCATTTGATGAAATTAAGAGTTATTTAAGTGATGCCACCCTGTCTTACTATGTTCCTCGAAGCCACACAAAAGGAGGTGAACAGCTCCCAATTCAAGTTATAGTTCTTAAACAGGATAACATTAGATAGGAATGTTGTTTAAACCTGTTGTGCTTTAGCGATGTAAGGAATAATCCTTCGGGGTCTGTTGTTAATACAAGAGAGTTGAAGGGGCTAGGTGAGACAAAGTCGATTGCTCTATTTTAAAGAGCAGAAGGTTATTGTGGATGCTG